>MU003810.1:0-199491 GCA_010093785.1 Polychaeton citri CBS 116435
TCTCGATTCGCATTGATTACGCGACACGGACGAACGAGAACTGGCAAATCCAGCCGGCCGGGGGAGGAGGGAAAAACGAGCGAACAGACGTATGGTTTTTAGGGCGGCGGTGACCTCTTGGACTGGGAGTTTTGGGAGTATTTTTGGGGGGGTGGGAGGGAAGGGAAACCTTGTGAAGCTTGGATATGGGTCCTGCGGGCGCGCGGGCAGGGCGGTTGCTTGCAGATGGGTGAAGTTCAACGGCTGATCAGCTCATCCATCCGCTGCTGGTGCTGGTGCTGGTGCTGGTGCTGGTGCTGGTGCTGGTGCTGCTGGCGATACCACCAAGTCGTGTACATGGCTGCGCTCTGCGCACACCGTACGTTTTCCGTGGTTGTGCTCAATCGCGTGAGACGTTGGGGGAGAGAGCAATAAGTACATACGCCATCTTCGCTCGTGCACTCTCAGTCTCCCTCCCTCTCTCCCCCTTAGATACTCTATCACACCCACCCCCCTTGCAGCAATTAAAGAGGAAAGCAGAAGCAGGACGGTGTTTCGCTTATCTACCATACCAACCCAAGTCAGGACAGTAGAGACATCATCATCTGCTTACGCTTCCTCCCTTGAGAAACCGTTATCTCTTGTGTTACATACTCACTCCACACCCCATACTTGATAGTCTCCTCTCGACCTCTTCCCGCTGCTCTCCTCCTACTGCCACTACCACAACCACCACTACAGCTACTCTCGTAACCTTGCCACTGCCTCCCATCCTCCACCTACACATACCAAACCAACAACCACAAGTGCAAAAGGGTCCCCGATGGCAGCTCCACGCTCAATCCAGTTCATCGCCCTCCGCAACCTGGCCAGGCATGGCAGCCAGCAGCAGGTCCGCAAGCTGCACATGACCGGCCCAGCGACCTACGCTTCGCCAGTCCTCACCAACGAGCGCTCGGTGTTGAACTTGCCGCGTGACATTGCTGGCCTACGTGCCGAGTGCAAGCGCCGCAGGATCGACATTGGCGGCACACAGCAGGATGTACGTTGTCATGTCTTGTCGACATGAGCCCCCCAGCCATTGTCCCGAAGCTATATAGCTAACACAACCCACAGCTTGTCGCACGTATCAACGCAGACGAGACCGCCTCCTCCCGCGCCTTCAGCACCGCTGTCCAGGCCAGCAAGCGCCCAACCGCCGAGGCTGCCAGCTCCAGCAGTGCTGACCAGGAGGGCGTCCGTGCTGTCCGTCACTTCAACACCAGCCGCGCCCTCAAGTCCGTCAACGACACCTCGACCATCGACTTTGCCTTCCTTCCTGCCTCAGAGCCTGAGGAGTCGATCGACCTGATCCGCGTGCCTCTTCTCCACCATAACTACACCCCAAACCGCACTGGTGTGCACTCTGATGAGGCGATCTCAGAGCCAATGGTAAGTACACTTCGTTATCACCTACTATAGAGCTTGAAGGGTCCAGCTGTTCGAGATTGCTGACATCACATCTCTCCAGGTCATCGCGAAACCAATGATCTCCTCCGTCGCATCTGATTCCGTGATCCTCCCCATGTCCGAGATGCACGACGATCATGGCCTGGGCATAGACTTTCACGGTATGGCCGACCGTGTCGCGGCCAACATGAGGAAAATGCGCGTCCCCGTCGAAGAGCAGGCTAGCCTGATGAAGCAGATATGGAGCGACATGGTTGACGACGTGGTCGGCGTGGCCAAAAAGCCTGCCACCGCTTGAAGCTGTTTTTGATATGTAGTAATAGAGGCCTGTTCCTCTTGCATGAGAGGAGGTCAAGGGAGCAAGCGCAATTGCTGTACCCATGAGGAGGGTTCCCCCACTCAAGGTGAAGCCTGGCTGCCGCTTTAGTATGTCTTCAGAATGACATGTAGCTCAATGTCGGCGTGCTGGCATCAGAGCTGATTTGGAGGGTCACTAGACCAGTCCCAGTTGTTCCGTTTGTGTTGTCACTGTAATTCCACGTGTCGCATGTAGACCTCCCCCAAGGATGGTACCTGCCTTTCCCTACGTCGGGTCAAGCCATGATCTGCGGGAGCCGCGAACACATCGTCCTGCCGGAAATCCCCCCGTTGGCCAGGCCATCATGTGTACTATCGCCTCAGCCCAACACGCTTCCCCATATTCTTTATTCTCACATGCCATACACACATATAGTTATGGAGTCTCTAGTGTGGCGAGCGGGCAACAGTAATGCTTACTGGTTTGACAGATGTTTCAGTTCCACCAGAAACATCCTTTTATCCTTTCTGCTCCCTGCACCAATAGAATAGTCAGTAATTAGAGACGACTCTCTCAACTCCCACCTGCCCATGACCCAATCACCGCAGGTTACTCACCCATAGTCCACCCTCAGCTCCCTCACAGGGCTAGTAGAGAGGAAGACCTTTAGGCCCGGCACGAGCCTCTTCTTCATCCCGCTGCTGCCCTCCACTGTCTGCGCTCCCATGGACTGGAACGCATCTTCCTCCTCCTCCTCCTCCTCCTCCTCCGCCTCTCCCTCCGACTTCCCCTCATCATGCCCACCAACACCCTGCCCCACCCTCGCCCGTGCTGCCACCCGCTCAACCCCTACAAGCTCGGAAGTGAGCGCAGTATACTGGAACCACTTGACACCCGCAAGGGTGAGCTCGCGCTTGGCGATCTCAGCTATACTGATGAGTTTGCTGGCGGACTTCTGGGTCGCTGTCAGGATGACCAAGGGTGGGAGGGGAGGAGTGTTACTGTCTGCTGGGGGCTGCGCTGTCTCGCCTTCTTGAAGAGGGGAGAGATGTGAGAGGATCGACGTGACGCGGTTGGAGATCTGGGTGGAGGAGAGGACTGAGAGGGACTTGAGGGAGCGGGAATCGGAGAGGGAGGTGGACATGGCTTCTTCCGCTGTGTTTGAGGTGAATTGTGTAGTGCGACGCTGGGGATGATGCGGTGGAGGATTGATATCGATCGAGAGAGCGCCGCCTTACTTGGACAAGCCATGATTTCTCGAACTCTAATTGGAGATCTACGCGTAGAGACGTGTTTCAGCGCCAGGTCACGTGTATGTCGCTGTGACCCCACGCAGCAATCTCCCGAACGCGTAAAGGGAGGCAGATTGACACACGTGCGTTTGCCAAACCTTGCCACATGCTGTTTGAAGCAGCCTGTTGTTGCTAGACACACCCACCCCGACGTTATCTAAAGGATCGCGTTGGATCGCATTCCTGGTGCTGGCGGACAAGGGAGTCTGAGATAGCGGTGCATCACGTGATATGTCGCAAGCCCAGAGTGCACAGTACGGATCAGGCACAATGTTGGAAAAACCGGGCGGGTGGATACGTCAGCATGAGGCGTGCAGCCATGTCCAACAGCTACATTAATAATGTAACTAATCACGCATGCACCACCCGCATGCACATCTGTACGGAGGTGGGTGTAGGTGCATGCATAGAGCTTGCAGCTCGCTGCCGTGCTTCTCAACTCTCCTCTCCCCCATCATGCCTTTACTGGCATGCCGGATGGGGGAGCTGGGTGGTGCTCGGGTGTGTGTAGCTGGCCAGCGTGAAAGACGCGTAGACGCGACTGGCTGCAGCCTGCTCCGCGTAACGTGGGAAGAGGAAACCGTGTGCCAGTCGTCGTCGTCGTCCATGGGTGTTTTCCTTTTCCCTTTCCTGCACTCCCTGGACGTCCCAAGACATCACACATCACAAAAGTGTCTCAACCAGCACCAGCAACAGCATCCTCCCTCCTTTTTTTCCCTCCCTCATTGGCTCTCTGATCCAGGTCGCCGCCCGTTGCTCTGCAAATCCGAGCATGCCGATGATTCTGGAATCGCGGACGTTCCAGCCGGCGCACCAGCACCTGACCCACAAACAAGCACAGGCAGCCTTGTCCCCCCCGGTGCCATAGTGCGATGGTGCTGATGACTACTCCACCGCGTATCTGGCACTGTATCTGCTGCCACCGCGCACCGGGCACACAATTACGGCAATGGTACAGTAGTCCATCCTGGGCCGGGCCAGCAAAGCCAGACAACAGGAGGGCTCACGATGCCGGGACCCAATAGGAACAGGTAGCGAGCGGCAAGGCCAGAGGAAGTGGAATGCTGCGTCCGCGGCGGCATACAGCACAGCGCAGATGCTTGACCCGGATAGGCAAGGTGACATGCCACGGAACCTTACGCCTGGGCAGCAGACAACAAGCAGACGCAACGGCGGAATTAGACTCTGGGCTTGTGCGTCAAGACTGCCTCATAGTCGGCCCCAATTGGGTCATGGCCCAGATCCACTCACACTCACACTCACCTCCCTCTCCCTCTTCCTCTCCCTGCTGCTGTCTCCTTGTCTCCCAGCTAGAGACTAGACAGGGCGAGCAAGTCGACCTGTGTGAGATCTGGCTGTCGTGGCTGTCGCTCATCTCTCTCCTACTTTCGCACGTCTTACACGTCCTTTCCTTTCTTGTTCCCTCTGCTGCTGCTGCTACTGCTGCTGCTATCTCCCTCCCTCTCCCTCTCTCTCTCTCCCTCTTCCCTATTCCACCTTCACCCTTTTCCCACCTAACGTCTTTTCCTTTTCCGTTCTCTGGAACATCCCTCCACCCCCCCTCCCCCTTCTTTACTGTACCTCCCTTTAAACCTTCTAATCTTCTTGACTCTTCTTCTATCTATTAGGGCGACGTCTTGAATGCCGTTTCGCCTGCAGACCCGTGTTTTACTACTGGCTCTACTGCTGTAATAATAAACCCTTTCTCTTGCTTCCACAGGCTTCGCGGCCGCGTTTGCTTATCTCCGTCTTTGCTGGCCTGGACGATCGCAAACCAACTCACTCACTCCACCACCCATCTTGCTACCTATAGAGGCTCTGACGATCTTGGTTACATGCACGTCACCACTATACGGTTCGGTTTGTAAAAGCCCGACACGACCCTCCAGGACTGCCCAGTCGCTTCTGCCGGGAAACACGTCACGTTGCGATCTGCATCCACGCCTTTTTCGCCTCCTTCAACACCCGCAAGGCTACAAGCAGCTCCTCGCTCGCTTTTTGGATTCTGCTGCTGTTGCTAGTGCATGGCTGCCTTGCATCGCGCACATCTTCGATACTGTCCTTGATGATGACTGCCACTATGCAGAGTATCTTTCCTCTTCCTACATGGTGTTCTGACCCTCTGAGAAGCGCCAGTATGGGCGAGAAGATGACCTCGCTGCTCAAAAGGCGGCGGACAGGCAGCATGGAGCGCGATTCGCAGTCACCCAACAAGAAGCAGTGTGCACCTGTCACCCTCGCTGCGCTGCCTGGACAGCCAGCCGTGAGCAACGTTGCGACAACGTCCCCCCAGCAGCCAGCTTCGGCCGGCGCAGCGATATCTGTCCCGACAGAAACGATGGGGGCTACACCGATCGAAGTGCCAAGTGAAAAGAAGGTGCAGAACAGGTTGGATGGCGTGGAGGCGTTGTCTGCGCTGCAGAAGATCATCGAGCAGGAGTTCAACATGCAGATCTTGATGAAGCATAGGGAATTGCGCCTGATTGAGCAGGAACTTGCCAAATGTCAGATCGGGCTTGAACAGCTACGGAGATGTGAATTGAAGCCCTACCCTGGGCACGATACCATGTCGCTAGATATCTCTTCTGGCACTGGAGCTGCAGTCAAGCCCGACTCAGGTCCAGTGCCACCGTATGCAGCGCCGTATGGAGTCACAGACGGTCCCTACACAAGACACTACCAACACTGGCTCTTGCAAGACCCTCAGTTCGAGCCTATGCAGGTCGAGTATGTCAGCAGTGCCGATGCTGCAGGCCGTGCGACGCGTAATAGTGGAACCGCGAGGAAGCCGACGAGCAAGTCGATTGGACGTGGATCCGACTTTGGAATGCCTTCATACCCTGCGCCAGCTGTCAAAGACAAGAATCTCCCTCAGATTCTACGTAGGTCTACAGACAGCCAGCTTGTCAAGCTTGTCTGCAACAACTGCCACAGGTGGAACTTCTCAAGCATCCAGGGCTTCCTTAATCACTGCCGCATCGCCCACAAGGTTGACTACAAATCCCACGATGCTGCTGCGATCGACTGTGGTCAAGTCTTGGACGAGCAGGAACTTGCATGTCTCCCACAGGAGGCGCACAACCAACCCGTGTCAGCCGCAAAGCCTGCCACTAGGCCTGCTGCGACGCCCGCGCCTGCAGTTCCTGCAATGAGGCATGTGCCGCCACCACCACGTCAATCACCACCCGTCTACATCCCGCCAAGGAATCTTGTGCATCCTCTCAACTCTAGCCGAGATACCCCAGACGTCACCACGCCAAAGGAGGAAGCTGTGCGTCAGCCTGTCCGTCCTGTCACAACAAGCACTGCCGCAGCATCATCATCAGTATCGTCAACACCACTCAAGCAATCACCACAAGTACCTCGTCTGTCAGCACTTTTTGCCAAAAACGGGTTGGGTGGCGACTTGGAGCAGGCGGCGTTTTCCGCTAGGCAACGGATCGACTTTGGCACTCTTGAAGACGACGCCATCTCGCCAGGCGCTTCAGCGCTGAGCTCGCCAGCAACGCCTCTTCCTGCACCTGGTGCTCGGACTCTTCTAGGACATGGTCCTTCAGATGCAAACCGCCCACCAAGCAGGAAAGGCTTTAGACAGCCACTCTCTGGTCTGCAAAGACACCGTCCAGCACCTCTCTCCTCAACCGTTGCGCCTGCAGACATTGTTCTCCACAGAACCCCGCCTGCTGAAATTCCAGACTCGCCACCTGACTCTGCCCTCAATCTCAGTCCTAATACAGCAACAGCCGACAGTGCTCCTGGTCTCGTTAGTGACGATGATGATTACGACAACGGCTCTGCTTCTGAGGATGAGGCTCCCCATACCGCTACGGCCACCATGGCACCGCCTCTTGATGTCTCACGAGGTGGCTGCGGCTCGACAGCAATGGATCTCGACATAGCTGTTGACCACGAAGGGCTGGACAGTGACGGACCTCATCACCGCCATCACCCTGCCGGCGGCGACGACCACGCAGTCCTCATCCGCCGGAACGACATGATGATGGACGTCGGGGATGAATCCTTCAGGGGTACACCTGGCGACAACAACTCTTCAAGAAAACTAGGCAAGAATGGCTCAAGGAATTGAGTCAGGACATGCTTGGTCCAAGTGATAAATTGTCTAGTCAGGTAACAAAGGGAAATGTATGATGGGCTATATAGATGATGGCTTCCTATTAGCGGATGGACAGACACACTGCTCAGTAACATTTGCAGTGCACTTAAATCTATATGAACTCTCGGAAAAAGAGAAAATCAAAACAATCTTCACTCACCACCCAACAACACTTGCATGTGCCTTTCTCTCATATTTCATTATGTGTCTCAGACCCTTACCTGGTTTTGAAGGTGGCTCGCAATAAGTATCAATCAGTCTTGATTGCCTATCAGATCATATGACCACCTTTGATAGATTGTAGAGTCATGGAGCGCCATAGTGACCAAGGATCGAGTTGTAATGTCGCCGCTGCAGATCCCAAGCAAGCATCCCTAGAGACTCGGCTTGTTGCCTTGAAGCGGCTGCGGTACTGCCGCTCCCGCAGCCAGACAGCCGAGGCGATCGTTTGCCTTGTCAGGACAGCTTTCGATGATCGCCCACGCTTGACACCTATATCTTCCACATGTCCTAAGAGAGTCCCCCCTTACCGCCACGACCACTTCCTCCTTCCCGAATTGTCTCTGTTCCCTCTCAGAGCTGTAATACAAAGTGGGACAGAGGACTTCAACATGGTGTCCTGGTCAACGTGAGCATGTACTCATTCTATCTATTGCAATCACCAAGAGCTGACAGAGTGTACCCAAACGCAGCATCCAATCGACCCTGCTCTTCCTCGGGCCCCTCCTCCTCCCCAAGATCCTACAGTCCTACCGCTCGCTCCGCCTCTCGATCCAACGCTCCTCTGCCAGGACACCCACGCCCCTCCCCTCCCGAACCTCGTATGCCTTGACACTGCTCTTCCTCTCCGGCCTGGTAGCCTTCGCCTCGACGCTGCCCCTCTTCCAGCCAGAGAACATCTTCCGCCTTACGCAGTCCCGCCTGCAGACGCCGAACGGCGTGGTGTTCTCGCGCCTAGCAGCGCTGCGAGACTTGACGGCCACGGACGAGGCGCTGCGGCGCGCGCTGGACGAGGGCGGCATGGGCGCCAGGCTGCTGTACGCCAAACTCGGGCCGCGCGTGCTGACGGAGTGCCCCTTCGCGTCGGCGGGCGACGGCGACGCGGCCGCCGCGTTCCTGCTCTACGCGCTGCCGGGCGTCGTGCTGCCGCACCTGCTGCACATCGCGGTGCTGGGCGTCGCGACCTCCCCGCTCCTCTCCGCCGCCACGGGCGACAGCAGCCGCTACCGCACGCTCGCCACGGCCGCGGCGCTGCTGCTCGGCGTGGCGGAGGTGGCCTACCTTGTCGCGTACGACCAGGGGCCCAACCTACGCTCCAAGCACGTGTCCGAGATCGACTTCGTGCACTGGAAGCTGGCCGTCGTGCGCGGGCTGCTGATCGCCCTGCTCGACGGCCTGCTCGGCTGGGCGCTGTTCCTGCACTCGACCAACCGCTTCGCCCTGCTGCCCCCGTCCGAGAGCGCACAGCTCGTGCAGCGTCTGGCCGAGCACGCCAGGGCGCTCGAGCTCGGCCTCTCCCGCGCGAGGGGCCTGGGCATCGTAAAGAACGCCGTCAGCAGGGACGCGAGGCTCAGGGCCAAGGGGGAGCAGTACTGGGTGCGCGAGGAGGAGGTGATGAGGGACGTGTTCGAGGCGCCCGAGGTGCTGGAGGCGATGAGGGGGGTCCTGAGGCGCGTGGACGTGGGGAGGCTGGGGCACGAGGCCGAGGGCGTCGTGGCGGGGGTCGTTGGCGGGTTTGAGCAGGTGCAGGTGCAGCAGCAGGGTGATGGTACGTGATCAGATCGACAGAAAGGCCATGAAGAATGTTTCACGAAATGCAACTCCTTCAACTCTCTTAGACGTGCAACTGAGGATCTGATCGCCCTCTACAGTCGGAAGCTCCAGCGTGTGAACGCTTGTTTACCTACCAGCTTCTTTCTCACAGAGCGGACAAGGCCAGCGGCTCCATAGGATAGATACTACAGCCGTGGCAGAGCGCATTCGTCGAATATCTCAACGCGTTCGTGAACGAAGACTCTCGTCCTCGGAGAGGTCAGGGGTGAGGAGAGTACGACAGCGGGAGACCACACTGCTGGTAGGGAAGTTGTACGGTCAGAGAAAAAGATACTTGAGCACGCCTCACGGACCCCTGTCCCCCGTCGAGCATTTCGAATGGAGGTGGGATGGAAGAAGGGAGTACAATTACTATGACAAGCGCACAGGCATGACAGTATACCCATCGGACGCAAAAGTGACAGTAGAAAGGACACTGGCACGAAGAGAGACGTGAGGAGGAAGAAGTGATCATTTTCGTATCCAAGCCCTAGATTAAAACCCTCTTAAGTGATAGGTGCAGATAAGAATGGTCAAGACGATATAGACATGTTCTCCGATATGATATGATATGCGATATGTGATGTGAGAGATAGAGATGCATGTGTGAGTGTGAGTGTGTGTGTATGTGTGTGTGGCCGTATGCTAAGCGATCGAGTAGTGATCAGATTCGAACGACGAAAGCAGCAGTAGCGAAAGTGCAACAGAAAGACAAGTGATCAGCCAACGCCGTGAGGAAAAACAAGTTCCCAGACCATTTTCTGCAGTAGCATCACCAGTTCAAAAAGGTAGGAACAATTGGTGTGAGGTATCTTCTTTCAGGCACAAAAAGCAAAGTAATGATAATAACAGGAAAGCGCGAGGGCAACAGGGTACGGCCAGGTGCCTCCCGTTTGTGTGGGCGGGTGGGGATGCAGCGGTCCCTTTGCTGGTGGGTGTGGTGATGTAGCGTTTGTCACGTTGTAGTGGTGCTGTCGTGAGGGAGCCTTGCGTTACCTGGGCTTTCATTTAGACGCTCTCGCCTCCTCGACACTCGCACCACTTCGTCTGATCGCCACTCAGCGGAAAGGTTACCGTCTGCCTCCACGCCTGCACTGGACCCTTCCCATCACCGATCCCTAGATGATGGCATCGGAGTTCATCACCATGACCGGCATTCAAAACAGCAAAACTCAAACCGTCATCAGCACGTCGTCTCGCCTAGAAATTCTGCGCGATGCCCGAGTTCCCTTGCTGGTAGTTGCCCGCTGCCTGCTGGATCCTGGTGTTTCGTCTGGCGTCCACGTCTCTCACCACAGGCATGCCGTTGTTCATCGCGCCGGCATTGCCACCTCCGCCGCCGTATGTCCCGTCACCGTAAGGACCATGCTGGTTGTACCCGTAGCCCGCACCTGGGTTGTAGTCGTAAGCCTGGCCGACTGGTAGCGGAGGGACTGGTTCTTCTGAGCCGTCAGAGTGTGTGCCGGCTGAGTAGCGGGATGAGGCGTTTGATGGGCCACGGTGGACGCCAGCACCGCCTGTGTGGTGCATTCCTGCAAGAGGAGCTGCGCCAAGCACACCCAGGTCGTCACTGCCTGATGTTTCGCGACGGTTGACGAGTGGGTCACCGCTGTGGCCGTCCCCGTTATTTCCGGTGTAGTATTCCTTGCTGCCTGCATCTGACAGTGGTCCTTGTGTGTTGCCGCCCGTGAGTGTAGTAGAGGTCTTGCGGTTAGACATGGCGGCACCGCCAGCACCCCAGCCGCGGTAACCTGAACCGTCTTCAGTCATCTCTGGACCGCCTTCTGAAGCAACGGCAGGAATCGTCGGGTCTGTGTTGGGGTTAAAGCTGTAGTCCTCGACTTCCTTGCGCCGTTGTTCTTCATTCTCCTTCTTCTGCTTGCGTTTCCGCCAGAGTAGGATGCCTGCAAGTACCAGCAACGCAACAACGACGACGGGAATGACGACCGCGATGGCTGTCTTGCCACCGGTGCTCAAACCATGGCTGCCACCGTCCTGACGATCATTGCTATTGCCTCCGAGAGAGGCTGCTCCAGACGATGTGGAAGACGAAGCGGACTTAGTTGTGGGTGAGACAGGGGTATTGGTCGCAGACGAGCTTGTAACTACGATGACGGTCGTAGCGACTTGTGTGGCACCGTTATTTCCAGACTGCGTCACTATTGACGTGACGATTTGAGTGGTCTGCTCGCCAACCGGACCAGTTACGGTGGATGTGACTGGGACTTCCGTGGTGGTAGGAGGAGAGTCTGATGATGCTGATGTGGTTTCCAAGGAGGAGGATGACGACAAGGACAAGGAAGAGGTAGTAGAGCTGGACGTGTCGAGAACGGAGGAGCTCAAAGTGCTGCTAATGCTGCTAATGCTGCTACTGCTAGTACTGAAGCTAGCGGAGGTCGAGCTGACTGTAAACACCAGGCGGTTAGACGAGAATCATCAACACAAAACCCCACGGCGCGCGCGGATACATACTGGTAGCGTTGTTAGAAGCCATATCGCCAAGGCAGAAGGCGTGAGAGAGCTATCTCCCAAGCCTGAAACCCGTAGTGGGAGAGGGAAGGGCGATAAAGAAGAAGAGGGCCGGATTATCGGTAAGAGGCAATCGCGGTCGAGATCGAGAAGCGCATAGAGAGGAGAGTCCGTATGCCGTGTGCGTGTGTGCGTGACGGAGGAGAGTCGTGTCGCGGTCGGGCGGTAGCAGTGTGCCGGATTCAGAAGGACAGCAACACAGGCCGTTTCAGAATGCCGCAGGAGGTGTATAGAGAGCGAGAGACAGGAATGCGAGTGCGAAGGAGGGCGGCGGAAGCAGAAGAAAGGTAGGAGGAGGAAGCGGCCCTCCAAAGGCCTGTTTTTGGGTAGACAAAAGCGCGTAGGACAAGGCTGGCCCGCTATGCGTGGATTTGAGGGTGAAGAAGAGGAAGAAGCGCAGTAGTCGAGAGTGCAGCGAGCAGCAGCAGCAGCAGAAGAGAAACGGATATCCCTCTTGCCGGCAGACAGGCAGACGCTCCACACACGAAACGGAAACAGAAACAGAAACGAGGAGCTGGCGGTTAGGCTTTCTTTGTTCGTGTCCTCTCTTATTTTTCTTTCCCTCTTGCCCTTTCGCTTGGGTCGCGTTCTTGGCCGGCGGGTGTATGGTATGCGGGTATCTTTTGCCACGCAAACAGAGGGGGCTTCGACCACTTCCGGGGAAGGTGAAGACGAACACAGAGTCGGAAAACCCAGGATAGATCCAAAAGCCCACCACGACGTCAGCAACAATAGAAGTAGAACAAGAATCGGATGATGTGTATTGTCGAGTATAGAGGGAGCGAGGGAGGAGAAGAGAGAAGGCCTGGCAGTTGGTTGGTCGGTAGGGCTGAAGTGTCGCGTCTCTTGCCCTCGGTCAGGCAGCCAGGCAGTCAACCCACACCACTCTACACGCAGGGGAGAATGGGAACGGGAGGAGCAGAGCGAAGAGCAGGGGGGGGAAGAGACAGAGACAGAGACAGAGACAGAGACAGAGAGGGAGCAGGAAAAGGGCCCCCATCAACCCCGAATGCTCCAGTAGAGCAGAGAGACAGCCTCGTAGACAGGTGGCCCTCGCCCGTCATTGGCTCGCTAGTGCATCGCCTGTACACGAGGCTAGTAGCGAACAAGTCTAGCCAGCAACCAAGCTTCACCCTCGACCTCCAATTATGGAAACAGGACGACGGTCCAAATTTGGATTGTCACCTCGTCCTCTGCTGCCATGCCGCTCCCCTTCCCACTCCCTCCCCGTCCCCTTACACCCACACAGGCATCTTGATCTCAATTGGAAGATCCGGCCCATGCACGCAATGCCACAAGCGACGGTCTGACGTTACCATCGCCATGAGGCAGCGCAGCAGTGACTTGGGCCTGTGGATATAAATACGCAGAGGGCAAGTCCACCGTCGCATCACAGAGGGTCTGCGAAGGGTTAGCGGTGCAACCCTTCGCGTTCCCGCTCACTCAGTCTGAGAGAGAGCGCAGGTGAGCGTGAGACGCCGAGGCCTGGCAAGACCGTAAGACATGGGATCAGTCAGTGGGGAGGCAGAGCAGAGGATACGAGGTGTGTGGGAAGTCTCGCCAAGGGTGATTACACTACTCGTAGGCCGTTGCTGTAGTCACGCACTGTGTATGGGCAGCGATCGGTTGAGTTCTGACTTTTGAGGCTCTGCCGTTAATCCGTCCGTCCGGCCTTTTCCCCCCTTGGCTTTCACTTGCATCCTTGTCACGCCCGCTACTACTGCTACTTCTTACTGGCGCTTTGCCGACTGTCGCAGGTGGCCGATCAGCTTGTCTGTTCACTTCAGCTTGGCCACTGGCATGTATAACAAACATGGCGGTATGCATATAGGCTGTGGCGATGGCGGCGGGAGTCACGTCATCAGTGTGCTGTGCACGCAATACCATGCCGCTTCGACTACACAAGACCTCTCGCATCCTGCCATGTGAATGTCGCGTGAGACGGGAGATTGGCGAGAAAAGTGGAAATCATGGCAAGTTAAGCTGTGCGATGCGAATGCAACCCGGAAGAGTCTGTTTCACTTTCGTTTGATAATCTTTCATTCCAGAAGAAAAGTATGTACCAAAAAATCTGCAATCAAGAAGATTGGTAGAAGTGACAGATCCAATGCGCTCCAAAAGAAAGGCACGCAATCGGCCACCGTCACCCTACTCAAGAAGAAATCCAATCCAATCGTGGTGGAGAGACGAGGTAGGATTTAAGAGGGAAGAGCAGCACAGAGCTCCCAGAGCTCGTACAGCCTATCCGTACGTCGCGGCCAGGCTTGCCTGTCTTCCGACTTCCTTCCACTCGCTCACTCACTCCCACTCCAAGGAATGTAGAAAAAAAAGGTTTCCAAGGTTTTGATTCCGTCATGTCTCGTCATAAATAAGGATTTGAAGATTCGAGAGAGAGAATGGAGCACACAGCTTCCACTACCTCTCTCTCTCTCCTCCTCTATCTCCCTCACACCAAGCTTACACTATGATAGATCCACCATCACGTCAGGCAAGCAGGCTTGCTAGCTAGCTACAGCAGAGAGAGAGGTGACTCCTCCATGGTAAAGTCACCTACAAGCGACAACAGCTCTCTAAGAAGTCCAGGTCCAGGTGACGTCGAACAGCCTGCCCTCGCTGAGCGGAGCCAGTTCCTCGAACAGAGAAGGGCTAAGGTCGAGGCCGTTCTCAGCGCAGCCCGGGCAGGTGTCGATGACGGTGGCCTTGACGGTCTTGCCCTTGTAGCTGATGCTGATGCCCTTGTTGCACAGTGGGTTGGCGTTGGGGTTGGCACCGGTCGAGGCAGCCTGCATGTTGACGTGGGAGAGGGCGACGATGGCGTCGCTGTCGCTGGAGGTCGTGCCGCACGAGCCGAGGCCGGGGGCGTAGTAGGTTGCCTCACCGACCAAGCCGGAGCCGGAGCCAGAGCCGGAGCTGGACGAGGAGGCCGGGGCCTCGGAAGAAGTGCTGGAGGATGGTGCGGCGTAGCTGGATGGTGCTGGCGCAGAGGTGGTGGTTGGTGCTACGTAGGTGGTTGGGGCGACGTAGACGCTGCTGCTAGTCGAGGAGGTGGTCGGGGCGACGTAGACGCTGCTGCTGGTCGAAGAGGTCGTTGGCGCGACGTAGACAGAGGTGCTGGTGCTGGACGAAGACGGCGCGACGTAGACGGGAGTGCTGGTGCTGCTGGTGCTGCTGGAGGTCTCGACGGCCGAGGTAGACTCGGTGGTTGGCTGGACGACAGAGGTCGAGACGTAGGTGGAGGTGGAAGCAGGCTTGCTGTGGTGGCCGTGGCCGTAGTGGGAAGGCGTGGCAGCGGCGGCGACAGTCTCGCCAGGCTGGACCCAGACGGTCTTGGTGGCCTGGACAGTCTCCATGACAACATCGGTGTGGGTGACCCAGACGATGTCGCGCTTGTTCAAGGGAACGGCGGCGACGACGGACAGGAGAGCGCCAGAGACGGCGAGGACGTTCTTGGCGTACATCTTTGCTGGCGGATTGAAAGTGTTTGCTTTTGACGTAGTTGGAAGGATTTCAAGTCGTCCGTGGGTAAAAGAAGCGGTTCGGTTGAATATCGTCTAGCGATATATGTGACAGTCCTCTCGGTTGTATCTTTCAGGCTGAGCCGCTGGCTAGCACGTTAAAAGAGTAGTGACAGGCTGTGTGAATCTGACGTTCAAGGAATGGTATTGGATCTTTGCACGCAAAGAGTCCCAGTGGTTGTGTATGTAAAAAGAGTGACGAGTGCGATCTTTCTGCAACTGAATGAATGTGTGGAAGACGTGGAACGTTCAAACCCGTGAGCGTGATAGAGAAGAGAGAAGGAGAAGAGGAGAGGGCACCGTTAAAGAATGCGGGTTAGGTAGAGATTCTTGTAGGGATCTGGTGAGACTAGAGAGTGTGCGTGACAAGTAGACCGAGGACCAGGAACCCACCTTTGGGGGTTTTTTTTCCGTTGGCGCAAGCCTGCAGTCGAGAGAGACCCAGACATCGCATTCACACTGGTCCCACAGGTGGACGGCCGCAGCACCGCGCACACATACACAATGCATGTAGATCGGGGGGAAGGAAGAGACTAGGGGCAGCATCCCTTGACCCAGCCGGCGCAACGAGACAGTACCGGTACAGGGCTGTGTCCACAACGGCACTACAGCAGTAGACTAAGGAGGATTGCCCTCGCTTGGGTCGAGTAGTGCGAGCGCACTATAGAGTTAGCGGGTTGTAGGGACTAGGGGGAACGGTAAAACAACGCACAGAGAGCGAGAGGGTGAGGTGGTGGAAAAACATGGCCACATAACCACCATGACCCCTGCACCCCTGACTTCACGCTGCGCAGCCGCCCAGCGACAGCAGCAGGGGTGGGTTTTAGGTAAAGGAAAAGGAAACCCCCCTGCTCCGTCGACTACAGTAGACAGCATGCGAGTGAGCGCTGTGGTGCCAATCAACAGTCCAGGAGCCGCCTGTCTACTCCACGGCACATCTGTAGCATATTGCGGATACAGCACTAGGCTCGTTGGAGCCACGCGACCCCATCCACAACCCAGACAGCGAGAGGAAAAGTAGGTGAGGACGAGTCCTTTTCTTTCCGCTGGTGGGACTTCTTCTTGCAGAGTTTTGTTGCACCGAGGACAGAACAGCGGTACGGTGGACAGTGTCTCTCTTCCCACACACGCATGGCAAGTTCTCTGCATGGATGCCATTGACTGTCCCCGCACGTGGTGGGAGCGTGAGCCGTATGCAACAGCCATCCTCTCTCTGCCTTCGCCTGCTCCCAATGCGACATCCCCCCGGGTTGTCACGTCAATGGGGCGCTCTCTGTCTGTTCTCCCGGCTCAGATCTGTAACAAGCCACAGCACGAGTCGTAAGCAGACAGGTGGCCAAGGTCCAAGGGCCGCAGAGCGCAGGAGTCGCCCATCAGACCAAGCGCACGAGGGGTGGTGGAAAGCAGCAGCAGCAGCAGCAGCAGCGGTAGGCTACTCCCAGGCACACCCGCTGCAAGGAACCCGGAAGTCAAAAACAAAACCAAGCCCTCGCTTTCGCTCTCGCTGTACTGCGTCTGTACTGCGTCTGTACTGCGTTATGCGCTGCTACACGGCTACCGTGCAGGGGGCGGTCCAATGCAGAGCCAGCGCTACGCATTCGCCCCCCTCAGCCACTCGCGCCGTTTCATCTCCGCCCACTCGGCCAACCTCAACTCTGCCTGCTAGCGCTCTGCCGGCGCCCCGATTCCGCTTTGTCCTAAAGGTCCGTCTCTCCTCTTCCCTTTTTTCTGCTAGTTCTTTTTGCTTCTAGGCGGCCTCTTGCACTGCCATTGGCTGCCGAGGGGGGGATGTTGAATGCCATCTCGACCGCATCCCTGGACGTGCCTGTTCAATGCGATCCTGTCATCCTGCCATGCTTGAGCGCTGAGAGGTTCACGCATGTTGTTACGCTGCGGTACTGTATTCGCGTGCATGGGTCGGAGGGTGCAGGTTAGGTGAGTGCCGCCGGGATCGCATTGCACCTTCTGTGTCTGCACAGGACAGTACGCTGTATCGGCATCGAGCTGGTGTGCTGGCCACAGCGCAACCAACCTTCATGTCGGCACGAAGTGGCCAAGATTTGCGATGGCAGACCAACGCAACGCGGGAACACTGAGGACACATCACCAGCAGCACGCCTTGGGGAGATCCAAGGGCAGATACAGACAGCAACGGTCGGTCAGAAGTTCCACTCCAGCACGGGCATCCTGTCAGCACATCCCTCTTCAGTGCAATCCGATGATCGACTCTGAAACATACACAGGAGCATTGTATACATCTGTCCGTACCTCTCTGCCTCGTAAACGTTGGAGGACGGCTTCTGGCGCAGTATGGCGGCAAAGACTAGAGTCACGAACGAATTTCACTCGCCTTTGCTTCGCCAGGCCAGAACGATTCAACATTACGTGTTCACATCTCTTCCCCGTTCCCATTCCATTTTTTTTTCAGCCCTTCGGCCTCACCTCTTCCCTTTCTTCTTTCCGCAGCTCCGGTGTCCAAGACATCCAAATGCACCTGACTGCAAGCATGTGTGCTTTGTCCCATGTGTACCCACTTCGGCCCAGCTGGCCAGCCTTGCCCTTCTCACCGAAAAATCTCTCCTCTATTCTCTGAGAGACACTGTACGCAACCATACCCAAGAAAGTGCGCTATGCAGCAGATCGGCGGTGGAGGGTAGAGTGGAATCAATCTCCTCCACTGTGGCATAGTTTCCCCTCCGATCGGACCCAGCCCCAGCAACCTACTGCAAGTAGGAGGTTGATTTGGTAGATTCGAGCCATTGTTGTTCTCGATGATCCCGCCCTCGGGCCCAGTGGGATAGGTGGTCACCGGCCCGCCCTAGGCACTGTCATATCCTACGTGTCGCATAACAGACCTACGGCACACATCGGTGTCCCAGCACCAACAAATCATTGCCGTGCCGTGCAGTACTGTAGGAAAGATGATGACCGGATTCGATGGATCATGTCCAACATGCCACCGCACTCACGAAAACTTGCACACGCTCACCCAAAGGCCACTCAATACCCAGTCCCATGTCCTCCTCTCGATCCTACTTGTCCATCGAACCCACAACCACGGCCAAGGCCCGCACAAGCAGGCAGTCAGCGGCTGCAGCAACAGCAGTCCCACCACAAAGCCATTCTTGCCCGAAACCGATCCAACGCTGAGCGTCCACACCTGGAATTCCCGCACCCACAATCCCTCCATCCTCACTTAGCACAGGAAAACTCATGGATGACTAGACAAGGATAGGTGTCTCCCGGTCACAGAACAAAGCAAAAGCTAAACTCACCTGTGGGTTAGGCTATAGGCTATAGGCGGCACGCCTCTCTCCCTCGCATGTACAGCATGCATACCTGTATCTTACAACTGCCGTAGGGTGGACGCTTGGCGCCGCTTGCCTGCCTACTAGCCTACGGTAGGTAGGTGCCCAGGTAGGCAGGTGCATCAGAACAGCACCTACAACGGAGATCCTCCGGATGCGTACCTCAGCGTACATTCGTCCATCCCCCCTCGCTGCGCTTTGCAGGCGGCTGAGCTGTGTCGCATCGCAGATGCAGAACCACCGTCGGTGCAGCTGTTCTCGTGTGTCAAAAGAAAGACGGTAAGCAGTTAGCATGCGATGCAATACAAACGTAGATGTGGATGTGGATGTAGGTGCATATGTGATGCAACGGGCGGCGCTGTACTCCCGCGTCTATGCGGCCTTTCGCTGCACCTGCGCTTCTTGTCTGCCTGCACCCATCACACCGCATCACCGCTCGTCTCATTCCCAACCTCAGCTGCTCGGACGCAGGTGTGCCTACCGTGCCTACCTACCGCCCTGCTGGAGCGCGTGCTGGAACGCGATGATGCCTTTCAGGCGCCTATGTGTGCGGGATAGAGAGTGAGAGGATAGGTGGTGGTCTGTTGAGGTGACCACGCCTCCTCCACCATCCTGTGGAGGGCGGGTGCTTTGTTCCATTCTGAGCGGGTGGCAGGTCGGAAAATTATCGTGTGAGGGCAGAATTGGCAATGCTACTTTTACGGATCAATGATGTCGGTTTAAGGACAACCTTAGGCTTTAGTAATGACATGATTGGAATGTGCAGATGCTGCAAGAGTCTCTCAATACTGGGTAGGCGCTGGGTATGCACGGTCAAACGCAAGCCCGAGAACTGCAATTACCATCTCAAGCACCGTCAACGTCACGTTTACAGTACGACGGCCCTAGGTAGGGTGCGAGCTGAAAGTTTGATATCGTGACGGCAACGGTAATCTCATATCTTTCGTTAGACGTTGGAATGCTTTGCGCTCATGTTTACTGGTGAGAGTAAGCCAGTCCCGGCTGTGGACTGTGAATGGTAGAACAGTATGTTTTTGGAAACAAAAAGAAAAAAAAAAAGCCATAGCGAGCTCAAGCGAGTCGCCACCACCAACCACATCATGCCCCCTCCTGCTGCTGCTGGAACGCCAGTGAAAAATGCCACTCCATGCACCAAATCAAGTCTCCAGCCAGTCCAAAAAGTCAGGCGTGAAGTAGCTGATCACGATCGTCGCGCCCGCTCGCAAGATCCCCTCGGTGGACTCGAACGCCATGGCCTTGAGGTCGAACACGCCCGCCTTCGCCGCTGCGCAGATCATGGAGTACTCGCCCGAGACCTGGTATGCAGCCACAGGCATGTCCTTGCCGATCTCCTTCGCGTCCGAGATGATGTCCAGGTACTGCGACGCAGGCTTGACCATGATGATGTCCGCGCCCTCGCCGATGTCCCTGTGGATGGCGCGCCTGGCCAGCCCCCGGCCGCCAGGGGGCAGCTGGTAGCATCGTCTGTCGCCGAAGGAGGGGGCGCTGCCCGCCGCGTCCCTGAAGGGCCCGTACAGGCACCCGCTGAACTTGGCGCTGTAGCTCATGAGCAGGATGCGGTGTGCGATGCCGGCCTCGATGAGCTTGAGCTTGATGGAGCGCACGCGGCCGTCGTTCATGTCGCTAGGCGCGACGCAGTGTGCACCCGCCTCCGCGTAGGCCATGGCCACGTCCGAGATGCGGTCGACGGACAGGGTGTTGTTGAGCGTGCCGTCCTCATGGAGGATGCCGCAGTGCCCGTGGCTGGTGTACTCGCAGAGGCAGACGTCGCAAACGATGAAGATGCGGGGGAAGTGTTTGCGGACGGTTGTTATGGCCTGGATGACTGGCCCCTGGGGGTCGTCTGCTGACGTGCCTAGGGCATCTTTCGCAGTGGGGGCCAGAGGCACACCGAAGAGGATGATGCTCTTCAAGCCTTTCTGTACGAGCGGTGTGAGAAATGGCACTATCCGGTTCACGCCCATGCGTTTCTGGTTCGGCAGGCTGGGGATGTATTCCTCCTCGTTCGGGTTGTCGGTGATGAAGAGAGGGTAGATGAGCATGCTCTTGGTCAATTGCCGCTCTGCCTGCCATGAGCGGGCGAGGGGGTGTGCGTAGCCTCCATGGAGTTGGGAGGAGATGTCACCGCTGATGCTGACGCTCGTGGCGGCGGTGCTGGCGTAGGAGCGGGCGCGGGAGGCCACTGAGCGTGTGTCGTGTGTGCGCACGGTATTGTTGGAGTTAGGACGGTCCCGGAAGGTGAGGTCGTTGACAAGGTTTGAGAAAGACATGGTGGCGGCGGCGGCGGCTGGGTTTCTTCCTTCAATGGTGTACCTCGTTGTATGTGGCGGCTTTTCTTGGATATTGGGAATTATAGTCTGGATCCGCAGCACAAACTTCCCGCAGTGGCACTTTTCTCGACACTGACTGATAATGGAGAAGACGAGGGAGAAGGCAGAGAGAGAGTGTGGTATGGATCACGGATTACTAGGGATGACCCGCAATCACAAGTCCGACCACGAGCGAGCCGACAAGTAAGTTTTGTTAGATACCTATCTGACCAACAGAGGGGCCCAGCATTGAGTGAAAATAATGTGCAGCGCAGCGTGGAATTACACCATCGACGTAGCATCTGCCAGTCACGGCGGGGTTGATTATCGCCAGACAAGGGCAGACGGTTGCGACCGCTGCGACCTCGGCTGCCGAATCAGAGGGTCTCGTCTCGTCATAAACGGTAGTTTTCAAGCGAAGATGGGGGAAATATGGATTGTTTGCTGATTATACTGGCAGCAAGCGCATGGAGGATAGGGAGCGCACATGCTATTGACAGGTGTCATGGATGTGTTACGTCAGATCTGCATGTAATTGGTAAGAAGAGACAAAAGGCTGTGCCGCTGTATCGTCGACTGGTGTTTGTGAACTAAAAGGCGCCTGGCGTGGAAACATGCATCTAATACGTATCAAAACGGGCCAAAATGACCCCAATCACCAACGCCTTTGCCTTGCTCACTTGACGCTGGAAGGCTCCCCATGTATTATGGGACAGGTCATGCAGCAGCAGCCTGAGCCGCAGCATCTCCGCCAACTGTCTCGTCCACCTGAGCTGACGCAGTGGTGTCCTGCTCGCCTGTCCCACTGCCCTGCCTCTCCCCTTCTGACGGATCAATGACACTCTTGATAGCATCAGTGGCAGGCCTCAACCCAAGCTTCTTCATTTTCTGCTTCTCAGCCCAGTCTCTGGATGCTTGCCTTCCTCTCTCGGCAGCAGCAGCTCGTGCATTTTTGGACGCATCTTCTTTTTCTCTCTTCTCCTTCTCAGCCGCTGCTTTGGCATTCGCAGCACGCTTGAACACTTCCTTGCCCTTGACAGTACCGGTGGTGTTGCTGACGACACCTAAGGAAGCGGCTCTCTGATGGCCGAGGATAGGTGCCTTCGGTACCGTGGTCGGCTTTGGCTTAGGTGCCGTAGAGCTTGGAGGGTTGAGAGAGGAAATCCTTGGTTTGCTAAGTCTGTCAACTGGAGAGTTGCTGGCGAGTGTTGAATGACGCTTGGCAACCCTGACCGGACCATCTGAAGGCGAAGGCTTTCCTGTAGGCTTTGTATCTGGGATGCTGGATAGACGCTTTGGTGCGGTGCCGGAAGTGATAGCCGCGCTTTGGGTCCGCCTATGGCCAGCAATAGAATCCCTCGACGAGGTAGCCGTTGGCTTACCGCTGGCAATCGATAGCCTTGCTGCACTCGAAGCGGTCTGACGCACTGAAGGCGTTCTTTTCAGAGTTGAAGCAGGTGCAGGTCTGGCCTTGAACGCAGGCTTCTTTTCTTTCTCCTCAGTTTCCTTCTTCATACGCTCCTCCCTAGCAGCTTTTAACTTTGCAGCAATAGCCTCGCCCGGGAGTGTGAAGGTACTTCTGGTTGGCGCCTTGGTTGACTTGGGCGGTGGAGGTGGTGTGGGAAATGAGATCGGAACAGGTCTCGGCTTGCTGTGTGGTATGATTGTTTCTTTCCGCTCACTAGGCTTGGGCTTGCTAGTAGCTGGCTCTCTGCTGGCTGGGAGTGGTCTCTTGTTGTTCAACGGCTTTGCTTCTGCTGCTCTCTTCACAGAGCTTGTACGCCCAAGCGTAGTAGACTGTCTTACGGACGAAGGACGCACTCGCATTGCTAACTTCTCTGCGCTTGGATTTGCAGTCTTGCTGGACGACGTTGGAGTGCTTCGTGCCTTGACTGGGCTCCCTACGATGTTGGATTTACGGTTCAAAGCACTGGCATCATCTTTGACAGTGACCGACTTCTTCTTGGGCGAATCTATCGCTTGCGGCAGCTTATCGTTGAAGCTCTCTACTGCCTCGTTCAAATCGTCCAAAGCCTTAATATGGTCTTCGGGCCGCGACTCCCCCTTTCTCGCTGGAGATGCTGTAACACCCAACATAGGCTGCTCTATGCTTGGAGGAAGTGCTGGTAGCGTTTCTGACGGCATAGTGCTGTTGTCAATTTGGCTATCTTCCAGCGCTTCGCCGGCTTGATAGTCGATGGGTTGCACGTTCTCTTTATTGCTCGTTGATCGTTTCGCCGGAGTAGTCTTACGCAGCGACTCGACCACCCTCGGCACTGCTGACGGAAGAGGTGACGCTGGTGCATCCAAGGCAGTTGGCTCTGCTTGTGGCTCCCAAATAGATGGCACGTCCCCCTCGGCCTGATAGTCTACTGTAGCTGGTTGGACTGTTGAACTGACTTCTGTAGTCGGGCTCGACAGTCGGCTCTTTGAAAGCTCCCCAGCCTGGCTAGCAAGCGAATCAATGGCTGCATCCTGCACTGTGAGCGACACACTTTCGACCTCACTGCCTGTTGACTCTTCTTGCGGAGCCGGAGTCAGCCCATCATCCTCCTTGCTTAAATCCACCTCCAAGTCTTCAGAAGCAGCGCCCTCGTCTTCATCCTCTTCATCCTTGCTCTGGTTTCCGCCTTTCCCACCCTTCCTTCCTCCCCTCTTTCCTGTTGTCCTCTTCACCTCCACCACCCTCACCTTCTTTCCCTCGGCACTGTTAGGTGCAATCTCCCCCAACGGCATACGCTCCGTCTTCGCATCGGGGGTCACAACATTCAAGACATTCTCCTCGTCGTGCTTGCCAAGGATTGAAACACCTCCATTCTCCGTCTGCGAATCAATAAGCGACTGATGTTCTGCTTCCTTCTCGTCGCGATCAACGTGCATTTGAACTTCATCAACTGCCTGTGCGGCCATTGCGCGCGTGATACGAGGCATTGTTGCTCAGCAGAAGAGAGGCGAGGACCACAGGCTATCTGAGGGGGGAGGGTCCTGTCTTGATTTGTTGATAGCGGGACCTGATAAGCAAGTTGATATCGTGTGCTCACTGCACCGACTTACTTAGGGAAAAGTAATCTCAGAACAGCCCACCGACGTTCAGTTCTGGATTTAGTTTTATGAAGATGCTCCACGCGAAATCCAAACAACGACAGGAGCGTAGGTGTACGTAGAAGCCGTGCTTAATGGTATTTGTTTACAATTGCCCACATTGGGAAAGCTGCACCTGCAGGGTCCGGCATCTGAAAAGCCCATTATTGCTGGTATGCAGGGGTGGGTGGTTTCGTGGCTGTGCTCGCTTCCTCAGATGTGCACTCTCAGGTACTCAAGTATGCCCTGCACCATAGTGTATTATTTCAACAGTGTAAACAAAACGATCGACAAACCGTTCGACAAACCGTTCGAGTTTGTTATTCAATGACAGAAGTCTTATCATGGATACACGTGACAAAGATACCTGGTCTGGAGTTGTGGGTACCAAGCATTAAACCAGCGAGATTGAAGTCAACAAGATCACATGCAATGTGGTATATCAACCCAAACATGGGCTTCTCCTTTGGTTGGTAGTGTTTCTCGAATCTAGACAGTTTGATATTGCACATATCTCACTGAAGTTAGTGAAGCATCAAGTTTGACGCGGCAGACCAGACAAAAGGCTGCAGGAGTGGTTTTTTTTTTTTGACGCCTTACCTCTGCTCTCGAAATCTAGTGCCCAGACATCCATGGATAAAGGCTACCGTCGAACCAATTGGGTTTCGTCTAAGATCCTGCTCGGACCCGGGCGAGCCGAGTAAGGAAAGGTCTGCATAACCGCTCTGCTCATGCTCGTCCTATGCCCTATCGAAGGCTCTGATATATGGAACAGACAAAGGGGTTAGGGGAATCATGGGACAAGAAGAGCGAGCGAGCGAGAAAAATGGGAAAGGTCGTGTGGAAAGAAGTATTGACTCGCTAAAGCGCTGGTTGATCGGGAAACGTGGATATCTGGTGAAGTAAAAAGCCTGGAAAGAACTCCTGCCGCCTCTCGTGAGAAGGGCGTCCATAGTGATTTAAACTCCAAAGTTTTCCGTTCTTTTCCAGGATCGTTGTGGCGAGTCATCATTTGCAAGGGTCGATACCGAAGTACGCATCAGCATGGCGTTCATTTCTTTGCCGCTTCGCCCTCCTTCTTTTTGGCATCGGCTGTGTGACAAAGTCGAATTAGTATCAAGCGCGGTGCCTTGATCATATAGGAGGGTGAATAAGGCCCATACCTGCTGCTTGCTTGGCACGCATGATGGCGGCAGCATCGTCCTTGTCGCGAGCCTGCTGGGCGCCAGAGACAGTGGTCTTGTGCTTCTGTAAGAGTGATTAGACTCATCGTCTCTGACCTCACGAGAAGATGCGTTGGGCAGAATAACTTACAACGCCTGCTGCGGCCTTCTGGGCCTTTTCCCGGGCCTTGTCACGCTGGTTGCCACGGGCCATGATGAGGGAAAATTGAAAGCTTGTTCTTCAGGGAATGGTAAACGGTGATGCGTAGCGGCGCCTGGGTACCTCTCGAGGAAATACATTCGGCGAGGCAGAGGGAGTAAGAGAGGGAAGATGCGCGATTAAAAACAATCCACCGACCCAGGGTCTGATGGGAGGTCTAGCCGACTTTTTGGCGTGCTGTGCCTAAATCTGGCTGCGGCTTAGCCAACTTGCATGCAGGCTTTGTCCGCTGCCTTGCCGCTGATAAAGTTGCAGTGCACGACGAAGACTTCCGTCTCACGCAGGTATCTACTGGTATGTAGGACAGGTGAAGGCAATGGAAAGGCATTGTGTCTCACACGGCTTCTAGGAGCGTAAAGGAAGAGTATGTGACAAGGCGAGCAGCGCGTTGGCTATGACACTCGCGTTGTTTGATTTTCCGCCTTGCAGGAAACACTTATCAACCGGGACCTGAGGCATTGCGGCGATGTCCGCAGGAGTTTGGCTGAGGCACCACAACGGTCAGGAACCGAGCAACATGGATCAAGGTGATTACTGCACATCAACTGTGTACAAGTCCATGATCTGAATGTGCGAGAGGTGGTAAGAAATGGCCATGATAATGTCGGCACGTCGTGATGTACTGTAAATCCCACAAGAGCGACAATGGGGAAAAGTGCTGGATCAAGGACCGCAGGATTGGTCAGTTCGGCCAGTCAGGTTGATAGCCAATCCTGAGCTACGATGGTTGTTTGTGGCAGCTTCAGCATGACCAGACCGCATGGACACTGCCGGAGTCCATTGTACGCGTGCTGCAATTGACCCATGAAATCTTCCAGGGTACAGGTAGAAGAATCTCAAGGCAATCAGAGTTGGCCCCCACATGATTTGCTGCTGATCAATCCCAGACCAAGGGCGAGCGGGAAAGACCCTTGCGTCATGCCATGTTGAAGGCAACTTTCTCGAGACAGAAACTCCATCAATCATAAGCTTTTGAGACTCCCATCTGGACCAGACTATTATCACTCAGCGACATCACCCAGCGACAGTCGACATCGCCGCAACCATGCTGTCCAAAACATTTGCACGAAGCGTACGCGCATACACCGAGGCCAACTTTGTCAATTGAACTATAAGCTGAACGTAAATACACAGGCATTCTCCCAAGCGCTCCGGCCTCGTCAGAACCCTCTCCAGTCATCCAGATTCGCCGTGCTCCAGAAGTCTTTCCTATCAACAGAGACGCGCAATGCTATTGACAAGGCAGTCGCTTCGGCGCCGGTGGTGCTGTTCATGAAGGGTACGCCAGAAATGCCGCAGTGCGGGTTCTCGAGGGCGAGCATTCAGATCCTCGGGTTACAGGGTGTGAACCCTGACAAGTTCACTGCATTTAATGTGTTGGAAGATGAGGAGCTGAGGTCTGGTATGTGGATCTATTTGCAATATAAGAAGGGTGACTTGGTTGTGGAGGCAGGGAGATGCAACGATGGATGTGGCTAACGATGAAGTAGGCATCAAGGAGTACTCTGAGTGGCCCACGATACCACAGCTATACGTCGAAAAGGAATTCATCGGCGGCACGGACATCCTGATGTCGATGCACCAGGATGGATCTCTTGCGAAGATGCTTGAGGAGAAGGGTGTTTTAGTCCCTGCTGAAGGAGAGTAAGGGAGTGTGTGTTTGTGTGAGGTGGTTGTACAGATACGAGCGCATTCATATGTTCGATATACCAGGGTCCCATCGTTTATCAACAATTCTTTCTCTTCGAATTCCACGAAGGCATCCTCCCATGCGCTTGAGAAGTGACTGGATCGCGGGATAGCTTCGTTCGTTAGTGTTCGCCTTTGCGGCGCCATAGATTGATGTTCTGGTCGCATCACACCGACGGTAAAGGGGACTATCGTATTCCTGGCGTGGCGCAAGCACGAGCATTCTCTTGACTCTACCTCCAGGTACTTTCTATGGCATTGTATCTGTGACGAGTCTCGCTCTCTGTCATACGACACTGCGGTTTACTTCTCGCAAGACCTGGTGGGTTGCACTATGAAACCACTGCAAGAACAGACATGCCGTTCGCTTATCTGGATGACCAACCACCTACATGGGTACATACGTGACCGCAATGTCCTTGTGTGGTACGCTTATGGTCGACAATAAAGTCACGTGTAGCTAGCCAATGCACCCCTCCCGAGAGTCCGGTCGAGCGAAGCTGTTCCTGCAGCACATTCCCGTACCCTGCACACGCACACGTATCTGCACCGCATGCTTACCTTTATATTTCCCTCCAAAGGAACAGTGTGTCTTGTGATACACGATAGAGTCGATCACCAAGTCACACTCACCAATCAGACACCACTCATCCCTTCACTATTCGGAGGTCACGTTAAGGCCATCCAGTCAGGCGACCCTACATATCGATAGACCCATAGACAGACCCAGAGAGATACCGCCATCCTGGCCCCACCGTCAGGTTCTAGGACCAGCTTGCGCCGACGTCCCTTCTTCCTACTCCTCCTCGTACTGTTGGCAGTCGTGGCTACCTTCACCGCCCTCCCCCGCCTTCGAGCATTCATCTCCCAAATAGCATTCCCCCGCGCTCCATTCAGCTTTACGCACCCAGCTCGGCCTATCACCACATCCATCATGGCCGCCGATAAGTACAAGAAGCCTCCTCAGGCACCGCCATTGTTCACGCATACGGCAACGAGTCTTGTCAAGGACACAGAAAAGTTCCTCGCTCGAAGCAAGCAGGTCAGCGACGATGTCGTTGCGAAGAACACCGCCGACAACGCAGATTTCACCAGTGTCCTCTTGCCCATGGCGCAGGATGACAACGAGCTGAGTCTTGAGGCACACATCATTGGATTCTACCAGGCTGTATCGACGGACTCGGCTCTGAGAGATGCAAGCACCGAGGCTGAGAAGAAGATGGACGACTTCGGCATCGAGGCCAGCATGCGCGAGGACATATTCCAATTGGTCGATGCTGTCTACAAGAAGCAGAAGGATGATACGGGCTTGGATGCCGAAAGCAGACGCCTGCTGGAGAAGGATCACAAGGGCTTCATAAGAATGGGTCTTGGGATACCTCCTGGCGAGAAGAGGGACAGGTTCAAGGCTATCAAGAAGAGGCTGTCTGAGTTGTCGATCACTTTCCAGAAGAACTTGAACGAGGAGCAAGGTGGTCTGTGGTTCACACCTGCCGAGCTTGAAGGTGTGCCTGAGGATGTTGTCAACAACTTAAAGAAGGGAGAGGGTGAGAATGAGGGCAAGGTTTTCTTGACCTTCAAGTACCCAGATCTCTTTCCTACGCAGAAGTACTGTAAGAATGTGGAGGTGCGCCACAAGGTTTTCGTGGAGAACGAGAACAAGTGTAACGAGAACATCCCTCTATTCAAGGAGGCCATCGTGCTGAGGGATGAAGCTGCACGGTTGTTGGGCTACCCCAACCACGCCACCTTCAGGATCGAAGACAAGATGGCCAAGACTCCTAAGACAGTCAACGATTTCCTTGGAGACTTGCGGACGCGGTTGGCTCCTGGCGGTTTAAAGGAGATCGCAAAACTGAAGGAACTGAAGAAAGCCGAGACTGGCAAGGCAGATTGGTACTTCCTGTGGGATCACAGATTCTTTGATACGCTGATGCTCGAGCAAGACTTTCAGCTTGATCAGCAGAAGATTGCAGAGTACTTCCCTCTTTCTACCAGCATTGAAGGCATGCTTTCAATTTTCGAGCAGCTATTCGGTCTCGTCTTTGTTCGCATTGAGGGAGCTGATAGAGATAACATCTCGCCGACCGGTAAGGGTGATGATATCGTCTGGCATGAAGATGTACACGTCTTTTCTGTCTGGGATAGTGAGGACCAAGGCTCGGGATTTGTTGGATATCTGTATCTCGATCTCCACCCGAGAGAGGGCAAGTACGGTCACGCTGCCAACTTCAATCTTCAGCCAGGCTTCATCTCTGCCAACGGCACTCGCAGATACCCAGCTACAGCGCTCGTCTGCAACTTCTCGAAGCCATCAGCCAAAAAGCCAAGCCTGCTCAAGCATGACGAAGTGGTCACTTTGTTCCATGAGCTCGGCCATGGTATTCACGACCTCGTCTCCAAGACAGTCTACTCCCGCTTCCACGGCACCAATACCGTGCGCGACTTCGTTGAAGCTCCCTCCCAGATGCTTGAGAACTGGTGCTGGACACCCTCTCAGCTGAAGTCCCTCAGCAAGCATTGGAGTCATCTCAGCCCGGAGTATGCTCAATCATGGAAGGAACAGGCCAAACCTGGCGAGGAGCAACCATCAGAGTCCCTAACCGATGACCTGATCAGGAGCATCGTCAACACTCGCCACGTCAATGACGCGCTGTTCAATCTGCGACAACTGCACTTCGGTATCTTCGACATGACTGTGCACGAGGCCAAGTCTCACGACGCAGTTCAGGACCTTGATGCTAGTGCGCTCTACAACTCCCTACGTCATGAAATCTCCAAGCTTGATGGCCCTGAGGCGTTGGGCGAGGGCGAGACCTGGGGACACGGCCAAGCGACCTTCGGGCACTTGATTGGTGGATACGATGCAGGATACTATGGCTACCTCAGCTCACAGGTCTACTCGACCGACATGTTCTATAGCGTCTTCAAGAAAGATCCTATGAATGGAAAGGAAGGGAGAAGGTACAGGCACACCGTTTTGGAGAAGGGAGGCAGCAGAGACGAGATGGAGACGCTAAAGGAGTTCCTGGGCAGGGAACCTAGTACGGAGGCATTCTACAAGGAGCTTGGTGTGGCATCATAGATTGCTCTGACCTGTAGAGATTACTATTCATACTCTGCATACTCAGATAAGACCTACGTATGTGTCAAGGTCTCTGACCGTATTCATCATCCAGAATGCGATCAATTTTGCCATATAACTTACTGTCATCACCAAAATGGGAAGCCATGCGACGGTAACTTCCGGCGCAAGCCTCGGTAAACCCTAAATTTTCAAAATCTTATCTTGGAAATCTGGAAACAATATCTCTCAAGGTTTGCAAAAGCACGAGATCTTCCTGAAACTAGCTACAAGCAATTAGCAGATTGACCATGTTCGCGGTCAAAGGCTGGAATCTGGATGCCAGTCTCCTCAAAGCTCAGCAAGAAGCTCCCAAACAGCAGCAGCAGCAACAACAACAGCAGCAACAGCGAGCAGCGAACTCGAACGATGCGAACGACGGTGACAAGAACGGCAAGAAGAGGAAGCGTAACGAAGGGCCCACAAATGTGACGGAAGATAATTATGCAAAGCTTTGGGAGCAGGTTGTTGAAGGGAAGAAGCCTGCAAAGGTACAGAAGAAGGTTGAGGGAGGGGAGAAGAAGGCGAAGGGAGATGGCGTAGAGCCAAAGAAGAGTCTGAAGCAAAAGAAGCGGGAGCGTAAAGAGAAGGAAGCATTGGAAGCTGGAGAGAAGGACGTGCAAGCTTCGGACTCTACCTCTCAGAAAAAGAAGGCGGCAGTAGGGTCGACGCCTGCGTCTGGTTCACTGCCTCTAGTGTCGAACGGTATGAAGCTCACGCCAATGCAGTCAGCCATGCGGCAAAAGCTCGTCTCAGCGCGCTTCCGTCACCTGAACCAGACGCTGTATACCGAGGACTCCAGCAAGGCACTCTCAATGTTTGATCAGAACCCTGAGATGTTTTCGGACTATCATGCTGGTTTTCGACAGCAGGTGGAAGTTTGGCCCGAGAACCCTGTTGATAATTTCATTGCTACCATTCGTGCTAGAGGAGCCGTACGGCAGGCTTCGTCGCATGGGAAGCAGAGGGGTCAGAAGGGCCAGGACCAGCAGAACAATGGCGATATACCCAATCTGGGCTTGCAAGCACTACCGCGGACACATGGAACTGCTATAATTGCAGACTTAGGCTGTGGCGATGCCAGACTGGCCGAAACCCTGACAAGATCCAACGGGATCTCAAAACTGAACCTCAAACTGCACTCCTTCGACCTTGCCTCCCCCTCCCGTTTCGTCACAAAAGCAGATATCAGCAGCCTGCCCCTCGCAGATGGTAGTGTGGACGTCGCGATCTTTTGCCTCGCCCTCATGGGCACAAACTGGATCTCCTTCATCGAAGAAGCATACAGAATTCTCCACTGGAAAGGCGAACTGTGGGTCGCAGAGATCAAGTCCCGCTTCGGCCGCGTCAGCGGTCGGGGCAGCAGGAAGGTCGTCGAGCACTCTGTTGGCAGCAAGAGGAATATGAAGAAGCTGGGCGGTCCGAAAGCCCTGGCAAAAAAGCAGGCAGAAGAGGACGAAGTGAATGCTGACAAAATCCTTCGCAAAGAGGTCGATGGTGGGGATGAGGCGGACGGAGAGCAAGACGGCAGCGACGGGAAACAGCAGTCTACCGACGTGGGTGGCTTTGTGGATGTACTTAGGAGGAGAGGCTTTGTGTTGAAAGACGGCGCGAAGAGTGTTGATTTAGGTAACAAGATGTTTGTCAAGATGGAGTTCATCAAGGCTGCGGCACCTCTTAAAGGGAAAGGAAAGGTGGAGAGTACTGGTCCTGGTGATGCCCCTGGTAACAAGCCTGGAAAGAAGCCCAGATTCGTGGACAGTGCTGCTGCCAAGGAGGACGAGGTCAGCACAGAAGACGAGGGGAAGGCGCTCAAGCCTTGCTTGTACAAGACTCGCTGAGGGTGTCAAGTCATACGTCTATACAGCTTCTCCAACTATGCATATCGGCAAGAGAAGCTTGCGCCGACTGTAGAAGCATGATCTACGACATCATAATCATGAAATTACTATAAAGAAGCTCTAGTTTTTTTTTATAAAGAGACTCTAGAATGGCCCTGGAAGAAGGCTGTTGCAAATGGTCGTGCTACAGGGGCAAGACTCTCAATACCTGAGACTTGGGCGTAACATTATTTATGTCACACTGCTGCTTGCAACTCAATTGTACTAAGATATGCGATAAATTCATCTAGACAACGTAAATCCCAGATACGCTACTTGAAGGTTTGTCCTGCTTGATTCAACACTTTTTTACAGACCGCAACTGCAATGCCATCGTCCATGGTTCACAAGCACCTCCTGATGATCATTTGACATAAAAGTTGGGACTGTTGAAAAAGTTCACAACCTGCCTAACACATGTTTACTTGACAACAAAGCATTCAGTCCCACGACAGTCGTACAGAGAGACAGGGGAAACCTCTTTCATAAAGAACTCTTGTCTCATGCCTACGTTTCGTCCACCGACCGGTCAACCATCGACCCTTAAGGTAGGGATGAAGCGGAAAGCCATCTGGCGTTTCTGTGAGCTGAACGCATATACTCAGATGCTATTTGAAAGCTGCTGCTGATGCTGCTGTTTTCTTGTACTAGGTCTTAGATTAATGTTAGCTTAGCTCGAAACCGTGGTACTTGGTAGCAATTCGATAGTGATATAGCCAAGTTGATCACGAGTTACAAATCCCAGAACATCATATCGTCTTCCCCTAGAAAAGGTCTCAACTAATCGCAGAGCTCTCTTTTGGGGACCTTCAACCCGGTCAATGTCGTCTGTAGCAACATTAGCTAAAATTTCGAGAAGCTCCGATATTCAGATAGAAGGCAGGTTGATGACGGGCTCTTGTTTATAGCTATTCACTGACGCCTGTCATCATCTCGACAGGTTTAGATAAAGTAGATGTCTATCTCATGTGCTGCAGAGAAATGTTGATTCAAGTATGCTCAATATAAATTTACAATGTAGTTTCGGATGATACTACGATGCAGGTCCAACTCGCCCGTGCAAACTTATCGGTGTATCAGTAGTTTCAGTGTGCTCTTCATATATGCCGTCAGGTTGCTTATTGCCAAATTAGTCAATTATTTTTCGAAAGATTGCTTATAGCCTGTTTTCATATCAGGGTTAACGAGTGCAAATCTCTAAACACTTTACATCGTAAGCACAGCTTATACTGTAGCTTGATTGTGTAACAGAAGCACCAGATAGGCAAAAGATTACACTCCATCTCTTCAAGAGCCGTTGGTTGAGCCAATTGTGGTCCGCTCAAAGAGCCTCTGAGTTTCCTGCTTTCTTATGGATCACTGACACGTGGTAAAACATCACTGAAAGGCTGTGTTGTAGACGGTCAGTAATTCAACGTGGATGATTGCCTTTCTGGTCTGTGGTTAGTTGCAGGTCTTCCGATAAGAGTCAACTACTGTGGTCGCGGTGTAGGGAAAACCTTGGAATGTGTTTTTCCCAGCATCATACCTTCTCATGTCACTGAAATGAACACATTCGGAGCAGCGGCCCTCAGCGGTCTCCAAGAACGTTGTGCTGCCTTCAGTGCAGCCAGGAGGGGTAGCTTTTGAAATGAATGGCCACTGATACTAAGCGGTCAGCTGTCACTTGTTTCCTTTCCGTTAAATATGACCATGGCCTGTTTAATAAAAGCAATATTAATCAAGTATGTTAAATTTATTTTGCTCGGCTATAAAAACACTCAACGCTCAGAAGCCAGTTCCCTTAGAGAAGGCTATGGGATCAGGTTCGCAGCTGATTATGTATAATCGGGTTTGTGGTTCCCAGGTTGGAAGCCTCATGACTTGAGAGCTTTGGGGGCCGCTCCAGGGCCATTTCTTCTAACGATTATAGCCACTCTCGAGCTGCTCGCGGCCAAGTGCTGCTCTCTAGTATATACAACAATCCAAGCGAATGCAGTCAAACTGTCACATATTTCAAACTGCCCGTCTTCTGCTTGTAGACCTTCCACGGAGCGTCTGAGCTGGTGAGCTATTTCTGGCGGGAGTGCTGCGTTTGTTTGGCAGCGCGAAGGGAGCGCCACGTTCAACTTCAAAAGTCTTCAAGATCCACGCGGGATCTTCATCGCCCTGCAATAAATAATTCTTGCCATCGGTTGCAAGATACCACATCTCCTTCTTGCCTGCCTTCATACTTCCTAGGGATGGTGTGCCATAGATCGTAAGGTCATTGCCTCTCCTCTTCCGGCTGCCCCTGGTTGACCTGTCCTCTATGGTCTGGATCGTCTCATCTTGAGCTGTCTTCACTGGTGTTACGACCACTGTAGGTAGCGTTGAGGCCTGCGTACTATTCTGAGCGTGTGGTGAGTCTATACTTTCACTACTTTCAGATTTTGGCACCAAGCTATCGTGTCGCTCAAGATTAGAGTGATCGTCTTCTCCCTCTTTACTTGCACGTATAAGCATGTCATCATCGGTTCGCTGACTGGTGTCGCGATTTAAACGCTCTGTAGCTCCCGTCCTTGCCACCTGTTTCGGTTGAACGCGACCATCTAGTGGTGTGGCAGATGCGGTCGCACGACCATGAGACTGGGTCAATCCCAAAGTTTCTGGTCTCTTCGGCGCATGTAATTTCAGAGTTTTCCGGCCTGGTTTGGAAACCTTCTGATCTGAGACAACCTTTGGGGCTTGTTGTGCACTGAACTCTGGTTTGCTTCTGGGCATCCCAATGATAGTAGACCGAATGCCACTTTCATCCGAGCCTTGCATGGGCTTATCCTGCTGTCTGTACGGTAGCTCTATCTGTGTGCCGTTACTTGCGCGTAACAGAGCAGCGAAATCACCTCTGGCTTGATCACTCATCCGGAGGGACTCGGATCCGGCCCGGTTCAAAGCGGCATCCTGTGCAGCTGCAATGTCCGCAGTAGAGATGTATCTTGCGCGATATGATTCAGTCCAGTGGTTCTTGCCGTCGTTGCTTCTGGTAAGCTCTCTGCTATTCCAGCTGGCATCGATTCCAAACTCGTTGTCAATGCCAGTTACTGACATTGTGCAGCTTGCTGTGCCACAAATTCTGAAGTTGACAAGTCTAAGTCTGAAATATGATGGCCGGGTCAGCAAGTGTTTCATGCCGCTCCATAGACGATGTGCAATGATTTAGGGTGCTTCAGGACCAAGGCGTAGCGGTGTGACTGATAGGCGGTAAGCCCTGCACTTTCCAATGGTCTCAACAATCGGACGCTTATAATCCTTCATTGACTAGATACGGGTCCTGATATTACATCGAATGCTATGGCTTCGAGGTGCTGGATGCTAGATGCATACAATATTCAAGATGACATCTGACTTACAGTCAATTATCTCCTAGTCCGGTCAGTGGTGCTTGTAGGTCAGTCGATGGCGGGAGATTATTGCTGGTGCAGACCATGGATAGACTGTTTGACAATTGACCTAAGATGAGCAAACAACAAGAGGGGAGTGAGTGTTGATACTTACAGACTATAAGAACTGTGTGAAGCAATGTTGAAAAAAGTAACCGCTGACAAGACTTGGGACAGGGTAAGCCCCTCCTGACGGGCTTTCAGACTGTACGACACGATCGAACCAGCGATCTTTGTAAGCAATCTAGATAATTTATTCGAATACAAACGCACAGAATCCAGGCTTAGAGAATGATGCATCTATTGAGAAGTCGTTGGTAGATGTAGTGATACGTGTGATGGATAGGGAGGTCTGGAATTAATAGGCGTAAGAGTGGCTAGGCGTAAGGCGTTCGGCTTGGCGGACCCACATGGCTGCCTCGTCCAGGCCTCTGCATCACATCGCCACTTTACTTACATACACACACTGATGCAGTTGTGACATTTTGGAGATGTCTAGAGTGCAGGGCTTATAGTCATATAGTAGAGCATGCCACTTCTTGCCGACACGTGCCTTTAGATGCAATCCATGACAAGTCCCAAGTCTCCGTGAGAGTGGCCAGAAGCAGTAGTCAAGATAGTTATTTAACTAGCGATCAAGACTGGCGAAGCAGATTACCATGCCCCTTGGCTAAACATCTCTCTCATCTCACAACCTTTGCGTCCTTCCCTTTGAACCGGCTTTCCACAACAAGAAGCTGTGGAGATTTGAAACACAACCCTTGCTGATCCACCGCTAGAGTGTACACTTCTAGTGCGTCTCTATCGGTACCCCGATATTGGTATCTTCTCTCGTTGAGGTTACGCAGAACTTTCGACGTTCGTGGGAGTTTCTTATTCTCTTGCGGAATGCTTGGTTCAACGTGAGTAGACAGAAGATGACCACGCTTTGCAGGCAGTTCTGCGACGAGCTTTAGCCAGAGCTGCGGGAGACATGGTGAGACCGTTTCACGAAATGGATTCGCCGATACAGTCTAGACGATTCTCCGAGTATCTCAGAGCAGATTTCCAAAGTGACAAACCAAAGAGACCTTTTTCCTGGTCAATGTTACCAGCAATGATTGACTGTTGCCAATGACGACACTCGGAAGTACTTTGTTTAATACCAGTCACCAGCTTTCTACCATCTCATCAAGCATAGCTCACAAATGTCTCTTTGGCTTTGCTGATCCCTAGTTCTCGGTCAATTCAGCATACAGATCTTTCATATTAGCATTCAAGGCTGCCAACTACCAGCTCCCAAGGTCGTGAATTACAACGACTCAATGTTCTCGTAAGTGAGAAGAAAGTACAATTTCACGCAATCTTGAAAGAAAGCTCTGCGTGAGGTGCAACCAGTCTTGCCATCACGATATCGTTAGCCAATTGCTCTCGTTCGTTACTGACTTTTGTCTCGTTTCCAACTTGTGCAAGCCAGAAGGTTAAGGCATCGTTGCGTACCATAACTTAGTGTCGCGTGCTGCTATTTGACAGAGCATTCTGCTAGAAAGTCTGTCCACAACTTGAAGTGTTTGGATGATTCTCTCAAACACTAGAAGACCATGGTAGTGACCTGGATTCTAAGCCGTAGAACAAATGCCTCACTATGTTAATTTGTTAAAAAGTCAGTACATGGCAGTCCATCACCAGCAGCGTTGCACTACTGAAATACTACCCAGCCACAAAGAAGATCCTAGTTAGTCGTGGGTGTCCGTGCGATATGGTTAGGTACTCATCAATAGGTATGCTCCCTTGGTGAATATGAGCTGCTGCATGAAACCCGTGTTGGATGACGTTGAGCAAGTAAATGCAGATCTAGCGCCATGCCCAGTAAGGAAGCAGACTATCTAAGGCCCAAGGCGTAGCATGATGTTGGGTGTGTAGTTGTGACCCTGTTGCACTTGGAAGTCAGGGTTGGGAAGCAATACTAGAGTCCCTAATATCCGAATTCCCAAAGTTCTTTATCGTAGCCCTCAGTAAGATCTTTGTCCTCCCCGTATCTGGCAAAAGAATCAGCTCATAATCGGATAAAGATAATTTTACCAAATTTGAGAGTTTACAAAGGCAGGGACAGACTCACGATTCTTGCCACTTCACGAACCCGCCCTCAAGAACGTACACCTTCTGCTTCTCCTCGCTCGCGCCCACGCTAGAAAGCCTCTCTCGTTCTCTCAGATATCGGAGCGCTGAGCCTGGACCTCTTTGCTGCGAGAGAGCGCAGTGGAATACGACCGTGTCCTTGTCCTTGAGAGTCCTGACTAGCTCCGGCATGCGGTAGTCGTGTTGCCCGACAGGTATGTTCTGACCGCCGAGAATATGGCCGCCAATATAGTCGTTATCCCTGACATCTATGATGGCAAGGCCAGGTGCTTTTTGACGGACCAGATTTGCGAGAGTATCTCCAGAGATTCTGGGCAGGTTTGCGACAGTATAGCTGGACATTTCGATTCCAGACGTTGAGCCTTGTTCCGGGGCAAACTCTAGACCTTAGATCCAATTTAGAATGGTTGTATCGTGCCAACTTATGTCTAATGTTTCGGAGTCTTTCTATTGAAAGGTGCCTTTTTGTTCGATTATATGTCTTACAGCGTTGTGTACTGAGGAGCGGCCAGAACGAGATGGGTTCACATCTCTTGGGTGAAAGGCGGAGAAGCCCGCCACCGGGCCGAAAAAGCAGGCGATCTATTGTACCAAGAGATCGACTTCGGCTTTCGTGATGGATTACGATTGACATGGAAAGATTTGTGGTCATTTCTTACGTAGATTGAAGAAACGAACTTACATCTTCACAATTTCGCCAATTTCCACTCGGGTTTCCGCTTCTTAACGAATGCCTTGACACCCTCCTTCATGTTACCCCCGGCTATCAATCTGGGATACCAATTTTCGATCAACAGTCTTGATCCTTCCTCAGCACCGACACCCTCCCAACCCATCTTGATACCCTCTCTGCTAACAATGACAGCGTCGGGGCTATTGGCAGCAATCATCTTCGCATACTCGACTGCAGCCTCAACGACCTCACCTTCCTTGTCACCAACGACCTTGTTAATTAAACCCCACTCTTGAGCTTCCTGCGCAGTTACTATGCGACCGGTCAGGGCCATCTCCATCGCCCTGGGTCTGCCTAATGTTCGCACAATGCGCGGTAGCGCACCAGCTACCGCAACGACCCCAATTTTGACCTCTGGTAGTGCAAAAGTCGCTTTTGAAGATGCAACGACAAGATCGCAGTTCACAACAATCTCCGTTCCGCCTCCATAGGCTATCCCGTTGACTGCTGCGATAACGGGTTTAAGACCTGTCCGTCTTGACAACGCACCAAAGCCAGAAGGTGGCATTTGTCGACGGGAGCCCCTCTCAATGTTCACATCCCATTCTTTGTCCGGCTGTCAGCATCTCTAATTCTCGGAATTGTGTAATGTGAGTCGAAGGGCAGAAGCTTACCTTTCAAATCAGCTCCTGCGCAAAAGGCGCGTCCTGTCCCAGTGATTATGCCACAGGTCAACGCAGGCTCGTGGTCCATCCAGTTCCAGATAGCATCCAATTCAAGATGCCCTTCCATACTGATGCAATTCAAGTCCTTTGGCCTGTTCAGCCGTACGAGGAGCACATTGGGCACGGGGTAAGACAGCACGCAGTCTTTGGACGTAGGTTGTGGCGTCTGGAACTTCGGCGTCATACTGCTTAACATGACTGGGAATTGGTTGATCTGTTTGCGCACTCTCAAGTCTAGATGTAAATGTTGCGTCGTGACATGAACGGTACTTTCATTTATATAAGCATGTATGGACATCTGTGGTGCTATACCGAGAAACGCGGGGACCAGCAAAAAAAGCTCCAGATGCCTCGGCTGTACTTTGACCAACCCTGTGAGGCGTCAAGTCAAGTGCACTCTAGCAAACAGTTTCCACGTGTAGTACGCATTATCATAAAAAGCTGGCATATCAGATCATTACCACAAGGTGGCCATTCGAATCTCAAGAGTGAATATCGTTCGGAACTCACATGGCAAGCAGCATTGAGCTCTGAGTCAGCTCGAGTGACAAATGTGCGAATCGTCGTTCGCTAATTTTCGACGGTATGGGGGACTTACAAAATCTGTGATTGTGTAGCCGTTTGCTGGGAGACGAGGCAGAGTAAGTCAACGAATGGCTGTTACACAAAAAGAGTTGCGAACCTTGAAACCTGCACTGCTTCACGATCAAATGTCAGATTCCGCTTGTACTCGTTTGCAATCAGATCGCCTAACGATCATGTTCGCTATCTGCCTCACTAATCAGCTATCAAAGCGCACAACAAGTAACGTCAAGTCTCTCAATTATGTCTTGCGCCCTAGACTGATATCCCACTACGAGGTACTTGAAGTCGTATAAAGTCAACGCAAACCGGACCTGTATGTCCGTTCTACTAGAAAGCGAAGATAATTTCCCCATATCTCCATCCTGGGTTGATATATGCGCATCCAGGATGCAATATGCACCATCGTTCCGCGGGAATGCCAAGCAATTGCGATGCCTCAGTCTCAGGAACAGGTAAAGCCAAGGTCTCGAAGGAAAGGCATTCGACGACATCACTTACAGCATTGAGAGCCAACATGGCCCATCACACAGCGTGTAGCCATGCGCTACGGACGCTTTTCACATCCAGCGTGCACCGTGTGAATTGCCCACCGCCATCGTTTCTGCTCCCGGCATTCAGACACGGTCAAACTGCAACTTTCTCGACGAGCGAAGCACAGCAGGCGCGCAAAGATGGGAACCCTAAGCGTGGGATGAGCGCGCTCTACCGTCGAGGTCTGGGTAAGAAGCAGCGCCTTTCGGTCAACCCAGCAAAGCTCCCCCAGCCCAGGCTTGATCCGCAACTACGCTCCGAGGTCCGTGTAGACGAAGATCACGGTCTGTGGGATTTCTTCAACAAGCAACGAGATGCTATGATGCCGGTAGAGTCTCTGCACTTGCATGGTAGAGGTTGGACGGTGGCAGAGCTCAGATTGAAGGATTGGGAGGACCTGCACCGTCTGTGGTGGGTTTGTATAAAGGAGAGAAACAGATTGAACACTTTCATCAGCGAGTTGCAGAGAACGCAGGCTGGATATGGTCAGAACGAGGCCGAAGAAAGACTGAAAGATGTGAGTCCTGATTCCTGTTCGCGGTCATGTTGATCACTATCTTGTTGGCCAGTAGAAGCAAGGTACTAACGCTGTTGCTACATAGGTCAAGAAGACACAAATCGCAATCAGACACGTCCTGACAGAGCGCTGGTACGCATGGGAGAACGCACGTGCTGTGGCAATGGATGATGAAGAGGTCGACTTCTATGCGAATCCAGAGAAGGGCGAGGCATACTACAACCCTAAACCATCATCTTTCTCAGTGAGTACATTGAGCAGAGCGAGATATGATTTTTTACCTTGCTTACAATTTACAGGATGCATTCGAGCAGGAAGACGACAGTGGGCGACATGCTGAGTCTTTGCAGCCTCCTCTGGACACATCGTCTCAAAGAGCGAATGAGCCAGCCACTGCCAGGAGTTAAGCCGGCCTGGGTAATGCCCAAGCATTCTGTACATTGTATTGTTAAGACCGAATGGTGACTTCTGTGATGGCATACTCGTGACATGGCGCACGATTTCTTGTCTTTGGAGGTAACCCTCTCAATTGTGGGCGCCAGAAGTAGACATAGATACCAGTATGTATACCGCATATGTGTAACATCTATATATCTCTGGAGCCTAAATCTCGAATAGACTTGGGCCATTTGAGTCGAGCAGAGAGTGGATTACAGCCCGCCTCACGCTGTTTGAAAAAGATTGCAGGTCGACCTTGCAGAGTCCTCAAAGCGACGAGGATGACCTCGATGATTCTAAGAGGACGCTTAGTATCATTCAGGTGCTTTTGGGATGTCTCGACATCGTGTTTCCAGACAGACCTCTACCGGAACCATCAATACTGCATCATGACGATCTCTCTCAGCAAAACATCATGGTGGAAAGTAGTGGTACTCTGACCGGAGTTGTAGACTGGGAATGCGTTACATGGGTACCGCTGTGGAAAGCATGCGACTATCCAACATTCCTCCATGATCGCACCCGCAAAATGAAACCGGATCGCGTAAAGTATCAGTGCAAAGGGAGCGGAGAACCTAACGATCTGTATTCGGAACATCGGATGGAGTACGAGCTTACACTTCCACGAGATGAGTTTCTGGATGCAATGCGACATCTGCAGCCACAATGGATGGAGATTTTCGAGGAGAGCAGGTTGCAAAGGGACTTTGACTACGCAGTGAATAATTGCGATAACGAATTCCTGGCACGGGACATTAGGAACCGGGTGGATACAATTGCTGGAGGAGGCATTCCACTTGGTCTACGTGACCGCCTACAAGCAGACTAACCCAGCAACGGCCTTCGAGTTCGGCAAGCTGGAATCTTCGCATCTGAAGATGGAGATCAATGAAGGTGCAGAAGAAAGCACTTTGGTATTAGTTATACCTGTCAGGGTGAGGCACAACGGCATTGCCTCTCATGTCGTGTAGACACAGCAGGCTCTGTCAGGTCCACCGTGCAAAGGCGTTAGATGAGTTTACGCAAGAGAGCGGCAGCGGTCAATAGACAGAAAATGCGGAGTGAAGGTCGGCAGGACACCTGCCACAATGGTAGGCCTCAATTAAGTAGGTAACCGTCACACCAACGTGCACACATACTGATACCAGGATAGGTTTGCAGCCATGGTTGTAGAACACTCAGTATACTAAATTTAAGTAAGGGGGATGATTGAAGAAGACTTGAGTATGGGGAAAGAGAGAGAGAGAAAGCGAGGTGACAGCACTTCAGCGTTTCCCACACACTGCATGAGCATGGATCTGAAGAGTGTTACAAGCAAGTGTCTATTCCTGATGCAGCTGTACCCATTTCTTATAGCGAAGGATTCATCAGACAAACAACAAAGGTAACGTTAATAAGAAGTTACATAATGCTTGGACCTGAATGGACCCCTCGCCCCACGTGATTGATGTTTGGCTGCCGTTCTGGTCTCAGGTTAACGTCAACTAGTCCTTGTGCCAGTTGACCGCCATACTTGGTCTTTACTATATAGCGCGCGCTGCTCTTCTTGCCTATCTGCCTAAGCTCTCTGCTGCCTTTGCCTTTGCCTAGGTCGCCAGAGCACACGCTGTACCCTTTAATCAAGAGCTAATATCGTGTCGGATCGCCAACATGGACGGGGTAGCACCGGAATACGATGTGGTCATCATGGGCACTGGGTTGACTGAGTGCGCCCTGTCTGGTGTCGAGTCTCTCAAGGGCCGGAAAGTCCTACATCTCGACCGCAACGACTACTACGGTGGCGAGAGCGCTTCTCTCAACCTTGAGCAGATGTACAACAAGTTCAGCCCGGAGGAGGCCAAGAGCGAGCCATGGACCAAGTTCATTGACAGTGACACAGGCAAGCCTGCTAGGCAAAGCAAGTGGTGTATAGATCTGGTTCCAAAGCTGCTCATGGCACAGGGTGACCTCGTCAACATCTTGGCTGCCTGTGAGATGCAGAACAACATGGTCTTCACCGGCATTGCTGGCTCTTTCGTTCAGCAGGGCAGTGGGCAGAAGGCCACCATCGCGAAGGTGCCAAGCACCGCTGGCGAGGCGCTGAAGAGTCCTCTGATGGGTATCTTCGAGAAGAGACGAGCTAGGAACTTCCTACAATGGGTCGGAAACTTTGAGGAGAACAACCCCAGCACCCACCAAGGTAATAGGTTCCCACCAGCTGAGAGGCGACATATGCGAGACTGGTGCTGACATGAGCTGTGACAAATTAGGAATGAACCTCATGCAGACCACTATGAGACAGGTGTACGACAAGTTCGGGCTTGAGAACACTACCCGTGAATTTATTGGCCATAGCATGGCACTCTTCTCCAATGACGAATATATCGACAAGAAAGGTGTAACGAAAGAAGCCATCGAGCGGATCAGGCTATACGTCAACTCCATGGCCCGCTACGGCAACAGCCCGTACATCTACCCTCAGTACGGTCTTGGCGAGTTGCCGCAGAACTTTGCTCGTATGAGTGCCGTCCACGGTGGTACCTACATGCTGAATGCTACTGTGAGCGAGGTTTTGAAGGATGCCGATGGTAAGGTCGCTGGTATCAAGGCGTCTATGGAGGCCAGAGATGGCGAAGGCTTCTCCTTCGAAACCAAGTGCAAAACACTTCTGGCCGACCCCACATACTTCCCTGAGAGGGTCAAACCAGTTGCGCGTCTGCTGAGGGCGATCTGCATTCTGGATCACCCTGTGGACAAGACCAACAATACCGACAGCTTCCAACTAATCATTCCTCAGTCACAAGTTGGAAGAAAGAACGGTCTGTGTATAAACACCCAAGTAACAATGGCCAAGTAACGCTGACATTTAGGGTCTATGTAGATATCTACATCGTCGTCCTCTCTAGTCTTCAGGCTGTAGTGCCCAAGGGTTACTACCTTGCGACCGTCTCTACCATCCAGGAGACCACAAGCTCTCCTATCATGGAACTCGCAAAGGGCCTCGAACGCTTGGGATCGATCAGAGCACAGTTCATCACGGAGCCAATTTCGGTATACGAGCCCACTGATGACGGAACAAAGGACCGTATCTTCATCAGCAAGAGCTATGATGCTGAGAGCCACTTTGAAACAACCACACGTGAGTAGCTTACTTGACACATCATGTTTCATGGCGGAAGTGACGCTGACTGACTGGAAACCCCTCTACAGATGACATTCGTGATATCTGGAGACGAGCCCATAACGAAGAGCTGAAGGTCGAAGGCTTGAAGGAAGGTCAGAGCCTTGTTGAGGATACAATGTAAACGATGATACCCAACACGTGAGAGCTGAGTTGTGTCGAGCTTGTATACCCACCACAGATTTCCACCCATAGGCAAACCTACCTGCGACAGAATACATCAGTCTGCTTTCGATGCAATTACGATAGAAGGTCAAAACAGAGGTTTAGGTCGGTGTGAAAACCTTTCTACTGTATAATCCAACGCAGAACATGGGTTTGATACTGGGGGTTGCCCCTCGTCAAGAACGACGCCATCGTCACGATCACTCCCCATCCATAACACCCTCCTCACCCAATCTGCCCATGAAATCCACCACCCGTCGGCTGATGCGCCACCTCCCACTTGCGCCCGGGAGGACAGCGTCCTTCCCATCGCCCACAAGCACAAGCTTGTCGACGTACTTCCCCCAAGCAGTAACCTCCTTGCCTTTCCACTTGCCCTGCCCAAAGTGGATACCCGTGAAGTACGTCACTGCCTCGGCCGTCTCGCCGTCTGCTGCGATGGTGATTTGCTGTGTCGTGAGTGCATGTTGTGATGTTATTGGTGTCAACCTACGGTAATGTAAGTCAGATTGTCAGATTGTCCCCGGCGTACTCATGTATTGTTTTGTGTACGTGTGGGATGAGGGGCCGGGAATGGCCCATGTATATTCAGAGCGACATGATCTGAGTCATCGGGTGGGGAACAGGTGGTTGGGGATGCAATCACCTCTTCTTGATCGCAGCAGCTACACTCTCTACGCCTACGATGTTGCCGCCGAAGGGGTACTGCGTGTCAACGTCGTCGATGAAGACCTGCTTCAAAAGCTCGAAATCCTTGGTATCCAGCGCAATGCAGTAGCGAGAGATGGTGTTCTGGATGGCGAAATAGTCGAGTGGGTTGGGTGACGTGGATACCATATTTGCTTCTTGAGACGTGCAATTGGCTTCAAAAAGTTTTCTTTGTGGTATCAGTGAGGTGTTGATTGTGTATACAGACTACGTGCGTTGTTGCTGCTGTATTGATGCCGTTGTGGAGACCCGTAGACCTGGCAGGCCGATCTCGGTGGGGCATTGTGGGGTTTCGAACTTGTTGTTAGGTGTTGTTGTCACTGGATATGATGGGTGATTGTGCAGGTGTTGTGGATCTGATGGTCGAATATAGTGCAATGCTTCTGACGTTGCATCGAGATGTTTGGAGGGACACGAGATGCCTTTCGACTACGTAGATCTATATCCAGACGAAACGGAGCTGCCTAACACATTGTGCTTGTGCAAGTGATTCAGGTGCAGTAAGTTGATCACGAAGGCGCGAGTGTTATGTTCACAGCACGACCGGTCTAGAAAATCAGGTCCCACACAATCAACACCAGGCAGTAGGCACAGGTAGCATAGAAGACAGCCTGCGCCGGTCTCTTCCTCTCACTTGCCCGCTTCAGTTGCTTGTTGCCCTGCCCGACATTCTCACTTGTGAGATACGAATCCTGGACCAACTGGTCAATGTGTTCAGACTGTTGCTCGAGATTGGCATGCAGCGTGTTGTGCAACTCGCTAATCTCGAGGATGCTGCGCTCAGCATTTCTGACCTGGCCCAGCTGATCCTCATAGTGCTTCAGCAGGTCTGCGTTTTCCTCTGCGAAGATCTGCATCTGTTCTGGCGACAGCGTTTGAGCTGAAGCAGCAGTAACAGTACCCGCGCTGCGATCATCATCCGCAGGCACACCATTCGCCAGACCTGCCGACCCTCTCTTCTCTGCCACCGACATCCTGCCGGTCGCGCTTGTACTTCCATCCTCATCATGGGCATATGGGATAGCACCAGCGCTCAGCTGGCTCTTATGCAGGATGCTCTTACTCTTCTCCACTTCCCTCCCTAGCCTCACCTCCATCATTTCACTCTGCACTCTACTCGCAAGCTCTAGTCTCCGTTGCAGATAGTATATCACGCTCTCTCTATGTGCAGCCACGGCAGCCCGCTCAGCCTCTTCCCTCTCTTCTTCTGAAGACTTTGCCAACACCGCGCCGCCAGCCGCCCATCTCCCTAGAGCTCCCAGCCCGCCTTTAGCCCGCTTAGATAGAGCAACACTGTTCTGAGTCTCGAGACGGATCAGCTCCGCTTGCTTGAAGCCGTTAATGCCATGATTCAGCTGCCTAAGTAGCTGCTTGGAGGATGCATCGATCTCGTCTCTCTCGCGATCTGTAAGTTGCTGCTGGCGGTTGTGTTGCTGCTGGCGCTGGCGACGAGATGGTGGTGCGGTCGAGAGGTATGAGGGTCTGATTGCTCGAAGCTCTTGTGTGAGCTCTGTCAGTCGCGCATTGATGTTGTAAGCTTCTTGTAGAAAGCTGTTGATTTGGTTGATGTCGTATTCTTTGTGCAATATAGTCGATGCACCTTTCTGCTGCAGACAGATGTTGAGGGTTGGTGTTATGTCCGTCATGATCTATATCTTCAAGTAGCCAGCATTCAGAAGTACACTGGAGTAGTGAGGGATTTGCGAGATGCGAGATCTGAACCCTTGCACGATTCACTGGTGTGGGAAATGATGGAGCAGTTATCGGTATACAGAAGCCAGCTGTTCAGGGACGGAGAATTGCGTGGGAACGTTAAGCGCGGGGCTTGAATGTCTAATGAGATCTGTCAAACACCCATCAAATTGCAATAAACTCTACGCAGAGTGCCGAAGCTATGGCGCATCCATGATTCTCTATCCTCCATTAGAGCCTGATTTGCCTAGTAATTATTCTTAATAATTATTCAGGGAACTTGCAGCGATCAAGCACTCTTCGTGATCGTCCCTCAGCAAGTCTGCGTTGCGATGTTGCCCTGCTGCTTCCACTGGGTTTGAGTCTCCCCTCTCATTTGCGGTAGGCCTTCGCGATGAAGCGCGTCCCAAGTCAAGTAGGCTTTGCCTGGCTTTGGCAGGCCATATCCGCAAACACAAGGCCAATGCTGAACGAACCCACCTAAATAAGAGCCGTGGCTACCCTTCAAACTAGACAGTTTCTCCTCCATCTCACCCAGCAAGCCTGCTTTCAAGTGCGTCCTTATTGGACTCACGCATCTGCTTCATCTCATCCTTGTTCAGATCGAATCTCCCTGCATTGACCTGGTTAAAAGGATTGTCAGGGTGCTTCTCAAACTCCTTCCGTATCTGCTCGATCTTCTGCTGCCGTCTCAGGCCCTTCTCGTCCTGCATCTCCTCTAGTCTCCTCTCCTCATACGCCGCATACGCCGCTTTAAATCTGCGCTCTGGATGGCGATCGATCTTCTCGCCGTTGGCGCTTGTGAGAGTGAGCGCATCGAGAGCGTCATCGATATTGGAGGCGTTAAGGGCCGCAAGGTCCTTCTTGGATGAAGGCGCATCTAGACCTGAAAGGTCGAGGCCGCGCGACTTCTTCACAGCGCCCTTGTTCTTTCCGCCAACAGGTTTACTTGGGAGAGAGGCTTCTTCCTCTGCGAGAAGCGCTTTCTTCTCGGCTGCTTTGCGATCGGCTTCTGCCTTCTTTGCGGCTGCTGCCTCGCTATAACAGAACTAACATCAGCTTGTGGTCTTAAGCCTCGTTCAAAATTCGTGCCAAACACTTACGCCTTGCTGCTATCTTTAGCACCTTCTTTCCACTTTGCGCCCTCTACAGCCGCTTTCTTCTGGTTCTCGACAGCAGATTTCTGAGCAGCAGCCTCCGCCTTTTTGGCGTTGCCAGCAACCTTTTTGCTGTTCTCGCCACCCTTTTTCCCGGCCATGCTAGCGACTCTCAAATTTGTGATATGGAAGCTCAGAACCTCAACAGCGCTATGTCTCTCTAGACGTAGCGGAAAGTAGATTCAAGCCTGGAGATTCTCTAAATCGCGCTGTGACGTGTTTGGCACCAACGTGGGGCAATTTTCGGACCCCTCGTGGCGTTCCTCCCACATGTGAAAGCCGGGCCGTAATGAACCCGTCCGTTACCAGAACTACCTGGGCAGTCTGCAACTTGTCTATGGATACCACAGTCACAACGGCAGACTTTGAGATTGGACATTGTGGTTTGAAAGTCTCTTAGACGAAGTCAGAGTTCGATCGCGTTCCAGATGATGTTCACTGGGCCCAAAATATAGTTCGCAGCATCCCGATGTTGAGGGCCATCAAGACCAACCTCTAACTCAAGAGCCTGCAACAGATGACTAGGCATCGTCAGTTCAGCGGCTGATAACTCATTAATATTCTAAAACATCAAGCCCGTTAAGCCTTGTCACATCTATTCGGTACCAGTGAATCTCCAGCCGCCTTCCCTGACAACCTTCTCCCGCATCTCTCGGTCTTTCTTCTTCTCTTCCTGGGTGACCGCATCTCCATTCTGCACCCACATGGCCGAGCTGCCTCTCTCTCTAAGCCTCCTCAGTCTCTCTTGATTCTTGGAGCCTTTGAAGACCTCATCCATCTTCAGCTCTCCTATCGGGCCAAAGATGCTCTCGGGATCGACAAGCTGCTGCTGCGTGAGCAGGTCCCTGAGCGCGGGAGAAGCTACCCAGGACGGCGCTCTGAAGCCACCAGTCGCTTCAGTTTCTGAGTCTTCTTCATCCTCCGAATCCGTGGCAATCTCGGGCAACGCGATAGCATCGCCATTGCCGTACATTGGTGAAGACTTTGCCGCACTCTTTGTGAGTGGTACTTGAGCTGGGCCAGGTCGAGCTGGCGTTTTGAATTTGTTTGACGCTTGGGTGTTTTCATACCCCGGATGCATCATGGTTCCTTGCTGACTTTGACTGTAGTGATTTGGAGGCACGCCTGGAGGGTTTGCATTGTCCGCAAATGGTATTCTGCCAGATGCGAACTGGCTGGGATGGTTTGAATAGCCTGGCTTCACATGTTGTAGCTGGTGTTGTGCAGTAACAGTTGTTTTGTAAATGCTGTTTGGATTATGCGAAGCTGAAGCGGGAACGTGAGAATAGCTCTGTATCCCTTTGTTAAGCGGTTCCTGACCCGGGTTAGTCGTGGTCACAATAAAAGCGATAGAGATTCCTGAAAAGGTACTTACCTTTCGGAAGGTGCTAGGCCTCTTAGGCGGGGCCATTACGCTATTTCTAGGGCCATTGTTCTTTTCAGCCATGTCATCGTCTTCCTCAAGTGTTCGTCTTCTCTTAGCACCATCTTGCTGATAGCCAGGTGGATTTCTCATCACTCCCGGCCGCTGAGGAGGAGCTGCAGACATTGGCCTCTGGTTGCCTTGCCCTTCATCTGCTTCATCCCCAAAGTGCCTCTTCGCCGGCTTTGCAGGGTTGAGCGCTATTGGTGGACGCTGCGCAGTGCTCGGTCGTTCGATGGGTATTGTAGACTTGCTGACTATCTGCCGGAGAGTGCCACCGACATCTCCGCGCGGACGATTCTCCATCGTTGCTTGCTGTTGGGCTCGATCACGCTCAATGGCCGAGGCCAGCTCATGAGCATCTCTTGCTCTGCGTTCGACTTCCTGCTTGCGCTTCATCTCCTCACGCTCTCTTTCACGTTGCTCTTGAGCCCTTCGCTCACGCTCCCTCTGCGCTTGAGCCTTTGCCTCTTTCTCCTCCTTGAGCTTTCTTTGATCCTCAGCCTTTCTTGCCTCTTCCAGACGGCGGTCTTCCTCGGCTTTTACTTGCCGTTTACGCTCTAATTCACGCTTTTGCTCTGCTTTGCGGGTTCTCTCCCGCTCTTCCTGTTCTTTCTTGCGTGCAGCCGTTTCGAGAGCCTTAACTCTTGCATTTTGATTAACAGAACCTGTGGCAGTAGCACCTCTGTTGCCCTGTGCCGATGCAGCTCTGGTTGCGCCGCCAAACTGTTTTGGAGGCGGTTGTGGGGCCACACTTTCCTCTCGCTGTACCTGATTCTGTGGTTGAGAGGATGCCGGTTGTAAACGCTGAGACTGGGAAGCCACTCGAATAGACACTGGAGCCGGTTTGAAAGCGGGTTTTCCAGCCTCTCTTGTCGGCTTTATCGATTTTCCTGGAGCTTTCAATTTGCCTCCTGGAAGCATTGTTTTGGGCGGCGGCGGAGGCGGCATATCTTGAGTATCCTTATCGTCCTTGCTGCTGCCGATAGCGTCGAGTCTTTCAGCACCGACCTCATTCGCTTTTTGGTTATTGGCGTTGTTCAAGGCTTCTCGGTCTTCAGCTTGCCTTGCCGCTTTCTCGCGCTCCTTTGCTCTTTCCTTCTCCAGCTTTCGCTCAGCCGCCTCCTTGTCCTTCCTCTCCTTCTCGCGCTTCTTATCACTTTCTGTAGACGATCGTGTTTTGCGGCTTGGGCTTGATAGAAAGCTCTTGAAACTCGTCACACTCTTGGGTCTCTCTGGTGAAATTGGCCTTTCCTGGTCGAGGATACGCGTATACTGCAGCTGTGTAGTCGGATCTAATGCACCTGGCATACTGAAAACTCCGGCTGCGTTATCTTCGTTGCCCAATGGTCGACTGGGACTCTTGCGACCCAGTGGACTCGCATTATGCGCCTCCAATTTTGCTGCAGCAGAGGCACTAGCAGACGATGCAAAGATGCTCTTGGCACTTCTGAGGACAGAGTAAAGTCTGCTCTTCGACGCAGATAGTGGTCCACCGTCTTTCTTCCCAATGGGTGAACCAAGTGGAGTGGTAGGCTCCACCATAGACATTGCCTTTTGCTGGCGCGTTTCATTCCATGTTTGCTGCTTTGACGGTGATGGTACGTTCGTTGTCGAGATCGATTTCTGATGGAAGGCAGGTCGGCTGTGTGAGCCTGTTGTCATCAATGGCTTTGACTGTGCAGCCAAAGGTTGTGCTGGTTTATTCGGTGGAATCCAGTCGTCATCCTCATCTTCTATTGATGCTACTTCCTTCGGAGAGCTCTTGGGTGGAACTGCGGGTGGCAATGCTGTTACATCAACATTAACGTCCACATCTTTCTCCGTTTCCACAGCCGGAAGCTGTGGATAGAATGCATGCTGGCTTGGCAATCTGTTTTCTTTAGGTTTTCCTAGCATCTTTATGCGTTCTTGCAGACTCTGTGTAGAACCTTTGTTATGAACTTGACCCACGGGGCTTGCTTCTGCTAGGTCCTCACCATCAAAGTCATGGCTCATTCCAAAGCTCTTGCCCAAAGACTTGTTTGCGAGAGGTCTGATATTGTCTTGCAGCTGACTGTTGCGAGCGCCGATGCTCCTTTTACCCGCTAGCGGCTCACGTGCAGGCAAAGAGGAGAAGTTGAAGCTACTCTTTCTCTGAGGCACCTTATCAGGGCTTGAGGTTTCCGAGGGATATTGGTTGTCATCAAATTCATCTACTGGCTCCACTTGCTCTTCCGACACTGCTTGCATTCCTTCGATCATTTGCGAAGGTGCTGGTTGATCTTCAAATACTGCGTTTTCGTCCGATTTCACATCAACATCATTTTCAAGCGTGTCTTGCTGCACAGAGTGAACTTGCGCCTTAGATTCAGGCCTCGAAGAAGCTTCCTTGGCAGACACGAACGACTCATCCGTTGCACGCTCCTCGTCCACATCGAAACTACCAGGCGTCGTAGTAGGTTCCAGATATGCTTGCGGTCTCGGCTGGATCTGGGATGTTTGTGACTCTTGCGTATACGGCTGCGTTGACTGTGTAGCAAAACCAGAATCTTGCGTTGCTGGGCCTTGGTTCTCATGGTCCACATCCATGCCCTCCCCCTCATCCCCATGATATCCAGAATCTGTCGGCTTCTTGACAGAACCCTTGCCCAAAGGTTGATGGACCGGTGACAACACATTTTCTGGATCCTCAGCAATTTGGAAGTGCGCAATTCTGTCGAGAAACGGCGTTCTCTTCGGCTGTTCCGCTGACGTGCCTGGAGGGTTGGGTGCGAATATGTCGGTAAGCGGCTGTCTCTGGAAAACCATGTTCTGTTTGCGTGCGGTACGAGGTGTTTTCCCTCTCAGTTTCCCAGGTGTCTTGAAAACGTCTGCAAAATTACTATCGCTCTAGTTAGTAACAGTCGCCCGCAATGTCACAGCGCATAGATGCAAAACTTACACGTTCTGGCTCGCAAAAATATCGGTCATATGCTCATTGAGCCATTCTAGCTCGTTCTTAACACTGTAGCCAAATTCATCCACCTCTTGTTCCAGAAATTGCTCTGCTTGGTCGCGCTCGTTCTGTATCCATTGTGTAGAGCCCACAGGCATCTTGACCGCTCCCTTAGAGGCCATCTCACGACACAGTTGCTGGGCTGTATCAACAATGCAGCCTAATGTTTACGCGCCAACATCCGTGATGCCCAACTGGAAGAAATGTTAACAGTGTTTCCGCTATCTATACATGCCGTACGCAAAGGCTGTTCTTGTTATCAGTTACTAACTCGCAGTTTTCATCGGGCGGTAGTTAGTTTCGTCAATCTGTCGGGAGAGGGTTCGCGTTGCATTGTTGGTGGCATTGTTTTGGCTAGCAAGCGTCAACACTTCGGGTATGCCCGATCGAACACCTACTTGATGCCAAGACCTAGACGTTTCGGACGCGACAACACGTGCCGATAGATGCCTCAGGTTATACGACGCTCATCCACTTGCACTCTCCCGAGGTCTGTACGTAAGTAGCATTGTGACATCAATGCGAAGTGTTGCTGTTATTCCCGGCAAGTTTCTTGGAATTTGCGATATCGCAAGCACTGCAAGTCGTATAGGTCCATCATTGTTGTATCAACATATCTCTCACACTTAACACCTGAACATGCAACTCCTCACCATGTTGCAATCATAGTCGATTACACCAAAAATTCAAACCTCCAGTCGTAGCATAAAATGGCGCATAACAAGCTGTCTATCTCAGTCCGTAATATTAGTTTTCATTTAAGAGGAACAAGATCAAGCTTCAGACTAGACAATACGTTTCACTCGAAGTCTCATGCAAGATGCTTTTCGAACACACCCCAGCGAGCTTTTGGGGTCTCACCTCACTGTCACCTAATGGAGACGTCCAACTTCACCGAAGAGCAATTGACCGTTCGTGATTCAATCTTGAAGTTATGCTCCAACTTCTCCGACGACTATTGGATGGAACATGATCAAACAGAGACCTACCCGCATGAACTTCACGCGGCACTGGCGAAGGACGGCTGGCTTGGTATCGCCCTGCCAGAGAGCTTAGGAGGCGCTGGGCTGGGCATCAGTGAGGCTACCATAATGCTGCAATCCATCGCAGAGTCCGGCGCAGGCCTTGCCGGAGCCCAGAGTATCCATGCAAATGTCTACGCCACGCAGCCTGTTGCGAAGTTCGCCACAGAGGACCAACGGAGGAGATTCTTGACGAAAATCATCTCTGGGGAATGGAGGACGTGCTTTGGGGTCACTGAACCCAACACCGGCCTTGAGACCCTCAAACTCAAAACAACCGCCACCAGAAACCCGAGTGGTGACGACTACAGTGTTTCTGGCCAGAAGATCTGGATTAGCAGCGCTCAGGTGGCGACTAAGATGGTTCTCCTCGCCCGCACAACGCCTCTTGAAGAGGTGAAGAAGCCAAGTGAAGGGTTGAGCATGTTCTACATCAACTTCGATCTCTCCCAGCCAGGCTTAGAGGCAAGACGAATTAAGAAAATGGGAGGACGGGCGGTGGATGCCAACCAGGTATTCTTCGACAACTACCAAATACCTCAAGATGCGTTGATAGGTCGTGAGGGTCAGGGTTTCAGTATTGTAAGTCGCTCTTATCAAATCCCCACTAAATTCAAACCCACTTCTCTTCCCCTAACGAATCCCTCTTGTAGATTCTCCACGGCATGAATGCAGAGCGCTGTCTCCTTGCTGGTGAAGCGCTCGGTCTAGGCTATGCAGCTCTCAAAAAGGCAACCGCATACGCGAAAGAGCGCATTGTCTTCTCACGTCCAATAGGGCAGAACCAAGCCATTCAACATCCATTGGCAGCAGCGTTCATGAACCTCGAAGCCGCTAAGCTAGCCACATATCATGCAGCGCGACTGTACGACCATTCCTCGCCTGAGAATAAGGACTATGATAGCAGCATCACGCAACACGCTGTTGGGGTCGCGTGCAACTCAGCGAAGTATCTTGCCGCTGAGGCTGCTTTCAAATCGTGCGAGACGGCGGTGATGAGTATGGGTGGCATGGGCTACGCTGCTGAATACCACGTGGAACGGTATTTGAGAGAATGTTTCGTGCCCAGAATTGCACCTGTTTCGAGGGTAAGATTACAGCCTCTCCGCATTGCGGTCAGCCATCACTGTAAACTACTATTGACCTGATTGTAGGAAATGATCCTGAACTTTGTTGGGGAAAAGGCTCTCGGATTGCCACGAAGCTACTAAACTTCACTCAAAATCAATCACAATTTATCTAGTAACGTCGGGCATCAAGCTCAGCTCTCTTCATCTCGTCGACAATTCGAATATGGGACAACCTCCGCCGTCAACGTCATTATCAATTGCGTCAGGTCATGCTCACCCATTCTTTCTTTTGAAGAAACGGCTGGTGTCGCCCATCGGCCAGGTGAACCCGAATGGAGCAGTGACTGATTGGCACATCAAGTGGCCAACGGTGTAGTATCCAAACATTCCGCTGGCAAAGGCGAACCAACCCGCTGCCTGATTTACAGCCTTTGCCTCCGCAGTTTTGCCATCTGCAACTAGGAAATAGCCGGCTGATACCAGTGTGAAGGCCAGCTGCACCGTTAGAAAGATCATGATATACACAAAGTTCAGAGGCAAAGACCCGATTAAGAAGAACAGATTGAAGACCGACCACACTAGAGCACACAATGTTAGCTGATCCATTAAAAAATCGTGATGATGATGGCTTTACATACTCAGGACGAAGAATCCTAAAGCATTGTTGTAATCGGGCGTATCAGCACCGCCGTACGCTTCTGCAACACCAAATATCGGAGTGACAATGAAACCAAAGCCAGCATAGAACAGACCGAAAGCAGAAAGCACCGTGTATGCGTAGCTATTGCCCAGAGCCATCTCCCACTGCGCAGTAACAACCATGCCGATTCCTGCGACTGCGAAGAAATCTCCAATCAGCACGTTAGAGACACTCATTCCCCGCCAGCCTGTAAGTGCAAACGAAAGTGAAGTCAAAGTAGTTGCGAACGCTCCAATGGCGAGCGCTGTAGGGCTTCCAATCTGACCTCTAATCGGCATTGGCACTGGTATGAATTGGCTGACAGTCGCATTGCTAGGCCCTCCTGAGCCCGTACTGCTTTCTGATCCTCCATTCAGGATCTTGCCAGCCGACAGCTTCTCATAGAATTGGTCCTTTGTGGTGATATTTCGGAGGTCCTCCGTTTGGAAGTCGGCGCGATCACTCATGTTGACGTTGTTGATTCGCTATTGATTGACAGATCCGTAGTAACGTTGGTAAGAGTAGTATGAGCTGTAACGTAACAGGCAAGACCCAAGGGTTTTCAAAGAACCAGAGGACTGGGAATATCAGGACTGGGATGCAGGAAAGGATCAGGAAAGCCTGGCACGAAATAGTACGTCCATGGTAGTGGCCACGCTATCTATTGGTGGCCGATTTGCAATTCGATGCTTGGATGTCGATTTCTGCGGGCGATCAAAACTTTAACATGCAGGTGGAGCATGATCTGGATATTCAGTGAGTTCCGTCAAGCGCTCGAGCAGGTGGTAACCGCTGCTCGAGGTGCCAATTTATCTTAGCTAGCACGCCATTCACACCATCCACGGCGTGCGTTGATTCGACGAGTCTCCGCGCGAGAATCTGGGGTGCATAAGAGATTCTTTAAGGTAAATCATCCCATCTCTGTAGGGACTGACAGGACAGTATGCTCTATACAATGACGTTCAACCTAGAGAATGGGCGACTTCTTATCCGGATGCTTCAAATGTCACGAAGGGGTGGAATGATCCCTAGCGCCGGAATTTGCCGTCATACCGTTTCCAACCAAGAGTCGCGTCGGTCACCCCAAGCCTTCTATCATAGATTTAGTACTTCCAGCTAATGGCACAGCGCTATCCATTGGCTGACGACTTTTTCCATATCTGTTGCGACTCCCCACTGGGTAGTAAAGCATCCAAACAGTTTCTGCATTGAATTCATCTCGTATGACAAGGTACGAGTGGTGCAGCAAGATCGCTCCAATGCAGTAACGTTACCTAGGATGAACCTTACGGTTTCAGAAAACTCACCGGGTGGTCGGATGTCTAGCTCAGCTAAAGTCTGTGTCCATTCGATGTTTATTGGATGTTTGACGGTGCTGTGGCCAGCGAGAGTGAAAGCACTGTAGACAGTAGCGGCAGCAAAGAGAGAGCTCGGCATATGAGTGACATGAGCTCTGCCGCGCGGTAATCGTTCAACAATGTCCTGAATGGCAGCTGCATGCAGTATCGCGCGCCGGCCATCCCTGCTGTTAGCGAATTGTTGAAGGTTGTATTGCCGAGCTCGCACATTGCTGTTCGGCCAGACTTCCTGCTGGATGTCCCAGCGAGTGCAGATGAACTTGCAGAGCTGAGGTGACTTCGTCACTGCTTCTAAGCAAACGGCATGCCACCGCAGCAACACTTCGAGACGCTCTACGTCTGAAAGTGCTGCGCGATGTGCTATGTTATCATAGAGTTGGGAAAGTGCCCTACTGAAGTCTGATGATGTAGGTGCATTCAGTATGGCGCCGTCATCTGGATCACTGTCGGCGATCATGCTCTGAAGCCCTTCTAGAATCACTCGCAACGACAGTACGGACCAATCATTGATCATGATCCAAAAGTCTTCAGATGGCGAGAACATTTGCTGGTATATTTGTCTGAATGTGCCCTGGCCCAGCTCTGCCTGGTGCATCCGAGCAAGCCACCCATCCACATGCGGCTCTCGGAAGACAACCTCACTACTTGGCAGTTGCAAATTGTTCGAAGTATGTCGAACCGAAGTCGAGTTGCCCGACATGTGAGATATGAGGCCGTCCAAAATATATAGCGCGATCAGTGCTCTTTGCTGGATCTCTCGCGCGACCCACAGCTTCCATTGATACTCCTTCTCGGCCTTAGGTGCGGACAGCGACGGCAGTCGTGTGATATCGTAGCCTGGACTATAGAACATCCCACATTGGCGAGCCCAGAAGAAGGCAGATGCGTGGAAAGCTTGAGCAGCGGTCCGCACAGCACTGTTCTTTGACAGAGCTCCGTAGGTAACGCTCAAGAGGCCTGTCAAGACAAGCTGAACTCCCGGACATACATCATGAGGACCTTGATGCGTGATTAAAGACTGCCATGATGTTGCAACTGCAGTGTGAGCTAAACGCCAAAGCAGTTCTCCCTTAGTAATGGAATCCTTAGGACCAAGGTAAAGCGATCCGATGGCGATTGCGTTGAGTAACAGAGGGTGCGTACAGTCTCGAAATATGAAAGTCCAGCGATGCATCACCGGGAACGTAGGTATGAAGCGGTCGAAGAACATATGTAAACATTCGTCCAGGAAGACTGACGTGATGGAAGCCGATTCTAATGCCGCATTGATGCTTGATGACTACGACAAAGTCAGAGCGAAGCTGTCGCATCATTCGAGTATGTTCCACTTACGATGTTAGTGACCATGTTTGAGACACCTCGAACTGCTTGATGATTATCGCCGTGCCTGGATGGACGATCGGATGTCGCATGCGATGGGGCACTGGTGGGACCCATGTTGACTGATGGGACTTCAGCATACTGAGTGTCGGAAGGGAACGGGAGCGTTCCAAGAGGGAGCTGCCAGGTGCCATTCTTGTCTGCAGATATAATGCTCTGGAACAGATCTTGAGAATCTGGCCAGATGAGGTTCAAATCTAAATCAGATAATGGCGTCTCCATTTGAAGCGCTTGCCAGGAAGTCCCTGATATCTGAGCCGGTGATACATTGTCGAGACGTGGAAAATCGCTAATGGTATCGGTACCTCCGTTCATTATGGGAGGTACAGAGCCAGCTCTGCCATAGGAGGACGAAGCCACATCAACTTCATCGACTGAAGGGGACGGGAGATTGGAGGTGCTGGTCGCTGCCTCCTTGCGGTGCAACTTCTCATGGCGCATTAACGAGTCTTGTCGAGAAAAGGCACGTTTACACTGCTTGCAAACAAACGGTCGGTGGCCAGTATCTGAACGCTGCGGTTAGACATCGATATTGTGTAGTAGTCCACTCCGGACAAGTCACACATACGACTACGCTCATGACGCTATAGACACACATCAGTCCCTTGATCAATGCTCCAGCGCGTGCATATTGCTGCTCACCCGTAAATGCTCCCCCTTCGTAAAGGACTTCCTGCAAAAGCTGCACTCCATATCCGTAGGCCACCCTGCAAAAGAAAGTGAATGCGGAGACGCAAAGCCAGGTACGTGGGGAGGTGTGATCTCTTCACTGGCAAGCGAGCCTATGTACTGTGGGGACCTGGTCTGCTTCCAGTCACCCGGGAAAGCCCTAGGTCGAGACGTCAGCACCAGACGCGTGTTCGGTTGCCACGGACCATGCCGCAGATACTCCACTCGCACCTTGGAAGGCCATCATCTGTTACATGTTCATAACAGAAAGGGCACAAGAAGGCACGATGATAGACTTCTCTAATCAAGGTCATTCATAATTTCATAAGCGGAATATGCAGTGGATTTCAGAGATGAGTGTGCCTCCCAAGATTCTCTCAATCTCAAACCTGTCCTAGAGCGTCAGGATAGATAAGAGAGATCAGCATAGATCAGATTCTAGGTACTTCTTCTCGGTGACATGCCATGTTTCCAATCAGGAAGTATGCAACGATTCGCGACGTTCCGACGTCTAGTCTGCTGGTTAGAGATATCGCACCAGCGTCGAGTGGGCGGAATGTAGTCAGCCGCGCCAACAACATCTAATGTATTTCCCTCCCTCCCAAGCACACCACGGGTTGCAATTTACGAAAAGGAGCGGTTCTCAAATCGTGAAGTCTTTGCGCCTGCAGGCGACGTGAAGCTCATCCGTGCGTGTTGCCTCTGCCTTTGATCATATACGGTGTGTTGACGAAGTGCCTAGCGTGGCCGGTACTATCAACGCTAACAGACTAGAATTGGTTGTACTCTTGAGAAAGCCCTGCCCTAAGACACCAAAAGGTCGGGATGGAGGTTCTCTGCTTGGAGGTAGGTACCATTGCCACTACGCAGCCGCCTCGACGCCGAATAAATATGTGTAAGAACGATAGTAGAGCTAACTTGCTGGATTTCCTCACTTGCCTCAATTTCACGTCAGCATGGGACTCTAACGCACTTGGATGACGCTACATGCCCGTTGTCAGCTATATAGTAGCATTGAGGCCAAACAGTCATACCTCGCTAGTGCGCTCTTGCTTGGACGTATGAAGTGCACAAAAGATGCTACTGGCGAAAGCGCGCAAGTATTCATCATTATCGATCATTCAGTATACCATGTTCCCTTACAGAGAAATGTCAACCCCCAATTCCAGTAGATGTGTAGCATGTGATCTGTCGCACGAAGGCAACACTCACAATTCTGCTGCAAGATATGACTTCTCCACGTAAGTGTCAGCGTCGCGAGCGTTCAAAGGTTCAAGACGTTTGTAGGTAAGAGCGTTGCGCTTGGTGGGATCGACCAACCTACCGATATCCACGGTGACTTTGGAGGTCCAGGAGTCGTCTCGGTACGAACACTCTCAGTTGGATCGCATATTGAATTGTGCAAATCATAAGAGATGAAGGTAAACTTTGCTTTGAGACCCCAGTGACGCAAATATCTCATATCATCAGCACCAAAGAGAAGATCAACGTTCATCAAATCAGACACCTTCCTTAGGCGATGTCAAACTGACCGAAAACGTACTGTAGTGGCTAGTTTAACCTCACTACCGACACAGTACGGCTCGATAAGTCATATGGACCGTGGTCTTGACTTAACCAACATACAGCCATGGCTGCAAACATGAAGAACGCGATGAGTATAGGCACTACTTGATGGATTGGATGGTGCAGAATGACTGCAGCACTGTTGTGTAATTGATACCGAGTACAAAATCTTTCCATCGAAATCAAAGCTACTTTTGGTGATTTTCATGTAGGTAGAACACTGCAACTCCTTTGTGCGAGCCCGTCTCTTTCAATTCATAACCGACTTCGATGCAATGCACTGTGTCGCTTACAATACGAGTTTCCCAACTCCAAACCCAAGAATGACACTTTCAGCGTCAACACCAAAATGCTGCTTCAACCCATCCACCATATCCTTTCTGACAGCTTCGGCCAGCTTAGATCCATTCTCATCTAAGATCTCCGACATGAGCATAACATCCGTGGTTTCGTCTTTGATCAGCCCTTTCAGAGACTGCCTCCATGCCAGCTGTCGAGTTAGAACTGTGTTCCCAACGCAGTAGCTGAGTTCCTTTGGCGGAATAAACACAGCCTTAGCACTCTCGTCAGCGTCCAAGGCCAGAAAAGTGTCGTCTTCACGAGAGAAGCGTAGCTCCACCGGCTCATTATCAAGGTCTTGGATGTCGAAAGCGCCGGCAGTCACGCCATACTGGATAGAAATAGCGTTGTAGAAGTCCACTATCGGATTGATGGGTCTTAGAGGGCCTTTCAGCTTCAGAATGCGTTTGTACAACGACTCGTTGGATTGTGGGAACTTCTTTGGAGCGATGTTCAGAGCTTTGAGCGTGGTGCGATAATGCGCAATGCGCGGATGAGACTGCACGTTCGGAAGGTCTCCATTCTCTTGGAGGAAAGTCTGGATCACTCCATCGGAGAAAGACTGCACGCCAGGGTTGGCAGAGGCGTTGTTGATTCTACTGACCATCACGACGACAACACGCATATGTGGCAAAGCATGAGCGACATCTTCTGCTAGCATAAATTGCGACATCTTGTTGGGAGAAACATGAGACTGTTGTCTTTCACAAAGTGCAGATAAATCGTATCATCTTTATCAGAATATTAGTCTGTCAACAATAGGGCGCAGCACTTGGCCATGATTTATATTTAACCAGAGGACGGCTTGTAGGGCCGATCCATACATTGGGCATCCCGAAGATGTGCAACCCCCGCTAAAAAAAAATTATCATAAGGAGCTACAACACTGCTACATACGACCAGACCCAAAAAGATTGAAGCCTGCTTCTTGACAAAATTGATACTTGTCACTTACAGCAACCAAGTACGGGAGACTCACCCCTCAACATAAACTACTACACAGACCTTTACAGGACACCTCCATGTTCCATTGACTCAATATGGTACCTGCTGGACTCGAGTGTTCCAGAATTTTCAGCACCTCTTGGCAATAAGCGTTGTGAACGCTGTGATACACGTACCAAAGTTGTAATTCCGAAGTCCAACGCAATATCACTGAAGTTGTCGTTCTGAACAAAGTGATTGGCCACCACGGCTTTTGTTCCGCGTGGTGTACGCTTGTGTGGGGAGGCTCGACGCCTCAGTGGGGATGTCAATCTGGCCTCTGTCACGGCTGTTCTCAATTGCTTACACGAATCCTGGTACCACTCTAGCTGGCGACCCGGTACTCCTCCCCATGGGATTTGAGGTTTGTAGGGGTACGAATGGACTCTGTAGGAATAAAGACGCAATGGCTACCATCCCCCTTTCTTCTCCTCTTCCTCATCGTCATCATCATCTCCATCCGCTTTGATCCAAAAGTACAAACCGTCGAAACCGTTCTGCAATGGCTAAGACCAATTCTCAACATACAGACCTACATGAAAAGCCTGTTGTTGAATATCTAGAATCACTAGACCATGTGCAGGACCCATGTTCACTCAGATGCTGTAGCCGCACTGACTGCTACCCATCGTGACTATCTCTTGAGGAGACATGGAACACTTGTCTTAGATCCTATGCCTCTCGCTTGCGATGCGGATCCATATAATTGGCCGGGATGGAAGGTAAGATATCTGCACAACGGTGTAGATCGAACACCGCTAAAAGCAATCTAGAAAATCACGAATCTTTTCCTAGTCGCCTTTCATGCAATGATGTCAACATTCACTGCTTCGTCAATTCAATCAGCTTTCGAGGAGATTGCAAAAGATCTTGGTGTTAGCCTGCAACGGACGAGCTACCTTACATCCTTGTTCATAGCGATCCTAGGTGGCGCTCCCTTATTCTGGCGACCGCTTTCGAATAAATACGGCCGGCGTCCAGTATTTTTGGCCTCACTCATCTTCAGTCTGGTTGGCAACATTAGCTGCGCTAACAGCCCGACGTATGCCACAATGGCAGTATGCAGAGCGATCACAGCATTCTTCATCAGCCCTGCTGGTGCCATCGGAAGTGCAGTTGTAGCAGAGACGTTCTTCAAGAAAGATCGCGCAAGAGCCATGGGTGTTTGGACACTTCTTCTCACAGTTGGAGTGCCAGCGGCACCGTTCCTGTTCGGTTTCGTCGCCTTGCGCGTAGGTTATCGATGGATCTACTACATCCTAGCGATCACGAACGCAGTACAGTTCATCCTGTACCTCTTCCTCGGTCCAGAGACACACTACCTGCGCCAGGGCGTAATACACACGGGTTCCAGCTTTAGGCAGGAATACTTTACCTTCAAAAGGCTGGATGCGACTCCTATGACTTGGTGGGATATCATACAGCCTTTAACATTCTTCAGCAAGGCGTGTGTGGCAATCCCGGCGATAGCGTACTCCATGGTTTTCCTCTTTGGAAGCATCTTGGTCACAGTCGAGATCCCACAGTTGTTTGGTGAGAAGTTCCATTTCAACACACAACAGCTAGGCCTTCAATTCATCGGGATGATTGTTGGTAACCTGATCGGTGAACAAATCGGAGGTTTGACTTCAGATAGATGGATGGCCCTGCGAGAGAGGAAGAGACGCAGATCTGCACCGCCCGAGTATAGGCTATGGCTGAGCTATGCTGGTCATCTGTTAACGATATGCGGGGTAGTTGTCTTTCTCGTAAGGATTGAGCAGGCTCCAGCATTGCACTGGAACATCACCCCAATCATTGGTGCAGCGATTGCGAGCGCCGGCGTTCAAATTGTGACCACGGTCATGATTACCTATTCAGTCGATTGTCATCGTGAGGAAGCAGCAAGTGTTGGTGTTTTCATCACTTTTGTCAGACAAATTTGGGGTTTCATTGGACCATTTTGGTAAGCCAACTGGCCTTCCCGATACTTGTGTAAGCAATATGACGCTAATTTCTCCGCAGGTTCCCTCAGGTGTTCACAAATATTGGGCTCTATGGCAGTGCGGGTATCGCAGCTGGTCTTGTGGTTGCTTTTTCTATCTTGCCAACGACGTTTATACACTGGAAGGGATCAACCCTCCGGAAATTGGACGTTTGATGGGCGTCTGAATGAGACATTTGTCATCGTAGAATAACGTGAACTGCATAGATCAGTGTTGGCGCCAGGTGTACACTTGGTCAATAAGATATGATCAAAACCAGGACTTCCTCAAGCCCATGATACTGCTCTCTTGTATGTACTATTCTGGGACTCTCGTGAAACTCATTGATGCCGAGCGTTTCCTTTCTCGATTATTGCTGTGAATGAGGTGGGAGGCGTAGAGTTGTTTGTAAGTGCATAGTATCAACAAAAGCTAGCGTTCAAATTTACCCTAATCCTGGAAAGGTCAAATGTACAAATACTTGAGTTCCCTTCGTATTTCAACATCGCAATGAAGTAAAACTGCAGTATGATTCAAGCCCAATTCCTACGCATCTAATCTCAATTTTCCAAGGTGGACAGTAAGAAAGGGACCTCCTCAACCAGATGCTCTACAATAGCATCCGGTCCTCTCTCAACCTGTAGTCCATGAGGAATTGCGTACGTTGCGATGCCTGGCTTGACCTCCTTAGCAATCCCTTGTATCTGCTTTGCCTCCTCTACAGTCCACATTGACGCACAAAACTGATGCGACAACCGGTCAGCTAGAGGCTCTGGATAGGTGGCCGAATGTCTGTGACTTACTAGAACGTCTGGTTGGATATTTGCTACTGTAGGCCTGACTTCTTCGATTGCTAAATATCTACAGTCAGAAAGTGTTTTTGGAGAGAACAGAGGTCCTTCTAACTTTCACAGTTCGCAGCGTGTATGATCTCGAACTCGTCCTTCAGAGTCTCGGACATACGCCCAATCAGCCGCTTCGCCCGCTCTGGCGCCGTATTGACTGTGACCAGCTTGTAAGGACCGCGAGGTGAAGGCATCTTATTGTTTCTAGAATGCTTTGAATGACGTCCTCAGATAGAGAATCATGCACAGGTCGTGGAATATCAAAGGTCGCTTGCTGCTCTTGTGCCACAAGTGTAGCTCACAAAGAACAAATAGAGCTCGAGAGAATAGTTCTGCAGCCAGAAATCTCGGATTTCCAATATGGTCGTACTGCCGCTTCTTTTGCCGGTCTTCAGGAGGATCAGGACTGTGTACCAAAGTCACTACAGTAGCAAGATAATAAATAACCCGCTGTCGAACGGAAGGTACAGTCGGCTTTCTGTGACTGTGGGGATGCGGGGACATCGTGGGGATGTTATCTGTTGCCGAACTGGATTCACTGAAACCACCTCCGCCACAGACGTAGGTGGTAGTCAGATAAACTGTAAGTTGTGATCGCCCACAGTGACTGGGAAGTGTGTCAACCATTGGCAGCCATTGTCATAAGATCTCCATCATCCTAGATGTGGCCTTCGCGGAGATAGTGTGTTGTTCACCGCGTTGACCTCAAAACAGGCCGAACCGTAATCTACCTCAATAGTACAAATGGCCAAAGAGAGCTTTAAGCAGGCATCTGCCGAATTCAGGCAACATCTACCTGACCTCAGTATACCAAGATTCACTACTGCTAAGGAGCAGAATGCATACGAATATGCAGCTGCATTCAAGAAAACTCATATCCCACCATGGTTCTTCAATCTGACCGAAGCGTGGAGAGAGCTGCTCGAGGAGCCATATCTGGGAGTGACAAACGACGGTAAGTTTGACTGAACGATCCGACCGCCTGTCAGACTCACAGTAAAGTTACAGGAAAGATAAGAGAAGACATTTTTGAAGCACAAGATGCAGGCATAAATGTCCAAACCATGTGCAACGCAGCCGACTCAGTACTCCAAAAATTGTCCCAACAACAACGCGAGCAAGTTCAATATCCCCTCAACGCCAAAGAATGGCGGGCTTGGTCCAACCCGGAATTGTTATTGCGTCCATTCGGCCTGCGCCTTGAAGACCTACCGGAAGAACTAGCCATCGGCATCCTCGGTGTCGTCGAAGCCACCTTCTCACCTGAAGGCTACCAAAAGGCCCTGGCGGCAATGCGCATCAACCACTTCCTAGGCGAAGTATGCAAGGTTCCCAGAATCATGAACAAGTACTCCTACAACTTCCTGCTCTTCGGCCAGCCCTCGTCGACCGAGCCGTGGGGCTGGTCCATGTACGGCCACCACCTCTGCTTGACTGTCTTCCTCAAGGGTGGCCATATAACGATCTCCCCCACCTTCACTGGCGCCGAGCCGGACGTCATCGACATGGGCGAGTTCGCAGGGACGCAGATCCTGCATACAGAAGGCGAGCTAGGCCTCAAGCTCATGCAGAGCTTGCCGCCCACTTCGCAGGACGCCGCCCAGACTTACAAGCTGCTACATGACCCTAGGATGCTGCAGACTGGCGACCTGAAAGTCGACCGCTGGAACCAAGACGATCAGCGCCACCTCTGCGGCGCCTTCCGCGACAACCGCATAGTGCCGTACGAAGGCGTCAAGGTTGGGTCGATGAATGCGGCGCAGCAATCCCTCATACTCGAGGCCGTGGATCAGTTTGTGCTGTACCTGCCGTCCAAAGCACGGAAGCTACGTCTGCAGCAGGTGCAACGGCATTTTGACGAGACTTTCTTTTCGTGGATTGGAGGTTTCGGTGATACAGATGCGTATTACTACCGCATCCAGAGTCCGGTAATAATCTGCGAGTTCGACCATCACTCGGGCGTTTATCTCACCAACAAGGAGCCTGCCAAGTTCCACATACACACTATTGTACGAACACCGAACGGAGGCGACTATGGGAATGCGCTGCGCGAGAAGTGGGAACGACTCAAATAAGCCTTTGGAAGCGACGTGATCCTAACGAAATCAGGCTTATATAGAGTGATGTTTGCACACAACTCCTACCTCTTGCTTGGGGAAGTAGTGTCTTGGAAATTAACGTACACTTGGTAACATCTTCTGAAGCCACTGTACAAGGCCAGTGCGGCCATTGGTAACACTCCCATCACCAACAGATGGTAAGGCAGCATTCCAATCGTTGATCTCATGAATTTTCTTGCCTACAAGGTCTCCTCCGTACTCCGCACCTGCATACTTGACATCTGTAATCACGCCGTACTTTCCGGTGAGATCGAAACGAGCAGGCGGGCCGTCTTCAAGATGTGCACTGTTTGCGCTATCGTGCGGCTCCGAGCTGAACTCAAATTGTGGCGTTTGTAGGAAGGTCCATTCCAAAGACTTTGAAAAACATGTTAGTAAGTGCTAGCAAGACGCTTCTGTAGAATGTCAGCACCTACCTTCAATTCATCGTGGCCTTTATGGACGTCCTCAATCTCAAGCCAATCATCTCCGACCTCAGTCACAGGCGGCTGGTCACTGCTACCATATAGATCTCGGAAGAACTGCGTGGTAGCTTCTATGAACGCCTCATTGGACAGCAAGATATTGCCAACCGGCGAGCTGACACTCTCTACGCCACGAGCGTTGAGGTAAGGTTTTGCAGGCGAGTGTAGATAGTGCGGGATCACGTTCAAGTTAGGGCTTGAGAGGAGGCAGGTGCCATGATGCAAGGCTCGTTGCCGTGTTAACTTGTATGCGGAGCCAGACACTTTCAGGGGCCTTGTTTCGTCAGTCTGGTAGGCAGTAGCATGTGTATCCCCGGCACCGGCAGAAGATCCCAGTTGGCCTTGGTCTAGGACAATGTCATGGCGCTCGTTGACACGGGCCCTGTCTACGCCTTGTCTTCTGAGAGCGCGCACGATCATCTCTGCATGCTTGTCACGCGTGAAGCTTGCAGAAGGGCTAATGACAGTCCAATTGACATTGCCCTCATCATGGAACACAGTACCACCACCGCTGCGGCGACGGACCAGGTCGACGGCTCCAAGACCAGCAGGTTCGGTTTCCGGGCGGTTGCCTGATGCGTTCAAGAGAGCGAGGTTGACCTCCAGCCATGGGTTCTGGTTCCGCCCAATGATGATGCTAGGCCGGTTGACATAGAGCAATAGGACTGCAGATCCAGGAGCTGTCTTCTGCAGGAGGTAGTGTTCGATAGACAGGTTTAGATAGGGATCCCTAGAGTTGGAAAGGTATGCTTGCACGGGCCGCGACAATTGTTGCTCCAATGCCGCGCTGGAGATCAGACGCCGCGCGCTCAATGGGCCATGCAGCTGCCGCCGCCACTGCTGCCATGCACAACTCCATAGCGAACGGTGGATGGTCATGTCATTGAACCATGCCGGGATGGTCGATGGGGAGGTTCTGGACGAGAGTGCACATAAGGTTCAGGGGAAGACGGTGGCATGGTTCGGGGCTGTCGCTGCTTGCCCCAAGCTAACCGGGCTGACTGATTGGGCTGTCGCAGCGATCTCCAGATAGCGTTGGACAACGTCGCTGGCGTGCAGCATCATGTGGTGTTCCAGAGCCTTGTTATACTATCTCGCGATCCCTGGATGTTAAAACGAAAATTGTAGTCTGCCGGACATCTACAAGATACACTGTCTATCTAGTGCTCCCTGGGTTCACTGTCACCTGAGATGCGTGATGCAAGCGTAGCCGGCGGCAAGGCAGCAGCACCATCTTAGGCGAGCTCCTATTTAGCTCGAGCCTTAAGGTAGTGCCTAAGGCTTGACATGTCAGGGTGCCTGATCTTCGCTAGACACTCCCACTGCCGCTGCCTAGAGTAGATAGCCTATAGGGCGGTACCTTGCATTAAGGTTCCTGCATGCATGCATGCTGCCGCTTCACTTCACGATCTGTCACACTCGCCTTTAGACGGCAGGGAGCGTCAACCTCATCGCCATCAGCAGCGACGCCTGCCTCCCTTGAGCCTCTCTCCCTTACCTCACTTTCGCACGAACGCCTTCAGCAACGACCCCCAGTCGAGCCACACCAAAGCTTCACTCCTCTACGCCTACTCCGATTGACCCTGCACGTTCGAAGCACCCTGCCGACGCACCGTTGACATCGCCGCTGATGACAACACCCGCGTAGCCATGCGCAGATGGCGTCCTCCCCTCCAACCAACGAAGAACCGCTGAAGACGGTCGCGGAGCTTGTCGAGTACGCAAAGCAAGAGCTGGTTGAAGATGCGCGCCGCCAAGCAGGAGCGCAGACCGTCAACAATAGCGACCTGACACCGCAAACCAGTGCGACACTAGATATCAGTCACCTGAGGTTGACCGCTTTACCCGTCGAGGTAATCCAGATTATACGCCATAAGGTAGAAAGGTATGGTGTTAGGCATAAGCAAGTCACCAAGGCACCACTGACCAACCCCACCAGACTTGCCATATCACACAATTCAAATGTATACATACCTCCACAAATCAACCAGATGGAGCGCTTGCGCTATCTAAACCTTCGCTGGAATGGCTTGAGGGTCTTTCCACCTGCTGTGAGTCTTGAGCGCTTGAGACCCGGTAATGCTTGCTGACGCTGGGAAATGCTAATCTGGCGACAGCTTCTGCAACTACCACAACTTGAGATCCTTGATCTTAGTAAGAACAAGATCGCAGTGATCCCTCTGGAAATCAAGAACATGGCGTCTCTCAAGTTCCTTGCGATCTCCAAAAACAAGATCATGCGTCTTCCCATGGTCCTTGGAGACATGAACAGCCTTAGCAGATTGAGAGTCCATGACAATCCTATCGAGTTCCCGCCGCCAAAATTCTTCCAGACTGTTGAATATCGCGAGTTCTGTTCAGAGTCAGAGAAGGAGAGAGAGCTGTGTGAGCAATTGAAGCGATATCTACGTCAGGCTGCACTGAGGGAAGCCGTTCGAACCACCCTCGATGACGATTCAAAGTAAGCCAAGCGATTGTCTAGACCAGTTGATCCATGTCCGTAGCTATTAACAACATACTGTAGTGATACACAGCAAGAGACACCTCGCCCCTCAAGGCGCATCGCTCCTGCCGGACATCAACGTTTCCCAGTCAGACCTAGCATCAGCGGCTTTGGCGTAACGAGCGAGCCACGAACCGGCTCACCTGATTCTATACCTGCACCCCTCGTCCCACAAAAATCACAAGCGAGGAACTTCAGCGGCCAGAGGATGGCAGGCGCACCGAGTCAACTTACTTCTGGAAGAAGTGGTGAGATGACTAGGAGCCTCAGCACGGCTTCTACCAGCTCCCGTATGTCTAAACGCCATGGGGTCGTTCCTGAAAAGGGAAGCAGTACATTGGGTTCTGTGAGCTCTATGACTTCCATACACACCTTGAACACCTCGATAGACCGATCCAGTCAGATCACGCTTAAGGCGTCCCGCACTCCCCATTCTGCATTCGGCAACGGCTTTCTATTCCCAAATCCAACCCACGAACCTCCCTCAGAAGTTGCCAGCCCTATCGAGCCACCAAAGATAGGTCTCCTGGAACCTGGGCGATACCTCTCTACGTTTCGCGAAAGGGCTGCCAGCAGCGTGCCCATTGATCGAAATTTCCCGCCTGCCCAACGCTGCGCTGCCATCTTCAACAAGCTGTTGAAGGAAGCCCTTTGTATCGTGCAGCCAGGCGGTTTCGACGGAATTCACGTGAGCTCGAAGATGAACGAGGCCTTCTCGAGCAACGCACAGCTCGAGCGGCGAGTATTGCGAGCCCGGGAGAAGCTAGCAGATTCCCCAGAGCGAGCTAAGAAAGTGATACGCTCTTTGCCAGCATGCGCGGAAAGCACTGCCAAGGCTATTGTCAGCCTCATCAGCTCAGAAAAGCATGCAACGCGTCGAGCGACAGAGACTGAGGACCCTTTCCTATGTCGCATTGCGCTACTTGAGATGTATACGGCCTTGAACGAAGCACGCAATGTTTGTGTCGCCCTAGGATACAGAGTACGAACACTAGGCTACCCAAACACGCGACAGATAGTGCCCTCAACGCCACGCCAGACAAGAGGTGCCAGCAGTCGTACAGTGACACCATCACAGCCAAAACCTGAATTACCACCAAACCCACGCTTGAAGCGAGCACCAACAATCATCCAGAACAAGTCTGGCCGTCCTGGGCTTCCACCGCCACCAGTGTCTATCAACAGTAGTCGATCCAACACCATGACTTCCAGCACTTCAGCCACACCTCGTTCAGCCGATCCAGCCGTTCTACCGCCACTTTCCGTACCTACAACTCAGACTCGCGTGCGCTCAAAGCGAGTACGGGGCGACAGTGAAAGCGAACATTTCGCGCATGTTTGGCTTAAGCTTGACGTGGCAACGCGAATGGCGAATGATTGCTTGCGCAATTGTCATTCCGAGCTAACCGTGCGCCTAGATAATGCGACAAGTACCGGCCAGCATACTGTAGCCAAGACTTACTCGTTGACGCTTATGGACTGCAACAGATGCCTTGCAGCAACGTCGGGCCTAACGAAGAAACTCAAAGAAGTCAAAGAACGAGCATCTGGGTCACGCAATCCAAGGGAGTTTTGGATGATGTGCGACAACTTCGTACATGTAGGTGTTTTGATCCGTTTCCCGCTAGACTCGCAGCTAACGTGGAAAAAAGCCCTGGGCAGACCTGGTCACCTCGGTCAAGAACATGGGCGATGCTCGCTACGATGGGATACCGCACGATACGAAAGCTCTAAAGCATTACATGCGCGAGTGTCAGCGAAGCATGAAAGAGGTCTCCCGCACCATCTCCAACAGCTACCTCTACAATGTTTTCAACCGTGCTCGGTACACAACTGAGCTGTTACCACCGCTTCCAGCCCTTCCCGATGGGTTTCCCGGAAACCCTCAGCTGGGCGATCGCAGCGCCCATCCCTCGTTTCAAGCACCTCTATCTGCAATCAACACGGCATACGCCAACGCGATGGTCCCACCAATACCCGCCATCCCCTCCCATCACAACAGTTATAACGCAGTTCCAGCGACGCCGTTAACAGCAGCCCTGGGCCCAGCTGTACACGCCATGGTGACGCATACGCCAGACGGGACACAGATACCGAACGAATATACCCAGACGCCTAGAGCAAGCACCCAGTATAACGTGCATTCCCGCATAGATACTGTCATGCAGCCACAGGCCGGATCCGGACGCAGATAAGAGGTAAGATGATTCTGCTAATATGCTCTGATTTTTGTGCGTAGGCGGCAGCAGCAACAGCAGCAGCGATAGCAGCAGGCAGTTTGGAGTGAGACGCCTCCAGGAATCCTAACAATATCTACACAGTTGCCTAGACTTGTGCTACTGCATCGGCTCACAGTGGCAAGCCAGAAAGGCCTTACAGGTGCCAGCACCCTTTTAAGTGCCCCGGCCCTATTTGGAGGTCGAGTTGCTATCAAGTTCTACCAAACTGAAGTATTACTATACACACTTGGAAGAAGACATCAAGAGGAAATCTAACAGCGAGAAGGCTTTCAACGTTTGCACGAAGTCGATCACGTTGAGAACAGTGTGGGGGAATTGGGAATCTACGACTAACGACAAAGGCACGTTGCAGCCATTTTTCTGTCTCTCCTCACCACCGACGAGAAACGAAAACCAATGGCACAAATTATGGCATTCGCAGCGATCAGCTTGCCAAGTTAGGAACAGGGGCGTTTCTTCAGGGCGCAGGCGTTTTCTCCGCGTTTTACCAAAGGTTGGACAGTTTAGTTGAAAGGCAGATACCCGCATGCTTTGCATGGCATCATGAGAGTAATTCAGCGTTGGGGCGGTTTTGCATCCTGGGCTGGTTATGTAGAAAGCTCATATGGGTTTCCGATGTACTTACAGCTGAATGTTGAAGCAATCACATCGTATCGAAAGAGAAACACGATGTGAACGTTGGCTCATTGGGTACGACATGCACGCATTGTAAAGCAACGACGAGCAAGGAAGAACAGTACACACGAGAGCCCAGAAAGGATGGCTAATTCAGCACGTTGGGAGTCATAGACGTGCATTCATTTCTCAGACTTCCAAACCGCTATTTCAGCAAGGGTAGTAGAGTGATATAACGCCGCCTTGAAAGACCACCATGTGTCGTCGTCTTTGAAGGACGACTTCTTTTCTCATCCCGCCAGCGCAGCTGCCATCCTGACTTCATTTCCGGGACCACGAACCCGCACAGCGTCGTAGATGAAAATCGAATTTCTCTTCTGCCGGATAGGTTGGGGAGGATGGTTGAAGCGATGCGCTTAGTCGAACAGACCGAAGCCCATGTCCTCGTCGGACTCCTCAGCAGCCTCCTCCTTCTTCTCCTCGGCGGCCTCCTCAGCTGGGGCGTCTCCACCAGTAGCACCACCAGCAGCGGCTGGAGCGGCGGCGGCACCACCACCGGAGCCAACGTTCAGGAGAAGCTCCTTGACGTCCTTGCCCTCGAGGGCCTTGGCGAAAAGGGTGCACCAGATCGGCTCGACATCTGGGACGCCGGCAGCGTCGATGAGGGTCTTCAGCTTGTCGGACTGTTGGAAGAGAAAAGCATTAGTTTGGTTTTCGTGATATGATTCATTGGAGTGCCCCTCTCGCTTTACTACATCTGCGAGAGGAACGTTTGACGTGGGCCGCGACGTACAGTGATCTCAACACCATCATCGGCGAGGATGAGGGCCGCGTAGGAGGTAGCGAGCTCGGCAGTCGACATTTTGAATGTTGTTGGTTGGGTGTTGTGGGGGATGAGATGCCTATGTCGTTTCTAGGGCGGTACGACGAGGACTTCTTCTCGGATTTATGTGTGTTGCTAGAATGGTCGAAAATTATCGAGGTCGCAGACTTGCCAGGCTTAGAGATGCCAGAGTGCGATTTGCTGGTGCGGTGTTCGAAATTGGTGCATGACTCGGGTGTGAGTGAAGTCTTGGCATTGTTACTCATCAATTGCTGCCTTGGCTGATGCTGTTGCCTGGACCATCCGTCAGGCCAATAGTATCCTGAGGCACCAACTCGACTGCCGGCTTCTCGGAGAATTACATTCCTGAGGTTTGTATCTTGGCACAGGCGGCTGGAAGTGCTCAAAGGTGGGGTTGGATGCGGCCACGCGAGGTCTGGGTGTGGTGCATGACGTCCAGTTAGATTGGGCCGTTTGCACTCCTACACCTTTGCCCATTACTGTTGCTGCTTCACTACCTGGGCAGAAGCAAAAGCATACGCATCCTGCAACAGACAGGTACGGCCTCCCGTGACTCCTGACTCTTGTCTGATCCTTCGCTCTCCGCTCTTCTCCACGCTTCCGTGCTGCTGGTCGTCTGCATCTTCGACTTCGTAGCAAGCCGCCCAATCGCAGACGCATCGCACACCACATACGCACCTTTGTACCACATAGCGAGCCTTCACCCACCGATCAGAACTCGCAGACCGGTATCATCATGACCGACTCACCGGCTTACCGCCTCCCGCTCGACCCCAAAGAACAGCCTCTGCTGGACAGATTATACGTAATCCGCGATAAGCTCGCCCTGCTCAAGCAGGACCGAAGCACATACGTCAAGTCGCAAGATGTCGTCGCCGCATACAACGAGCTCATTGAGCAAGTCGAAGCCCTCAACGCCGTCCGTGTCAATAAGCGCGATGAGCAGAACCGAGTCGACATCGTCCTTGACGATTGCTTCCAGCTCATAAGTCTTTTCTTCCTCACCATAGGTCGTAACCATGAAGCTCCGGCCGTTTATTCTGCCGTGAGTACCGTCAAGCGCCTACTTGATCACTTAAAGGAAGCCGGGTTCTATAGCGGCAAGGATTTGGACAGCATCGCCAGCCACATCAAGCAGTGGCAGCAGAGTGTGGAGAGAGGCAAGGCAGATCACAGCCCGCATATGATGACGCTGGTGGAAGCGAGGATCAACGTTTGCATGCACACACTCCACGAGCTTCAGGAAAGCCTTAGCAGGCTCGACCCAGAGATGTATGGGACGTACGAGCAACTTGTCAGTATTCTAAGAAGCTTGAGCGCTTGCAACACAAGAAGCAAGGTAGGTGCCCCACACTTGACATTGCCCGCAACTCTTTCGTCTACTGATTACATGAGAAGTTCCCCGCAAAAGACGTAGCAGATTTTAAGCAGCAAATCCTCAAGATCCAAGACGAGATACACGGTGACGCTTCCAAACGATTGCAAGAGTCAGGTCTTCCGGCGGAGCAACTGTATGCTGAGAAGCTTGCGCAACTCTCCCTGACAGATGGTGGAGTTCGGGACGGGCCAACCGTAGTAAAAGGTCTTCTGGCCAGATGCATCCTGTGGGTGGAGATCATCCAGGAGAAGCAAGGCCGCATCGATCCACACTTTGATGACACATATAACAAGCTACGAAGCATCCGGAACCAGCTCGAACAGATGAACCTCACCCATGCCTGGAGCTTAAGGGAGACAGATCTTTATTCATTCCAACGTCAGCTCGACCGGATAGACGAAGCTCGCGTCAACGGCAACTTCCTCGATGCAGAACACCGTCCTGCTGACCTGCACACCCAGCGCACACTGCTCTATCTCCTACGCAAGTGCTACGCATTCATATACCAGTACATAATCTCTTCCGAGCCCGTCAGCGAGGCACTGCTGCCAATCTACAACCAGCTGCTGACGTTGAAGCGGTGCTTGCAAGAAGTGAAGCGGTCGGGTGGCGTCGATTCCCCTCGGGAGCTGTACCCGTACTCGATGAAGCTTAATTCGATCGACAACATGAAGAAGGATGGCAAATTCATGGTCGGCAATGACATTCCCGAGGGACAGGGCAGTGTGACTTCGCTACTAGCGGAGTGCTTTGAGATCGCATACGAACTGCGCACCGAGGCCGAGGAGAATGATGCGTCTTCCGAAGAAGAGGCGGATAGGACTGGAGACGGCGTTCTGAATGATGGCAGTGGTGCGCCAAGCCCTCTGTCTACACCTCCACCGCCAGAGAAGCTGGATGGAGTTGGCGGTGAGGGCATTGCACCATCGTAGATATCGTCGTTGGGCAACTGGCGACAGTTTGCCCCGAGTTACGGCTCTTTCTGCCTCTTTGATGTTTCTTGCTTGCTCGTTTTGCAATGACTGGGAGCAAGGCGCTTGGTCATACAGTGGATCAGCCTCAGGCTTTCATGATGTTTTCCCCCCTTTACGCCAGCGAACACCAATTTGTTATGCGGCGCGGCTGTCTCAATGTTACCTGAAGCACAAAAAAAAATTGGACATCAGCGTGGATGGGTGGGTGGCAGGCTACAAGCCACAGATACAGGAGGAAGGTGCGGAGCGGAGGCTGGATATGAGTGGCGGCCACAGGCGCATCGAATCAATTGAAAATGAACAGTCTTTCCAGCAATGAGCACACTCTCCGTACAGCTAGCACACAAGCTACACACCCTGCACGTTTCCCAGCCTTGCTCATCAACCGTGACTCCGCACTGCGAATCCCATCGTCGACGCATCAGTCAGCCTCTGTCAAATCTCAATCCTCCCTAACCCCTCCAGCTCGCCTTCGACCGTCTCGCAATCCCCTCCCCCGACCTCGTCCGCATCCACAAACGTCAGCCGGTCTCCGTAGGAGATACACAGCTCCTCCCCTGCCGCGATGTCGCGCGCGGCTCGGTACACGATCACCTGCCTCTGCACGTCACGCTGCCAGACGACGTTCTGCTCGCGCCGGGAGTGGTTGAACATGGAGCCCAGACCAAGGATCAAGGCTTGTGTCGTTGCAGTTGCGGCAGGCTTCGCCCCTGGACGAGCAGGACTGCTTGAGTCACGGTCGTTGCCGGGCAGGGGCCAATTGTAGGTGTAGTGGTACAGCTCCGTCTGCTCTATGTGGGCTTTGTTCTCTGCCTGGTCCAGGATGAGGACGGGGGAGATTTCCAGGACTATTCTAGCGGCAATGGGGGAGGTGGCGAAGACGCCTCTACCTGTATTGTAATTGCAACAGTCTCAGCTCTGCATTCGCTCGTCCTCGGCGTTTACGTGAATCTAACATGCCGTTGCCACGGAGGGTTTACCAACCTTTGTGTGTGTTCAGCCGAAGCTCGAGGTGAGGACAGCGGTGCAGTCGCACGGCGTCGACAGCATTGTCGACATCGACAGTCCCATCTTTTCCCATGAGGCCACTATTGTCCCATCCAGGTTGCAAGACTTGGACTTGTGTAATGAACGATACGGTTGCTACGCACATGCGAAGAGGAGGCAAAACATGCCAACCCCAACCCTAACCCTAGCGAGGGACTTCGTACCTTCCCGTTGGAGGTCGCTAGCTCACAGCAAGATTGCTTGTGAAACAGACTCTCTCTTGCAGCCTCGCCAGAGGGGCGCTGGTAACACCCGAAAGCCAGACAGCCACAGGCATCTCATCTCGAGTGATGTCCCACACGCGCGCCCGCTCCACTACAGCCTCGGCCGGCGACCCTCACGCGATCAGCCTGAAGGTCCTCCGCCTATCCCGGCCCTCCTTAGCAACGCAGACGCCGCTCCCCCACACCAACTTCGGCGATGGCACAGACATCGCGCCGAATGCCTCGCTCGCATACCCTTCGGCAGGTGCTGTCGGTGTGGAGAGCTCGTTCCCGCTTACGCCGCTGTTGACGCTGCCGCCTGCGTTTGGGGCAGCGTACGTGGGCGAGGTGTTCGCTTGCACGCTCTGTGTCAACAATGAGCTGGGAGACGCGCAACACCTTGAAGACCAGAGTGTCGGGGGAGCAGAGGGGAGGAGGGTGGAGAGCGTGGACGTGAAGGCAGAGCTGAGGACGCCGTCGCTGCTGGACGGGATGGAGATGCAGCTCGAAGGGGCTGAGGGGGAGAGTGGAGCATTGCAGCCTGGCAGGACGATGCAGAAGATTGTGCGGCATGAGCTGAAGGAGGAGGGGGTGCATGTGCTCGCCGTCACGACCACATACACTGAGCGCATTGGCGGCGATGAAGGGCAGGAGAGGACGAGGACGTTTAGGAAGCTCTATCAGTTTGTCGCCCAGCAACTTATCGCTGTCAGAAGTAAAGTGAGTGTCATGAAGAGACGTAGGCAGATGGAGGGAAAGCGTTGGATCATCGAGGCGCAGCTTGAGAATGTGGGCGAGGCGTCTGTCGTGCTGGAGAAGGTTGCACTGAACGAAGCGGACGGGTTTGTCGGCAAGGAGGTGGATGCCGGGAGTGGTGAAGACGGTGGCGGGCGCGAGAGGACCGTTCTGAAACCTGCAGATGTTGAACAGGTCATGTTTATCGTAGAGGAGAAGGAGGATGGCTCAGGTGAGGACGGGCAGGCCGTTAAGCTGGCACAGCTAGTACTCAGTTGGCGAGGTGCTATGGGCGAGAAGGGCGGACTGACGACCGGCTGGCTTGCCAGTAGAGGGCGATGAGCGTATAGCGGGTTGGACACATGAGCCTTGCCAGCTCTGCACTGCAATCATCTTCTACTACCAACGCGACGCATCTGACGCAGACATGGACGCGTTACAGGAGGACGCATCATCGTGCTTGACGTGGTTGTTCTCAAACCCCCCAAAAACCAGCCCTAAGGCAACGATTCCGGCACTTGATCCGGGTGGCCGGGAATGTTCCGTAGGTCGAAGGGCGAAGACCATTGACCACTGGAGTGTATGTGGCCGGCTGAGCGCTAGGAGGGTCGCTGTGGCTATAGCGGCATGTATACTATCGGTGCTGTCAGCGCAGGACGAGCGACGACACCCGTGCGCCTCCACATGCCACTATCGGACGGGTAGTGGCAGCATCAGGAGATTTCGATCGGACACAAGAGGTCAGGCCACTTGAGATGTGCTCGCGGTAGGATGAACATACTTTCCCTCGCGTCCCGAGCGCATTGGGACCGTACAGCACAGCACAGCACAGCACAGCACCGCTCGCCGTCTGCTGTCGTTGTAGGCCAGGCTCGTGGTGGCATGCCATATGCGACACGGCACCGGCCACCTGTATGTACTGTGCCGTCAGGAATGGTCCTCCACCACAATGATCTAGTCGAAGCCGGGCGCTAAACGGCGAACGTCGTCAGGATGGAGCCAGCTGTGTGCATTCGTCGCGAATCCTCCGTCATTTTCAACCGCCTTTCGAAGGGTTGCGCTTCGATAGCCCACACCTACCAGATGCAGGATCTGATCTGCAAGGTATCAGGACGTGCTTCCCGTTTGGTGAATCTGAAACGCAGCGCCGCCTGCCCACACGTCCTCCCGCACGCACGCACGCACGCACACCCGCACGCTCACACACACGCTCACACACACGCTCACACACACGCTCACACACTCGCACTGTCACAGGCTATTGCTTCTGTTGTGGAATGGTGCTTGGCGTGGGAGGTTTTTAGGGTTGCGGACGATCCTGCAGACCACCCTCTAGAAGGCGGCCCAGGTCAGCCACACGCCCACACGCCCACACGCCCACAGACGCACTTGTCTCCCTCTCTCTGCCCATGTATCTCTCTGTCTCTCTTGTCTCTCATGTCTCCCTTCCCTGCATGCCTATGCATATCTCAGATGTCAGATCTGGCTTCCAGGGGTGTACATGTACGGTGTACATGCTGGCATGGGCACGGGCACGGGCACGGTCGGACAGTGTACCTGGATGTGTATCCTGTAGGTGCTCTCCCAGTGCTGCACTGGCACGACTCACATTGGGCAAGGGGCAAGAGGGGTCGGCCATTCAGCCACGCGTTCCACCCCAAAGCTCATGGTGATGTGCAGTAGTCAACGATACCGCTGACCTGGTGACCCAAGCCAGTGCGAGTGGTACAGCAGCATCAGCCAACGTGAGAGCGAAGTGTGAGCACAGCATGCCCGCCACCACCGCGACACACTGCGTTGCGAGCACCGTGTATATACTTAGAGCAGTGGAGGGCCCGTCTCCAACCGGTCTCGAGACGCGTTCACGGGCCTCTCTCTGGCATACTTTGGCCCGCAGGGGGTGATTGCAGTGACGTGCGCCGCATCCACCATCATCGACTAGGGCCAGGAAGGCCTTGGGCTAACGTCAAGTGATAGCGCTTAAAGGGCGGACGGCATGACGCCAGATTGAGGGACCCTTTTGGAGCCCGGGCGGGTCACTAGGAGAGAGATGAGAGATGGAGCAGAGGCGGCGTGGTGCTCGTACTGTGCTGCAGCTGTGTGCCTGCGAGACCGAGGTAGCTCGTGACCGGGGTTGTGGAGTTGGCCAATACCGTACCGTAGATGCAAGCAGTGGCAGACGCCAGAAGCCCCTTTCTGACACCGCCGTCTTCTCGCTTGCTGGTGCGCGTCCAGACAGGGAGAGAGAGAACGCGTTCAGGTGTGTGTATATGCGTGTATCTGTATATGTGTGTATGTGTGTGTGTGCATATGTGTATGTGTGTGTATGTGTATGTGTATGTGGTGTGGGCGTGTGTGTGCGTCTCTCTCAGACAAAGACGAGGGAAACGGCCAGTTCTACCCTCCACGGACCTGGACCTGCATCAACGCTAGCCGGGGCTGGCGAGGCCATTGGACGGGATTGAGCCACTTCCGACCACTCTATCATCTGGTTCGGTCGATCGTGCTCCCTTGGTAGGTTTAGGGTTCGCACAGCTGCACAACATCTCTCGCTTTGACACCTCGTCTGCTCCCTTGGCCCTGCATCTACACCACCACCGCCCTGCACGCCGCACTCGATCGACCCTGGCCAATCCCACCTGTGGTTCCCTTTTGCCTTCCCATGACAGGGGGTTGACGATTGATTGATAGCAGGTTTACCGCTCTGCCCATCGTCTGCGCTGCTGATACAGCTTCGCAGCTCTGCACCACTTGCTACGACCCTGGATCTACAGCATCACAGGATCAACCAGCGCCTGTGTGTGCCTTGTGTGCCTTGTGTGTCTGCCAAACCGCCCGGCTCGACTTGACTCGTCTTCCTCCTTCACCTCACCGCGCACGCCCCATTGGATCAATCCTGGAAGCTTGACTATAGTGGACCTTTCGCCTTTTTTTCGATCCTCTACAATCCCTTCGCTTGCCTTCCCTTTCCGACCTGTGCGGTTGGACTTCGTATCGTCGATACCGCGCTGTACCTCACCCCGTATCCTGGCTAATCCGTTTGGAGTGTCTATCCGTCCGTGTCGCTTGCTTCTGCGTCGCAGCCGGCACGAACTCACTGGAACCACTGACTGCTTTCCCCCCCCTCCCCTTCGCTAGGACCCTTTCTGGCGGCCTTCCTGATCCGCATACCGTTGCGTCCGCCAGCTTGGTGGAGGTTTTATGTGTTCCATCAGTACACTTCCGCCTCTGGGATACATCACTTACACAGCGCCGACCAACCGCACTGCTCTCCCTGTTGGACACACCGCACGGCAGTATTGATCCTCGGGCCCCAGCTCTGCCGCTGCAGTACACCGCGCCGCGTCAATTAATCCCCCACCACCCCCGTCAGTCTCACACTGTGCGACCCGACAACACGGCCCGCTGGATGCGCATGTCAGTCGCAGCCTTCACAGCGGTGATCTGCAGATAAGGCCGTCCTATCTCTCCCTGAAACTTCGTCCTCCGTTGTAGGGCGAGGTTCCTGGTTGGCAGTAGTGCGACTGGAGACCTTTGGTCAGCTTCAACGGAATTTAATGGGGTGAATATAGGACACATACCATCGATTGGCTTTCATTCCTTCACCAGTGCTGGCCTGAAGCACGTCCACTCCTTTCTCTCTCTGACATACCTTTCCAGCTTCATGGCTCCAAAGACCGGGAAGAGTAGCAACACTGCCGCCGCCGCCGCCGCCGCCGCTGCTGTCAATCCTGCCTCGTTAGGCGACGCTTCTGCACCGCTTGCAGATTACTTCTTCATATGTGGTATTGAGTCTTCACAGGTCTACGACGAGAAGTTCACTCCAGCTGCGCCAGTGGAGGATACGATCAAAGAAGATGAGGCCTTGGTGACCCACACCGACGGAAGGCCAACCACCCCTGGTTCGCCAACCGACAATGGCAAGAGACGATCGAGATACAGCTGGGAGGCGCGGAAGAGCATGTCAAGCATGATCAACGTCGAGGCGCCACAGACGCCTGGGAGCAACAGGAGCAGCACCACCATCAAGGCGCCACAGCTTGCTGGGCTCTCCCTGGACGACGACGCTTTCGAAGAAGCGCTCAAGAAGTTCGCGAATGAGAGGGAGAGCTTTATCGAGGACATTCACGTTTCAGCAGGGACAGTTCGACCGCCGACGTCGCATCAGAGGAAGGCCAGACCGAGGACCGTGCGTATCGCGCAGGAGGAGGCTACGATGGGTAACGGGTTGAAGTCCGGTGTCGGGAGTATCAGGCGGCGGTTGTCGACCATGAACAGCTTGCGGAGGCAACCCTCTGCCGCCAGTCGCAACTCCTCAGTGCGGACTTCGAAGCGCCTCAGTGGCTACAATTCAGTGATCCCAGCACCGCAGCCATTCAAGATCAGCCCTGATATGCATCCTCTGAAGAGGCGCTATGAACCTGTACTGCTGGATCGATACCCGACAAAGTCCATGACTGATGAGACCAAGCGGCGAAACCCCTTTCCTGATTATGTTCCAATGTTCGCATTCCCTAACGACGTGACCGTGGTCTCCTCTGACGAGCGGCCACGATCGACATGGCATGGCTTTGCAATGACCAATCAAGACGGCTCGAAGCTGTACGGGATCTGCGTCACAGTCTGGGTGCCTTTGAAACACGCGGCATCGGAGTCCTTGGAGGCTCAGTGTGAGAATTGGCGGCAGGCAAACATGAATCAGGAAGAGCGCGAGCTGGCGAGCAGCCTGGGCGAGAGACTATCAGCTGAGAGGGCAAAGCTTAGTAGGCTGCTTACGGACCTGCCAAACGTACCATCTGGATCAGACGCGCGCGAGAAGCTGGAGGACGAAATCAGTGCCGTTGAAGAGAAGATTGGGCTCATGACCGATCTGTTAAGGCCTGTCAGGCACGGCGCTGCCTCCAAGATCGATGGGCTGACCGAAGGCGACACTGGCTTCTGGATCCCACGCGCATACGGTATTCTAGGCAGAGACATCAGCTTGGTGGGTTTCTGGAAGGAGTGGTTGAAGGCCGTGATCGTGCCGATGACGAACGGCGCCATAATGCGTGTACCTCCCAGCTCGCCAAAGGTAGGGACATGGCAGCCTCTCGAACGATATGTTGTGAACCTCTGCGTCGAGGCGTTGAGTCCCATAACTTCCATCACTCAGGTCGAGGTGAACGTGCGCGACCTGCGACTCTACGCACGGAAAGAGGCCATCAATGAGCTACCCGGGTCGAGGACGATCGATATATATGCACTCTTCAGATGTCTGAAGATTCCAAACATCATGATACTCTTCGAGTACGCGCTTGCAGAGTCGAGGATCATCTTTTACTCTGCGCATACTGCAATGCTGCAGCTTGCTTGCTCGGCGCTCGTCAGTCTGCTGTATCCACTGAAGTGGACTGGCGTGCTGATTCCGGTCCTGCCACAGAGGCTCATCCAGGCGCTCGATGCCCCGTGCCCGTACATAGTCGGCGTTGAGAAGCGGTACGAAGACTTACAGCTCCCAGACGATGATTTCGTGATAGTCGATCTGGAAGAAGACACCATCGAGGCAACCCACACCCCTATAAGCCTACCACGGCCTCAGCGAAGAAAGCTCATGTCCTTGCTTCAGGCTTCGGCAAAGCATCACAACCGCTTTGGCGTGCCAGTTGGTCCCCCAGCCTATGCTATCGAGACCTTCCCATATGATTCCTTCTCCTCCGAGAACTCGCATGTCTTCAACCAAGACCCTGCACATTCGACTTTGGCAACCCTTGTTACTGAGAGTTCGACTACATTTGGCGATGCCGCAAGCTTGCCCGCAAACCAGCGGTCTTCTGTCTACAATGCTTTCCACACTTCTCGTGGTGAAGGGAGTAGGGGCAGTGACAGGCCATCTACCAGCTCGACAGGCACAGGCAACAGCCACTCGTCAGACAAATCGCCACCGTCACCAGTTGCACCGTCACCTGTATCCTCTACATTCCCCAATCTCCCGGTGTCAAGACAAGACTCAGCCCTGACCCTGCAGGCATCACTTCGCGAGAAGCGGTCAGGTCACTTTGGTGATACTACCCGCCGCAATTCCACCGTATGTGTCCCTCATGCTCATCTCGAATCACCGAATCCACAGGTCAATGCTGACAAACTCTCGCAGTTCGGCTTCGAGCGCATGACGACGGTTAGAAGGCCAAGCCAGCCAGTGCTGCAGAGCCATCACCCATCCCCTTCCACTAGCACTCTAGGAAATGGAAACGGTGTAGGAGCCAGGTCAACTTATGCACCAAGTGTGTATGCGCAGAGTACCTTGGCTGCAAGCACTATCATGCCTCAAGTCCTCCACCAACCGGTGCATGACAACGCGACTATGAAGTGGGTGGAGGGCCATTGTCTGAATAAGAGGCAGAAGGATGGCAAATCGATCTGCACGATCTGTGACGAGAGGTGTGATGAGGAATCCTTCAAATGCTCTGGTGAGTCCCTACTTCATTTCGGACGTACGCACAGAAAGTCTAACTGCAATAGGTTGCCCTGTGGTGGTGCACGCCCGCTGCGTGCCAGCTGTATGTCTGGTCTGCCCACTTGCGTTTCGCGCAGATCAAGTGAGAGCGGCATTTGTCCGTTGCTTCGCCAGTCTGTTCTACACCTATCGCAAATATCTGCATCCTGCCTCCGGTGAGAGACGCAAGCAAGGCTTGGTCTATCACTTCAACATGGATCAGTTCTTGAAGAGCGTGCCCCATGGCGACAGCGAGTACATGCATATGCTGCGCCAGACGCAAGGTAAGAAACACGATCGGATCCTCTCAAGCAAAAAGATCTTCAACCTGACTCCAATCCCACATAGGCTTCAACGAGTTCATCCACGAGCGCGAGTCCACCCGCGCCGAAGACCCAAGCATCAAGCTTTTCGACGAGATCATCCTCTCGAAGCGTAACCGCGGACGCACCTCTTTCTTCTCCAAATCGCAGACCTCTTTCCTCTCCGACACGTCTGACCACCTCTGGCGCTCTGCAGCAGGCACGCCTACCATGCAGCGCTTCACCGGCGACGCCAGTCTTGTCACCGGCCGCATTCCAGCCAAGCTCGATCCGACGCTGATGAAGGAGCCTCGGTCCATCGCTGGTGCGCCCAGGATCCCGCAGGCCAGGACTAAGCGGAAGCCGGTTGCCAGCATGCTAGGCCTTAGCTCTGAAAGCGCTGAGCCTTGAAGTGAGGTGGCCATAGGTCAACGCACCATCTCAGCATTGAGGATTCGAACATATGCCCTAACAGAGCGTTTAGCGATGCCTACGGGTTCATTGGCCAAAGTTATGGCGTTGCCAAGCGCCCAGCGATACTAACGGCCAACCAAAGTGTCACTGTCGCAACCTCGCGCACTGGCCATGCCTTTCCTTTTCTCCTCCGTACTTGGGATGCATTTCATTAGCGACGGCGTTCTTGGGAGCGGAAGGGATCAACCGAACATGTGATGACATTCTCTGCGGGAAAGGGGAAAAGGGAAACACCAGAGACACCGCGCTTCCTCTTGGATACGGACGCCTTACCGTTCCCCTCTCCAATTTCACCTTTTTTTTCTTCTTTCCTCTCTTGCTTGCATTTGCACACTGGGTAGGGGAGGCACAGATAAGGGTTGTGCTTGGGGGTTGGGGGCATGTCATAGGATAGAAACGGGTGGGCAACAGGAGATGCTTGCATGTCCCGCTCACTAGGCGATTTGATCTGCTTGCCTCAAGCAAAGGGACATAATCAGACGTGATCGGGAGCGCCTGCTGCTAGTTGCACGCTTGCCGCTTCCGGCTTTTTTGTACGAATACGAGTAGTAGTGGCAGTATCAGGAGAAACAGCACCTGTACCATATATGAGATTTGTCTGTGCTTGCCTCCTGGAGAGCGTCTATCTGGCGCTAGAGGAAGCGCTGAAAGCACGTCCTGTTCACTTTGGTGATCGCGGACTTGCTCGCATGTTCACAATTGTGCATGCTTACCTGCCGTAGCTGCTGTAAGCTTCGAGCCGGCAGAGGCAAGGCCAGCAGGAATGCGTAGTTCCGGCGACTGGGTTGGCTGTTCCGATTTCTGATAGGAGTCAATGTCAGGACTTATGGTTTATTATTGGTACAGGTGTGTGAGACTGTAACATTCAATGCATGTTTGGTTGCCAGGGATCATGGGTGGAGCTGAGACATGAGAAGTCCCTGAGAGGGACGTGGGGAAAACGGATGGCCGTTGCCATGGACTGGGGTGAGCGAGCTAGCATGTAAAGTCGTGACCATGAGCACTTCTACTTTAATTGAATCGTGTTCAACTGCAGGCCCAACAATTGGCCTCGAACCCGGTGAGGCCTGTCTGATGAAATACAGCAAAATCCATTGTAGCTGCACAATGCTCACGCTTCCAACGTTCGAGAGGAGAGATGAGTATACAGAGACGAACGTCGTGCCCCGCTTACGTCTCGTCGTCCATCGCTTCCCACCGCTTGAGCAGGTCCTCCATCTCATGGTCGTTACGCGCTTGGCCGTCGGCGCTCTTCAGGACCCAGTTGGGGTAGGCGGAGCGGATGCGATGCATGTCGGATCGCTGCCACGCCGTCTCCGCGACGAGCCGGATCATCTCCATCACGGCGTCTGGCAGCTGGACGCGCAGGTGGGCGGCCGTGTGAAAGATCATGCGCGCCAGCGCGCGGCTCTCCATGATGTGCACGCCTGTGCCTATCAGGAGGCGGAAGCACTCTTCGAACGCGGTGGCGCTGGTGCTCTCGGGCGTCCTGACGCCGTCTCTGCTTGAGGATGGGGTATCATCACTTTGGGGAGCTACTTGCGTTGGGTTCCGTTGTAAGTCCATAAGAAGGAGGAAGCTGGCGTTCGCGGTGGATTGGAGGACCCAGGGTGGGAGGATCTTGAGGCCGTACGTTTCCCGATAGTCGCGGTTGAGAGCTGCTGCCTTCCGTGCATAGTTCAAGGCTTTGCTATGGAGTTCCGATTCCAGCCATCGAAGCTCGTCACCCTTGTCACGCGTCGTTCTGGAGTCTGTCGAGTGCGGGAATAGAAGCTTGCGGGTCTGCTCGTACAACGTCATCTTCAGAGCATAGTAGTTACCGCTTTCGAGGTTTCAGCGGTTTTGCATTATAAGTGGCAAGGGGGTGTATAGTTACTGGAGCTCGAAATAATGCGCCGGCATGGTCTTCGAGTAGCGCGTTTCCAGAGGTAGCTTCCTATGCCATTCCGACAGCGTTTTACCGAATGCTTTGACTGCCTCCCATTTCGCTTGCGGTTCTTCAGTTAGCCTCCCTGGAGGTAATACTAGATTTATCCCTTCGTTGAGGAAGCGGGCCAAGTCGCAGCGCAGGTGTAGGAGGAGATTGACTCGGAACGCAGCAGGCTCTCGTTTGAGAGGATAACCAACCCAGTATACGGTGACATCCGGTAACATGTCAAGTGGAGGCAGCTCATCTGGCGATAGGACAATCGTGCTGGAGTTATGTAGTTGTCCAAAGACGTATACGCTATGGTCGGTTAGCTGTACACATCTTGGAGTAAGGGTGGTTGAGGGCGGCTTGCTTGTGCCAATAAACAACTGTCCATGCTAGGCATTTCCGATCTCTGTCATATCGTTTGGCAGCCTTTGTGGAAAGGTGTGTGAGCGTTGGAATTGGAAGAAAGGTATATAAGGAAAGGGCAGAAACGATAAGAGTCGCACCCAACTTGTCGATTCCTCGATATGCGAATCTTTCGAGAAGAAGGATAATGTTAGCTGTAACATCGACATTACAAGGGTCCGCCACATACTCATAAGACAATATCATCAGCGCCTGGATGTTGGTCATCGATGTTCGACCGTGTTCCATTCCCCACAGACTAACTGCTTCATTGTGAAAGTGTTCGCCTCTCGTAAGGAGATTGCCTTTGGTTACGAACGCGTCATCGATCCCAGAAAACAGCTATAGATCAGTCAGTCTCCAATTCTGTGATACCAATTCGGATCACGGCCATACCGATGTGAAAGCTAACACAGCATTGACTAACAGAGGTGAACAGTAGTCTGTATCTAGATCCCTGTTACGCATGAAGAAACAGGTCTTCCTCGACGAACCGCCAGTAGGGGTTGAGAAACGCGAAATACAGAGAGATGAGATGCGACACTCCATAATCGCTGCATGGTAAGTCTGTCCATGGCGTAGCGCTGACCCAATGGATAGGCCCGTAGCTGAAAGTTTCTGAACTTTCACGGTAGTCGCGTAACTCTCCGCTTTCAATCAGATGTTGAGTTCCATCGATGTTTTCTAAGACACCGCTTAAGGCTTCGAGTGTGATTATGCAATCTCTCAGAGGCTTGTAGGCATCGCCATCAGGTAGCACGACTCTTGTCTGTTGATTGAACGCGGTTGATGCAGTATTAACCACATCTTGTAATGAGCCAGTAGATTGAAGTAGCGATACAAGGAAGTTCTGACGAAGCCGCTGGTCGTAAACTCGATTGAACGGGGTTTCGGTATCGCTGAACTGAGCATGCCTTACGATTGATTGGACGCCCTGCCCTTCACGTACGCGTCAATACAAATTCATGGCCTTTGGCTCATCCTCAGTAGCCATAGCATCGAAAAGGCGACAGAGATCATCGTAAGAGTGTTGGAGTTCATCGTACTTCCGCTTACTAGCCTCACGCGGCGTTTCGTTCTCTCGAGCATCGAAGACGCAGGACAGGCTGCGGCGATTGCACCCGCTGCAAGGTCGGAGACCATCACACTTTGAACCTCAGTAGCCCACTCGAAATTGGAGTCAGTTGATCACGAACTCACCTTGACCTTCCTCTGGCGGCATTGCTGACAGGCAGCAGGGACGGCGCGACGCTTAGTTCTATTCACAGCATCGAGGAGTCCATCCACTGGCGGAATCTCGTCGCTATGTGGGCTTTCCATAGTCGAAGCCTGTCGCAAGCATGCAAAACAAACGCTCCGTGTGTTATTGGACTACTGGCATTGCCCGGCACAATATCAAAAGTCCAACGAGGTTGTTGTGTTGCATGTGAGCGCTGCCATCCAATTTCCTGCACACCAAAGGAGTTGGCTCCGGAACAATTAGTTACCTGTCGGGTACCTACGCCCCTTCGCTGAGAAGAGACGAGAACTGATTCGAACGTGGACGTTAAGCGGGTTCAACAGCCACGCATTGATGGCGAGAGCGAGATGACGACTTTCCGCACCCTACGCCCTTCTTAGCCACATGCAACAGGGCAGATCCCGGCAATTTCAATAATGTGAGTAGATCTGAATCAATCCAACAACTAAACGCACACCAAGGCCACAGGGGAAAGGGAGGTGAGAGTTCTGGACTTTCCCTGCCATACCACACGGAGTGGATTCCGGCGCAGTAAATTTGGGCTCGCTTCTATTGGCCGACTAGAAGGCTCAAACAACCGTTGCTGCCTCTCGGGCCGATGCAGGGCATTGCAGCAGCATCTTTTTGCAGCGGTATGCAATTGCACACATCACTCTTGTTATGCGCGCTTCAATCGCCATCAGAGAACGAGTGGATGCCAGCTTAGGATAGTTGGTCACCGCATAACGGCCTGACCTTTCACCAATGATACGGATATTTCCACCAGCGTTTTGGTCCCGTCATTCACGTTTCCGGCTTGCGCCTTGATACGGCCCAATTTCACGTTAGACAAGTAAGTCCACAGCTGGCCGTCTGTCATCGCATGGTTTAGCTGCCGAAATGATGGACTGATTGTCATTTGAACTGCAGTGGATTGGTGCGCATGGTATTTGGTCACTTTCCATGGCACTATCGGCTGGTGAAGTTGCATACGCCGTCATCGGCAACAGACCCTCGCTCTACAATCTGCCGAGGTAAGGTTTACGTGGGCTATATCTCCCAATTAAAACTGGTGAATATCTCCACGCACTATACATGGCAAGGGTGGAATGCTTTAAAGTAAGATGGAAGAATTAAGCCCTGAGCTCACCAGCGATTGATGATCCTGTGTTGAAAATCACAAGTCTGCCATCCTGTCGGCCCACCTTCTACAACAAAAAGAATAGACCCTTGAGAACATTTCTACAAGGGCTGCAGCGCAATATACCACATCTATACCATGGCAATCACGATAAGCTCTTATGAAACTAGGGACGTTCGTTTCCCAACGTCACTGGACAAGACCGGCAGCGATGCCATGAATGCTGCTGGAGACTACAGTGCAGCCTACTGCATCCTCCACACAACCTCTCAGGACCCTTCGCATACTGGGCATGGCATGACCTTCACCATCGGTCGAGGTAATGAGATCGTTTGTGATGCCATCAAGCTTCTTGCACAACGCGTCGTGGGTAAGACGCTTGACGAGCTTGTTGCCGATTGGGGTAAGACGTGGCGGTACCTAGTCAACGATAGCCAGCTAAGATGGATCGGGCCTGAGAAGGGAGTCGTACATCTTGCTCTTGGAGCTGTAGTCAATACCCTTTGGGACCTGTGGGCCAAGGTGTTGAAGAAGCCTGTGTGGAGGATCCTAGCGGAGATGACTCCAGAGGAATTCGTGCGGTGCATAGATTTCAGATACATCACGGATGCGATCACACCTGAGGAGGCAATAGAACTGCTTAGAAGCGTAGAAGGTGGGAAGGCGGATCGACTCAAGGAAGCCGAGATGAGCCGCGCCGTGCCTGCGTACACCACTTCAGCAGGTTGGCTTGGGTATGGAGAAGACAAGATGAAGAGATTGCTTAAGGAGACGCTTGCGAGCGGCTACAAGTACTTCAAGCTCAAAGTTGGCACATCTTTGGATGAAGACAGGAAGCGCCTTGCAATTGCACGCGAAGTCATCGGATACGATCAGGGTAACACGCTCATGACCGACGCTAATCAGATCTGGAGCGTACCTGATGCTATCAAGTACATGATAGCGTTGGCAGAGTTCAAGCCCTGGTTCATAGAAGAGCCGACATCGCCGGACGACATCTACGGCCACAAGGACATAAGACAGGCGCTGAAGTCGTATGGTATTGGCGTTGCGACAGGCGAGATGTGCCAGAACAGGGTGGTGTTCAAGCAGATGCTGATGCAAGGCGCTATTGATATCTGCCAAATTGACGCCTGTAGGATCGGCGGTGTCAATGAGGTGCTTGCAGTTCTGCTCATGGCGAGGAAGTACGGCGTCCCTATAGTGCCTCACAGTGGTGGAGTCGGGTTGCCAGAGTACACGCAGCATCTAAGCACTGTAGATTACGTCGTTGTGTCTGGGAAGGTAAGTTGTGTATCATATCACCAGCTGCTTCCTATGCTGCGTTGTAGCTCTACCAACCTTGGGCTCGACATAACGCTGTGGATATCTGAACCCTGCTGACGATTGGCATTTCCATCCAGTTGTCCGTACTCGAATATGTCGACCATCTCCATGAACACTTCTTCCATCCTTCGATCATCAAAGACGGATTTTACACTACACCGACTGAGCCAGGCTACAGTGTAGAGATGAAGCCTGAGAGTATGGATCGCTACGAGTTTCCAGGCAAGGAGGGGGTCAGCTGGTGGAGAAGCGACGAAGCTCGCGCTATCGTAGAGGGCGAGAGGATATGAAACAAGCGCAAGGGTTGAAATGCAGACCGTGACAATACCACTGGCCTGAAACGAGCACCGCTTAGCTTGCACCCAGGCAGGTCTGGAGGATGTTTCTCTGAGTCACAAGACTGGACATGCAATGATCTTGGTCAGACTCTTGGAGCTTGGATGGATGGCAGGTATTGCATGCTTCGAGGTGTGGTATGACACAGATAGCTTGGCTTCCTCCGCATCCTTCTCTGGGATAGCGCATCGCTACCTTTCAGTATGTTCAACAGTCAGATCCTGTACACGCAGTAGGGATGAGCCAGGCGTTTCATTGGCTATATCACAGCCCGGCACGTGCTGAAGCGCGATGCTGGGGACTAGACAGCAAGCCAGATGAAGCTACCGGTGTTAAGAGGTGTGCGACACCCCGGTATCAGTGCAGCTCGGCTACCCTTGGGTGCCTTGAGGGCTGATAGTACGAGAAACCCTCTTTCGCACGGCCAAGGTGTATAGCCTACAGTGCTCGAAACCCAGGCGGTTACCCGTATCACCAGGTGTTTCTCAGTGTGGATTGAGAAGCCACCATGATACCTGGAAGCTTCGGGTAAAGCAACGATACATCCGACTAACCCCATATCGACAAAGGTGTGAATACATTCCGGTAACAGAGCAAAAACCGAAGGCGAAAAGGCAAATCGAACCTTCTTCCTGTTATGGGAAGTAGTCTCCGCACAGATTAGATGCAGTAGACATCTAGAGCATTCAGAGACGGGGGACGGTGCAATTCGCGGTATGAGTCTGATGCAAATCTCTTCTCGTGCGAGAGCCAGAGAAGCATACTCGCAGATGACTGGACAGGTCTGGGTGGAGTTAAGCGTCGACTCACTGGATTTAGGCTTGCTTTGTTTGGCTGGCGAGCATCACGTCATGCCAAGAGTTCCCAGCTTACAAACGTGAAATCCCCCAGGCGTGCAGCTTGCCCGCGGGACTCGTCGAATTTGACAGCAACGACGCCAAGGAAGCCCTGCAAGCAACGGCTGGCGGCGTCATATCTCCTACCAATTACTCTATTGGTATAGCCGGAGCGCCACACTGGTAGGCTAATGGAGGAGACGGAGGGATTAGTTATCAGCGACACACCTATGCACCTGGTTTGCAGTGGCCTTACGCATAGGTGTGTGGGAAGTCTGCGAAAGCTTAATCCTGCCAGTCGCTAAGGTGGAGGGCATCACCTTTCTTTGATGACTGAGAAATCAAGCCGAGTGAGGGTTTCTGCTTGCAAAGCAGAAACGATTGCGACAGGTAAGTGGATGTAGATGTGGTTTGGTATATAGCCTGCTGTCCCTTTTCGCAATGAGGATTGGAAGGGTTCGATATCTACATCATAAGTCAGTAAGCTCTTATACGAGACAAAGGGTTCCCCTTAACATAAAGGCATCTTGTCATATATTGATCAATATACTGAAGACCCTTGCCAATACATCAGACACCACATCCAATTGGCATAAATCTTCGCAATGGACTCTTTCAGGGAGTCGCCTATGGGTCAGTTGATCCGCTTTGTGACCAGCAACAGAGTCCTCCTGTACGACGAGGAGAAGCCTGGATTCGAGATTCCCTGGCAAGAATTCTTAACCTCAGATGGCAGCATCGACGCGAACAGGGAGAAAAAGGCAGATCTCCCTGAAAAACTAGAGCCAGTCTTGGCCGCTGAGTCACTTCGCCAGCAGAGTAGACGGCAGAGCTCAGAAGGAAGCAGCCATGACCTCGATTTGGAGAAGATGGAGACCTTGTCGCCCTCGATGACACAGCGTTCCCTCCGACAGACCTCGACAAATGGATCGATCTCACGGACAAAGACTCGTGAAAGCACGCGAGCATGGACTTCTGAGCGCCAGGAGGTCGAAGAGTCCGAGGCGATGGAAAGGCAGCAGAGCAGAGTCATCATCCCCCAGAAGACGAATGAAGGCATCATCCTCGTTGACTGGTATACGACCGACGACAAGGCTAACCCACAGAACTGGGCGTTGAAGAAGAAGATCTGGACGACCTTTGTCCTGTGGCTGTATACTTTCGTCGTCTATTGTGCTTCCGCGATCTACACCCCTGGCACTGAAGGTGTCATGCGAGAGTTCGGCGTCAATATTTCAGAAGGCTCTCTCGGCCTCGCAATGTTCGTGCTCGGCTACGGGTTTGGGCCGTCGCTTTTCTCGCCTCTGTCTGAGATTCCATCCATTGGCAGGAACATTCCGTACATCACATCCTTCACCCTGTTCGTGGTTCTGTCAGTTGGCACTGCCACCACGCCAACTTATGGCGGTCTGTTGACGCTGAGGTTCCTGACTGGTTTCCTCGGCTCACCATGTCTTGCTACTGGTGGCGCCACCATCCAGGACCTGTACTCCTTCCTCAAGCTGCCTTACGGTTTCACTGCCTGGGTGGCGGCCGCCTTCAGCGCCCCAGCTCTCGGACCACTCATCAGCGGTTTCGCCGTCATGGCCAAAGGCTGGAGATGGGCGATGTGGGAGATCCTGTGGATGTCCGCCCCCGTCCTCGTGCTCATGTACCTTGCCTTCCCTGAGACGTCGGCACCTAACATCCTCCTCCGCCGTGCTCAGCGCCTGCGCAAGCTCACTGGCAACGCAAACTACAAGTCACAGTCCGAGATCGACCAGGCAAACATGAGCTTCGGCGAGATCACCCGCGACGCGCTGATCAAGCCGGTCCAGATCATGTTCCGCGACCCTGCCGTCTTCTTCACGAACGCGTACAGTGCCTTCATCTACTCGATCTACTACTCCTTCTTCGAGGCCTTCCCGCTCGTTTACATGGGGATCTACGGCTTCAACGTCGGTGAGATGGGCATTGCCTTCGTCAACATCGTGGTCGCCTGCATCATCGGCATCGCCATCTACTGCAGCTACCTCCACTGGTACCTCGAGCCGGATCTCATGAAGCGCGGCCCTCGCGCGCAGGAGCACCGTCTCGTGCCTGCCATCTTCGCCTCGATGGGCTTGCCGGTCGGCCTCTTCATCTTCGCCTGGACCAGCCGCGCCGATATCCACTGGATTGCATCGATCATCGGCATTGCTGTCTTCGGCGTGAGCGCCTTCGTGCTCTTCCAGTGCATCTTCATGTACCTGCCTCTGTCGTACCCACAGTACGCCGCCAGCCTGTTCGCGTCCAACGACCTGTACAGGTCTTGCTGGGCTGCTGGTTCCATCATCTACGGCCACCCACTGTTTGTCAACCTTGGCGTTGGCAATGGTGTATCGGTCCTGGCTGGCCTGTCCATCCTAGGTGTCGCTGGTATGTGGGCGCTGTGGTACTTTGGAGCTTCGCTGCGTGCAAGATCTAAGTTTGCGCAGTCGTGATTGGAAGGAGGGGAAAAAAGCACTGTGAACTAATGAGAGGGAAATCTACTCAACACACTGTAGACGAATATGACGAAATGAATACTTAGCATGGCAAGGGCGTTTGGCTGGATATATAGACCTAGTAGTAATAATATGAAGAAACTCCATCCTCTACTATAATGTCACGCCTTGTGCATCCTGATAGCCACGCTTGTCATCACGTCCCCCCAAACTTGTTGCCTAAATGCTCGATCCACGATCGCGGGTTGCAGAATGCCTGAGCGTTATCATTTCAAGGCTGCAAGCCGAGCTTGTCACGGCAGACGCGGCCCCATTTCCGCTGGTGACATGAAGACATATTGTAACCACGCTTGAGCCGGGTGCCTTGCCACAGAGATATCAACAGTCATCTCCCAATGGCCCCAGTGCTCGGCCTAGAGGGACTGGAGGGTAGGGCAGCGGCTTTAGGAAAGGCAGCAGAGATAGCTTTGCCGAAAGAAGGACCAGCGTTCCTACTGCTACGTGGATTTGGACGGTATCTCGAATGCAGAGGGGAGAATGTAACCACGGTAGTGGCCTTCTAGGAACGTGCCCTAGCAGCCTGGGGGGAACGTTGTTTAGAACTTTTCCAGAACGAGTATCTCTTCCGTAATTCGTGCCCTACAGCGTTGTGGGGCGCCTTTGCACACACCTGTCTGCGATGTACTCTATACAGACGGTACAATGGAACTCCTGCCGGCAGTCTCGTATTGGACAGCAGGGGCGGACTGCCGGAGCAGCGGAGTTTGCGGCGTGCTGTAACATCGGCAGCCACCTCGTCGTCTCACACAGGCAGCCCCTCAAGGCTTGAGCCGGATGAGGCTCACCCGCCCCCCTTCTGCCATGCAGCACTGTAGCCCGCACGGTAGAGGTACCTCGACAAGCAAGCAGCCTAAGCATCAGCCCTCATGCGCCTCATCAAAATAAGAGCAGTAGGCAGAAGCGGTTGGCGCCTTGGCGGCCTTGGCACGGCTCGCTCGGGAGGCCCGGGAGGTTGATAATGGCTTCCTCGGCTTGCACTCCTCTGCTACAAGCATGGTGGTCGATGTGTCAACCTATCCTATCGCAAACACTACATTTCATGCTTATCCGCATCGGTGGAGCCAACTCTGGACGCTGATGCGCTTTTCGTGCCGTGTGATTCGTGCAGCCTCGTTCGAGATGTCCAGTCTTGTGCAAACGCGATCTAATGAACTGCTGAAGGTACCGAGGGAGACCTCGTCTTGACAACGTGGGAGTGGACGGGGATCGTGCCCCCCGCTGTCGCGTGCCATCGAAGTCTACACTGGGAAAATACTTCTCGATGGTGGCGAACTCTACAGCTATCATGATACTCTTATGCAATCACCCATTCTGCGATCACCAATGCTGCTCACGTCAACAACAGTCAAGGCTAGCCGTGATATAACAGAGCAAACCACCAGTGAAACAATGCAGGCTGCGGTCGTCTTCATAGCATGTGTGCTGTGCGGCTTGCGGATATGCAGTGCTGTAGATACGGGCAAGCCGATTTCCAACGGTTTTCAAGTTCCCTTCGAATTTAGTCTTTAGCCAATTACTAGCAGGTCAGGGATCATCACTGCAACCGTACTGCCAAGTGATAATGGCGAAAGCTTCGGCAGAGCAATGATCTGCGTATCCCACCAATCATGCAGCGCATATGTTGGAAACCGTTCGTCTACCCTTTGTCCCTTGTGGGGGCCTGTCGTCTATCAGTGATGCTGTACCAGCGCCCTATCGCAACTCGCCGTTCTGTGGCCACTAGACAGACGTGGAATGCAACCCGAGGGTAGCACTATGTGGCCAAGGTGGTAACCTAGATGGCTGCCCTACAAGCATTACAAGAGCTGCAGCCCTTCCACGTTCTTGTGAAGCTTGACCACGACCACACTCCCCATCACCTTCACTACCTTCCAAGCCTTGGCAAGCGTCTTGTCCCTTGAACAGCTTGATCCGCAATGGCTCAAATGCACGAGGACTCGGCTGCAGAGCTGCATGCAACATTTGAGCAGCGCACTGGCTCTGTCGGCCACCAGAAGCACGCCGACTTGGCTGGCGGCGACCTGAGCTTCGTCGATGAGAAGGCACAGCCCGGTGACGTCCGGGACGTCGAGTACCAGGAGACTGAGGAGGGCCAGGAGCCTTCAGCGCACGAGAAGCAGACGCTGCGACGCATCGGGGACAAGTTCCCCAAGTCTGCCTACCTTATCGCAGTGGTCGAGCTCTGCGAGCGTTTCACCTGTAAGAGTCCCCAAGTTCGAAGTGCATACAAAAGCATTGTACTGACCATCACACAGACTACGGTTGCCAGGGTCTCTTCCAGAACTACATCAACAACAGCCCAGAGGGTTACGATGGCGCTCGCGGTCTTGGTCTCGGCCACGCTGGTGCCACAGGTCTGAACGTCTTCTTCCAGTTCTTCGCCTACATCACACCTATCCTCGGTGCCATCATCTCCGATCAGTACCTGGGCAAGTACAAGACGATCCTGCTATTCGCTGGTGTCTACTGGGTCGGTCTTGTCATCCTCTGGACCACAGCACTGCCCGTTGCGATCGAGAATGGCGCGGCATTGGGAGGCTACATCACCGCCATCATCGTCATCGCCTTCGGTACCGGTGGTATCAAGTCCAACATCGCCCCCTTGATTGCCGACCAATACACCCGCAAGGTCATGGCCATCCACACCATCCCTAAGACTGGCGAGCGCGTCATCATTGACCCTGCCATCACCTACCAGAGGATCTACATGATGTTCTACGCCTGCATCAACATCGGCTGCCTGTCCCTGCTCGCCACTCCCTTCATGGAGGAGTACAAGGGCTTCTGGACCGCATTCTTGATGTGTTTCTGCATGTTCTGCGTCGGTATTGCCGTCCTGATCTACTGTAAGGACAAGTACATCAACCGACCACCTCAGGGCTCCGTCATCACGGACTCGTTCAAGGCTATCGGCCTCATGATCGTCGCCCGCGACACCAACGCGCCTAAGCCCTCGTGGCGTGCCGCCAACGGCAAGACCAAGGTCGTGCCATGGAACGACCATTTCATCGATGAGCTGAAGCGCGCCCTGATGGCCTGCAAGGTCTTCTGCTTCTACCCAGTCTTCTGGCTCTGCTACAATCAGTTCTCGTCCAACTTCGTCTCCCAGGCAAGCCAGATGGAGGGCCACGGCATGCCGAACGACCTGATGCAGAACTTCGACCCCATCAGCATTCTCGTCTTCATCCCCATCCTCGACCGCCTCGTCTACCCGGCCCTCCGCCGCGTGCACATCGATCTGAAGCCAATGGCCCGTATCACCATCGGCTTCTTCCTCGCTGCCCTGTGTCTCGCCTACGCCGCGATCGTCCAGCACATCATCTACGACGCCGGGCCTTGCTACGGCAAGCCAGGCAAATGCCCTGCCGGCATGGACGGCAGGACCCCGCTGCCAAACCACGTGCACATTGCCGTGCAGACCCCGGCCTACGTCTTCATCGGTGTATCTGAGATCTTCATCTCCGTCACTGGGTAAGTTCTGACCATTCCCACCCCTCTTCCAAAATGGGATGCATGGGATTTTGGAAACTAACGCCTTGCAGTCTCGAGTACGCATACACCAAAGCCCCACCAAGCATGAAGTCCTTCGTGCAGTCCCTCTACCTGTTCACCTCCGCCATCGGTTCGGCGCTCAGCGAGGCCCTCGTCCCCGCCACCGGCGACCCAGCCATCATGTGGATGTACACTGGTGTCTCCGTCGGTGCCGCCGTGACCGGTATCGTCTTCTGGTTCGTCTTCCACCACTACGACAACCAGGAGGAGGCGATGATGGCGCTCGACGCCAAGGATTCGTTTGCCGGCAAGGCTGGCGAGGAGAGCGAATCGGATTCAAACAGCCAGCACGGCGCACAGCCGCAGCGCGAGGCCGAAAAGTTATAAAAAAGTAATGGGACATCATGCGATGATTAGAATTCAGAGATGTGCCAGATGATTGAACAAAGTCCACTTTCCATGTACCATCAACCTTGTGCTGTGTTCGATCTCGTCTACCCAAGATGTGAAGATGTATGTAAATGCCACCTCCCCAGCGATACACCAAAACCAGTCCACTCCTGTAACGACGATATTCAACCTGCTCCAGAACGCCAATATGCCTGTTGAAACGCTGGACAATAAGAATTGAGCCTGCAGATATAGACATCGTGGACAGGATTGAGAGCTCGCAATACCTGACCACGTGTGGTCAGTCCAACCCCATTGGAAAAACCACCCTTCGACCTCTTGAGCAGATCAAGGCGCGAGACCCTCATAGTGCCGTAAGCGCACAGAAAGAGGAGGGGAAGAGAGAGCCTCGAGGTCAAAGAGCGGTAATGTCCTACCAATCCAGGACCCACTCGCTGGCGCCAGAGGCCCAGAACTCGTCACAGGCAGCCTTGAGGCCGTAGTTGCTCCTGAGGTCCTCGACCCTGAGCGGCTCGCGCGTCAGGGGATCTGTGGCCGAGCGCTTGAGGTGCTCGTGCAGGGTGGCGCGCTCGTAGCTGTGGCCGTTGCGCGTCATGACGGGGTCATGCATGGGCTCGAAGGTGATCATGTCGACGAGGTGGTCGGGGATCTCGCGCGGCTGGTGCTGGTGGTCCTGGTGGATGGCGAAGACGGAGCGCAGGTCGGCGACCTTGTGGCCGTGCGCGGCCTCCACCTCGGCCGTCAGCTCCTGCGCCGCGACGTGGCCTATGGCGCCCGCGGCGAGCTGGGCGCTGACGCCGTCGAGCTCGCGGTTCAGGGTCTGCGTGAGGGCCTCCTCGAGCTCGGCCAGCAGGCTGCCCTGCCGGCGCAGGCGCTCGCGGTCGCGCGACGCGAACTTGGCCTTCTTGCACTTCAGCACGAACGAGCTGAAGGTCTCGAGGTCCTTGGCGCCGATCTTCGCGCCTGCCGTCTTGGGTTCCCGGACCTGATCGTAGGCTGTCAGGGCAGAGCTGAGGGCCTCGTGAGGGTGGTGCATCGCCAGCTGCGCCTGCGCGAGGAAGTAGAAGGCCTTGTGGTTTTGGCCATTGGTGCCGCTGATCTCGATGCTGCGGAGGCAGTCGTTGCAGGCGTCGTCCCACTTCTGGAGCTTGAGGCGCACGTTGGCGCGGTTGGTGAAGATGAGAGGGTTGCGCGAGTACCTTTGGATCGCCTGCGTGTAGAGATCCTCGGCAACAATGTATTCGCCCTGTCTAAAGGCGGTGTTGCCTTCTTCTTTCAGCTTGTCTGCCAGGTGGGCCATGGTTGGAAGCGAGCCAGCTGGCTTCTTGTGAGGGGACAGGCGCTATACCAAACCTCGACAGTTAACGATGCCACTTTCAGCGTCAGTGGCAGATATCAAATGCTAACTACATGCTCTACCAGGGCATCCCGTTCACGATGATGGGGGACGATGGCAAGAGGGATATACACGGTACAGCAAGCACAAGGGGGGTTTGTCAGCGTTCCCAGGCGTCTATTCTACGACCTTCCGCGCCGCAGCGCCCCACACAAGCGTTGTCTCACTCGAGCGGAGAAGTAGCAGCAGCAAGTACGAGTACGGCGCGGAGGAAGTAGAGTAGAAGCCGGAAGCAGTACAATTGCCACGCTCCGTCTTATGCAGAGGCAACCGGAGTGAGAGATGGCAGACGGTGGAGCAGACGTCAGGCGTATCATCAGACCAGGTGTAGTGACAACCGATAATAAGGCTACAGTAATCATGGTTCAAGATCCCCTCCAGCCTCTGGCACCTCTCGTGACAAAGCCTGAGGCAGGAACCCCCCTATACGTTGCAGCCCGAAATCCCAGCGGGGGTTCATGTTGACACTCACCAACAACTCGAACAGGATGGCCGTAGTATGAGGTTCTGCGAAGTCGCACCAGCCCGGATGGAGTGAACCAGAATGTATAATGACGTTAGCACAACCGCATCGCCTCCGTGTGTATGGAACATGTGTGAATTGACTGTATCATCGCATACATCCGTCCTCGGCGGGGTTGGCCATTGGCATGGCAACGGACAACCCCAGCAGGAAGCGGCAGTCGCACGCCGCAACGCGGCCACAGCGTCCAGGGAGAGAGTGGGCTATTGGTGTCGAAACAGAAAAGTGATGGACTGAAAACACGACTCCCTCTCCCCTACTGCCCCCAGCATCACCGTCCCTTACTTTACTGCCCTTCCCGCACCAGAGAAACACAGCAAACTCCCAGGAGCGAGGGATTGTATCAGTTGGAAAAGAGCAAGACTATTGAGAGGAGAATACCCCGAAATGGTACGTACACACCTTACGCGGGTTCCAAGTTTGGAATGGCCGAGACATCCCTGGGACCCTTGCGGCTGTTAGGTTTGCGTTCGCTGCATTGCTTTGCTGCATTGCTTTGCTTTGCTGCCAGCCAGAAGAGTATAGAGCCCGCGGAGAACGTTTTCCTTGGCCGGTGGCATACAACAACAAAAGAAACCGCATGTCAACAAGGCACGCGATCTTGCTTGCTGTGCATCACCTATACCCCTAGATCACTTGCATCAGCATTCCATCTTGCGCATCACAAGTCGCAGAGTCTATTTCTCCTGGAAACCGCTTAAGGAAACGACTCGGGAGTCCTCAGCCATCTATTCCAGGGAAAACCACGCAGGGCAGATCGCAAGTACCCTCGAGACTGACTAGACCATGGGCGACTCACAGGCGCAATCAACGAACTTCAAGGAGGCATTCTCCCTCTTCGACAAGCGCGGCACCGGGCGCGTCCAGCTCGACTCCCTAGGCGACCTGCTACGCGCCTGCGGTCAGAATCCGACTCTCAGCGAGATCCGCGACCTCGAGAGCCAAGTAGGCAGCGACTGTAAGTCGACCCCATCCTGGCCCAGCGTGCACACATGCGCAGGTGGCTAGGGATCGCGTATCCCACCACATGCGCAGATCCCACTCTCTTCTCCAAGCATGACTGACACACGACGCTCCTCGCAGTCGACTTCCAAACATTCACCTCCGTCCTCAACCGCCCCAACGGCTTCCGCGACCCAGGCGAGCCAGAGGAGTACTGCCGCGGCTTCCAGGTCTTCGACAAGGAGCTGACAGGCTTCATCGGCGTCGGCCAGTTCCGCTACATCCTCACCAACCTCGGCGAGAAGATGTCGGACGAGGAGGTCGACGAGCTGCTTAAGGCCGTCGACACCAGCTCTGGCGAGATAAATTACATGGACATGGTCAAGACCATCTTGGCGAACTGAGCGAGCGGGAAGGAAGAGAGGTTCGCAATGGACGGTTCTACATGTGTTGCGATTCACGGCGTTTTGATAGGAAACCGTTTTTTTTCCTGTTGAGGTTTGGGAGGGAGGGAAAGCACAGGCGATCTGGCTTGGGCGTGCGTGGATATTCTCAAGAAGAGAAGAGGAGGCCCTCTCTATGGAGCCTACTGATTTTCCATGACCAGATAGATATCTTGGACTTGTATATGTGCATATGCCGTGAAAGAGAATACGAGTCGCAAAGTGCAGTACCAGTTATTTTTACACCCTCCCGTTTCACAAGATTGTGACAACCACATTGTGTGGTATCAGTGCGCATACTTGGCAGCTATTTATCAGTGTTCACCTTAAAAACATCGAGATAATCTTGCAATAAGGTTTTGTAATTGGAAGTTCCTCTTTAAGTTTGGGTGTAATCATCTAGGGTAATTCAAGCTAAGTGGCTGATGCAATCAAGACCATTATGCCCGTTCATCCGTTGTAACCAAGTCTCTGATCTAGAAGCTCATCCATATACATTTGATATGCATATGATGATTAAGCTCAGACCTCGACTGCCGAAGTTGCAGGAATGAAAGGCTCTCCAATGCCCTCCGTGGCTGTGGAATATGCAGCGGCAGTAGCAGTTGGGGTTGACGCATAGCCGCCACTCTCAGCAGCGACAATGTCGACCTCGTTCTGGGCATCAGCACGTGCAACCTTGACTTCGCGAGGTGGCGCCAAGGCAGCTTGTACGGTGATGTGCCACGTGTCTGTGTTGGTATACAATGCGGTGGAACCCGAGCTTACGGTCGTGTATGTCCATGTCCTGGTGTTGCCCGTTACGAAGGTATTGGTGAAGACAACGAAATTGGGATCGGTTCCCCAAAGCCAAACATCGTCAGGAGTGTCGATGGTAAACGTGTCTGGATACCTGACAGTAATCTGGTGATCGGCACGAGCAGCGATGACCGGTGGAGCTAGAGCAGCTTCAATGCTTATATACCAGATGTCTGCGTCCGTCCAGACAGTGGTACCGCCAGCGCTTACTGGCTCGAAAGTCCAAGTCTCAACATTGCCATTGATAACATCATCGACAATATTCAAAAAGAAGTTGTCGATTCCCTGGAGTCTTGTATTGACAGCAGTATCAATGCTGAAACGATCTGGATAGCGGACGAGGACAGAGTGGGATGAACGAGCTTGGATACTGCTAGCTGAACGAGCATGGTTCGGCGGAGCAAGAGCGGCTTGAATCGTAATGTACCATGTGTCAGTGTCTGTCCAGATAGTGGTGCCACCTGAGGTCACCGGCTCGAAGACCCAAGTCCCAAGGTTGCCGTTAACAACTTCGTCGATAATGTTCAAGAAATTGTTGTCGACACCCTGGATTCTCGCATTCACAGCGGTGTCAATACTGAAATGCTCTGGGTAGCGAACGATGATGGAGTGAGTCGAGCGAGCCTCAAGAGCACTCGCTGTACGGACAACTTTTGGCGGAGCGAGTGCAGCCTGGATAGTGATCTGCCAGGTGTCGAAACCAGTCCATAACGTGATGCCACCCGAATTGACAGGCTCCAACACCCACGTCTCAACATCTTCGTTGACATACTTATCAATGACGTTGACGAAATTGTTGTCAAGGCCTTGAAGATTGGCGTTGACTGTAGTGTTGATACAGAACTGATCAGGATAGCGCACCGTGATAGAATAGAGAGAACGAGCCTGTAGATCATTGGCTGCCGTTGTAGGCTGAGCATCGGCGTCTACCTCGCGTTTACGCAAGTCGGCAGGCCTAGTGACAGTGACGATGGTCTTGCTAACGCGAGTGCTGTAGGCGAAGACTTCGAGTAGCGAGTCACCGAGTCCAACAGTCTTGAAACAGAAGATTGCCTCGCCTTCTTTGGAAGCCAGAGAGCATTCCTCAGTGTCCAGTGCCTTGATGATTGAATGATCGAACTTGACCGAGCAGGCCCCGACTGGGCACATTAGAGAGGGTACGGTCGCGAAGAAGCTCTCTCCCAGCTCGACCATATCGTTGCTTTGGATTGGGACTTGCGGACGGGGAAAGACATGGCCTATATTGAGTTAGTCAAGCGGTCATACCGCTGCTGATGAGAAGTAACTGGACGTATGATTTCCTCCATGTTGCTGCTGCTGCTGCCACCGCTGCCGCCGGATTCTTTCTCGCCTCTGGCTCAAGCACGAAATTTACGACACTCTTTCACTTACCTGACAATGGACTGGCGAAGACCGCATCTGGAAGAGCAGCCATTACAGCCACGCCGGCGGCAAGGAAGGAGTGGGCCTTCATATTGAAGCCAAGCGTATGGCAATGTATTATATAAGCTTGTCGACGGTATATTGCTAACCAAGGCAAAGCAAGAAGACCGTGATGCCGTGTTTTGAGTCGAAGTTGATGACTGGGCTGGTTGCTAGAATCCTAGATTGAGAAAGTTTCAAGACGCGGTCTGATATAAGAACCTGTCTGTGTCTCCTCAGGCAACGAAGCAAGTGGGGCACGGTGAGTGAACGGGAGCAGGTAAGTGAAAGACGAGGAAGGCACGACTGAGGGTCACGACGGGAGAGGTTGATACTGTGGCGTCCTGCAGGGAGCCGTCGCGTGTCCACACCACCTGAATCTACTGTCTTGCTATGAGAGATTGAGAAGCATATTCACCATGAGGTTGCCAGACATAAGACAGATCTTTTGAGCCGAACGATTCCACTCTGCTATACCGACGATTTGCGAAGTGAGCTCCCTGGTGGTGTCGTCAAATGCAGCCATTTCTGAAAGAGGAAACACCTACGTTCGTGTGTTGAATCATCCACACCACTTCTCCCCCAAGTCATGCCGCCTCATGACGGCTTCCTAGCATCGACACACACCTCCCCCATCATCTTCTCAATCGTCTTTGGTCATCTCCTGCCGCAACCACGCCGCCTCCTTCTCCATATCCTCCTTAGTCCGAGGCTTGCGATCCTCATCTTTCGCCCAATCACCAGGCTTGCGACCTTGATCCCGAAGCTCATCTACCTCCTGCTGGTGTCTACCAATGTTGCCCTCTTCACCCTCGAGCCACTCATGAACCTTGTCCTCTCCGCCAGGATCGCCGTGAGTCCTGGGTATCACGTGGCAGTGCACGTGCGGCACGCTCTGCCCCGCGGCCTCACCATCCTGGACGGCGACGTTGAAAGCATCCGCCTTGTAGACGCGCTTCAGTGTGCGCTGGATACGTGTCGTGGTGAGGAAGAGGTCGCTGATCTCATCCTTCGTGAGGTCCGAGAGATGCGGCTTCACTCGTAGTGGGCAGACGAGAATGTGGCCGGGTAAGAGCGGCTTGAGATTCACGAGCGCGAACGAGTGCTTCGTGATGTGAAAGACCTACCTCTGTTTCTCAGTGCCTGCTCTTGCGGGTGTTGACGTGGTGCTACGTGTGAGGGTCCATTGGCTACCTGCGACGTGACCGAGAATGATCCAAAACTAATGGCTCGGCCTGGGAAGCCCGCCATGTCTTCCGTTGGCATGACCTGAAGTGCTTAGAATATATCAATGCCTGATATCAATGGATAGTGTCTGAAAGTGCAGCAATGCTCTGTAGCGATCGACACTGGATACGCGAGTGATGTTCAAGTTGTATATCTCGGCATTTCTTCGGCATCCGGCTCCTGACGCCATTTGCTGACACGCTGATGTTCACCAATTACATGCAATTCGCGATAACAACATTCAACGGCATATATATGGTACCAATTCTAAACCTTGGACCAGATCAAGGCATACTGCTTCTTCAGAAAGTAACGATACGAACAAGATTAAATTGCAACGTTGACCAGATTAAATGGGGACCTCCGTCGACATGCAGTCGGCAGCAAAGTTGTTCTTCAGCTCGCCGCAGTTCGCAGTAGCCGGAGCATCAACCAACACGCAGAAGTTCGGATATAAGATTTTTGCCTGGTACATTAACAACGACCTACCAGCCACGCCTCTGAATCCAGCTTCATCGCAGATCGCTGTGCGAGGCAAGCAGTTCGACACTGTTGCGTCACCAGCGCAGCTGCAAGACCCGACCAACACCTCGCTGTCTATCATCACACCCCCTGCAGTTACGGCAAAGCTGCTGAAGGAGGCGAAAGAAGTAGGCGTCCGCGCTGTCTGGCTTCAGCCTGGCACCTTCACCGACAGTGAGCTGAACTACGCCCTGAAAGAGTTTCCAGGTGCTGCCGTTGGGGGGATTGACGGTGGAACAAGGGGCGGCGAAGGCTGGTGTGTGCTAGTCGACGGAGACGCTGCCATCGCTGCAGCTGGACGTGACGAGAAGCTTTAGAGACGTGCGACATGAAGGGAATTTAGAACGACGACTCATGGCGGCATAATGAAATCTGTCCTGATCATACGATTCCCGGGACCTGCACCCGATCTTCCTCCGTCCCGAGTAGATGTGTTTTACATGACTTGAGACGGCAGGTTAGCATGGTAGACACGTTGAGTACAAAAGCAAAAAAGAAGTGATCTTCCTTTAAAGATTCTGCGTCATCACGCCACAATTTACTGTAGTGTCTCCACTCCTTCGATGAACGATGCTTCTAGCAGGGCTGAAGAACCTTGATTCCATGCTTAAAGCCGCCAGGATGATGCGGACGGATATCTCGGTGCCTGTCGTTCAATACAAAGGTACATGATACTCGACCATTAAGAAGTTGACATGTGTCAAAGATGCATCATCTGAAACCAAACTTGCAGAGACGAGTACAGACGCCGGACGCAGAGTTGCCGGGTGCTGTCGGACTGGCTCTCAGGCACATGCGAACGGCTCCCTGATGATGCAGTGGGCCGTGGAGATCGTGCCATTGCGTGAGAAATTCAGCATCATGCTCAAAAAGCAGAAACGATGGGTTGCCTTTGGCCCATGCATCGGATATAACCGACTGCACGCTCTGGCTTTTGCAAACGTGCCCCAGCAAGCGGCAAGAGACCCGCCTCATCAGAGTGAGGACAACTCTTTGGAGAAGGGAGGGACTGTATGAGGTTAGATATGGGTCCCGCCTCCAACCCAGCTTACAAAAGATTGGGCAGATAGGCAAGCAATCTTCCCCCCCCCCCCCCCCCCCCCCCCCCCCTCCCCAAATCCGCTTCTCTCGTTCACATGCTGCTGATATCGGTGGGTTGCTGTAGTTCGACCGATGCCCCAAATGCCGGCGATGCTTCGGCCATGGGAGGGGAGAAGTCCCAGCCACGCCATCTGATTTTTGCCTTGTCTTGCGTTGAAAGCGTATATTTGTGGGCCTTTTAAGCTTCCACCCCAACCTGTACCTGCATGTGAATTGGCGCCTTCACGTGGCTTCGAGAAGGGGGAGCCAAGACCCAAGGCAAACTGCCAAGCATTCCTTACTCGACCTGTGCATGGGACGTTACCAACACTCAATTCGAGTGTATATGGGGTCAGATGCAGTGGAGATCAATATGGCCGTGGTTTAGAAGCATGCGCGAGAGGGAGTGCACGCGAGGAAGCCCGCACGCTTCGGGCAGCCCAACAGATTGTCTGAAGTGTGAAGTGGAAGCTTGCAGCCCGCGGCTCGGGAGATTGCGGAGGTAAAGATTTTCTCGTTCGGTAGCCCGAAAGGAGCGACGTTGGGTGCTGCCGATAACGCTTGTAACGCTCAAATGGGCCCTGCGTAGCACTAACATGAGCAGATTGTTATAGAAATGGCGTTGGATGGTGTATACTGATTAATTCCCTCTTGAAAGACAAAGTCGAGATGGGTACCCTTTACCATCAAGTTGCAGAAGCGGCTGAAGAAAGAAATGCTGTACTGCCAGGCCACGTTTTACGGCAAGAACCTTCTCCACAATGATCTTCAATCGTCGTGTGGAGAGAGCCGGCTTGGAAGTGGACAACAGTGCAACATCAGCAATGTCTACGCGTTGGGTCGTGTATGCTTGCGGCGTACTGTGCATAGCTGAAGCTGGACCAAGGAAAGGATGTCAGTATTCGGCGTTCCAGTCGCCTCTGAGTACATGCCATCGCTACAGCGAAACGTTTGTTGTCTGCGAGTGACAAAAGCGAACATGTCGTAGGCCTGACACAAGTTGCGTTATCAAGGCTGTCTCCGCAGAATCGTGATATGTGCCGTCAGTAGTCTCTGTCAAGGGTTCTTTGTAGGGCCCGAATGGTGTTATTGATGGAATGATTCACAGTGAATAGGTGAACGTTCGTAGCGGAACCGCAGAGTCGTACAACCGCCATGTCCGATGTCTCACTGTGAACATCTCTACCAAGCCGGGCGCCCATCTGGACTCGGGCCTACTGTGCTGCCTTCCTTTCGACTTCCAAGCCTTGATTTGCATTTCGAATTCTAGACAGCCTCCAGACCATTGGTGCAACCAGTACAAATATGTAAGTATTGCTAGTCTCACCCACCAGTGGGATGCGCTATAGGCTCCATGCCGTCGACATCACGGGGGCCCGATTCCCTCTCCAATGAGCAAGCACGTGGCGGGCATAGTTTATAGGACTGGGAGACGCCTAATGCCGTCGGAGACGGCAGCTTATCAGCAGCCTGGGTAGGTCGATGTGAGTCTCTTATGCATAGACAAGGGGGTGTGTCAGCCTTGAGCCGGGGGGCAAATAATAGTACGATGACAGTTGTCGTCAAACTCTAGGCAGTGGTTCTCTATCCTGTAATATTGCTTCCTGGAAGCAGCCTCTTCCGATTCCCCTGCCGAAGAGGGTCGAGGCCTCCCTCATTGAGCAAACAACCGTGCGCGAGAGTAGTTCGTCACCATGGTGGAGTCTCCAGGGCATCCCACGCATAGGATTGCCCTGCCGCCAAGACGATTGCGAGATTGGCGAGGATAGACCTAGTAGACGCAGAGGCAGGAAGAAAAGGTGTCTAGCTACACTATAGTAGAAACGGCTTACTACGCGTGGTTGGCGGCTGATATGCCCAAGTGCATGTGCAGGCGGCGGGTGGAAAGCAGAGGGCTGACTCTGGATGAACTGGGACGGGACAGTGTAATTGGAGCAAGAATTTCATGGAGAGAGGAGGGGAGAGATGGAGAGGGAAAGAAGGGATAGGTAGTTCCGCAATTGTCCGGCGGCAGGCAAATTGGCCAAAGAAGCAAAAGGTGGGTCACATCATCGCATTGAATTTGACCGCCGCCAACTCTTCCTCCATTGACGACAAGCCCACCCATGAAGCTGCTCACCAATCGTCGCGCTCAGTAGATAGGGTCCCTGTGCGACGGCAGTGGTGGTTAACGGGCCATGGGCTCGAGTCTTCTATCCGGAGCGCGCCCAGTGATATCGATTATGTGGTAGATGATTGCCGTTGCTGCTCTGTCCGTGGCGCATGTCATGTCGTATGTCCATCAGCATCGCCAGGCAGTCTCCGCAGCACCACGTTCTTCTGTATGTGCTGGATACGGCGAACGGATCACAGTGGTGCAGACCAGCGAGACCAGCAATCGATCCAACCAACCAACCAACCGACCGACCGACCAACCAAACGACCCTCCACACCACCACCCTTCGCTGCCATCGTTTACGAAGGGCAAGCAGACTGAGCATTCACCACCGAGCAGCAACAGCAGCAGTCAGTGTGCCATACAGCACAGTGCAGCGCAGCACGCTAGGTACAGGCTGCGGGCCAAGGTCAGCCAGCACGTTTAGAGCACAGCACAGCACACCCATACAGACAGAAAGGCAGGCAGGCAGGCAGGCAGACAGGCAGCCAGGTAGACGACACGCCGACGTCCGCATCGACATCCCCCCATCGACAGCGCTCGCATCCACCGCGCAGCAGCCAATTCGCTGCAGCCGGGGCACTCCCTTGGCTGTGTACGGAGTGGAGGGAGAGCTGGGGGCTCCACAGCCAATAGTGGCCGAAGCACTGCCGGCGCAGAGCAGGCCAAGCCAAGCCAGGAACGGACGACGGGCAGCGCGCGCTATCTCTTACCACCACCGCTGCGCATCTGCACCTCGCACCTCGCACCTCGCACCTTGCACCTTGCACCTTGCGCCTGGGGCCACCCACCATCCACCTGGGCAGAAACCTTACCTGGGCACGCTGCCTAGGGACGAGGTCGTCATCTCTCCGGTGGATCCCCCTTCCCCACGCTTCTCTGGCTTCTCTGCCTTTTTCTAGCCCTTCCGTCACTTTTTACTCAACCACTACCCCTTCGTACCAGATCGACTGTCCCGCCCGCCAGCTACCTCTGCCACTGTCACTGTCACTGTCACTGCCACCACACACACACACACACTCACTCACTCCCTCTCTCTCTTCCTCTCCCTCCCAGATCCAGCAGCTGGAGGAAAAAGAAAAAGAAAAAAGAAGGGAAAAGCAACGCAGAATTTCGCCCACACTCTCTCCACACACCGCGCGCTCTCTGTCCCTTGCAGTCGCTTCGTCCCATCCGATCTACCCGGATAATAATCACCCTCTGGACCTGTCTGCTGCTTCGCCTCTTGCCCTCTCCCCATCCTCCGGCTTCAACGTACCAGCTTTCCCGTTCCTTTCACATGCTATCGCAGCTGCTGAACCCAGAGCGTGACTCTCAGGTTCAGCGACAGTCCACCTTTGGGTCTCCTCCCAATTCGCAACATCACCAGCAGCAGCACTACACTGTCACCCACCAACAGCTGTCCCAACAGCAACAGCAACAGCAACAGCAACAGCAACAACCCCAATCTAACCAGACATCGCTATCGTCATCGTCATCGTCGTCACCGCAGCAGGCGACGAACCCTATGGCCGCTGCCGCTGCCATGACGATGCCTCAGATGGGCGCAGCGATGCAGAACGGTCAGGATGACCACAGACCCGACCTTCCTCGCCCTTACAAGTGTCCCCTGTGCGACAAGGCCTTCCATCGCCTCGAGCATCAGACGCGACACATCCGGACCCACACCGGCGAGAAGCCACATGCCTGCCAGTTCCCTGGCTGCACCAAGCGCTTCAGCCGATCAGATGAGCTGACCCGTCACTCGAGAATACACAACAACCCCAACTCAAGACGTGGGAACAAGCAGCACATGGCCGCCGTCCAGGCTGCGACTGCTGCCGCCCAGGCCGGCATGTTCGACAACCCGCAGGCCTTCCAGCAGCTTCAGCAGATGCAGCAGATGCAGCAGTTCAGCCAGATGCAGCAGATGTCTCAGATGCAGCAGCTTGGCCAGATGGGCCAGCTGAACCCCCAGTTGGCCCAGATGAACGGTCAGATGGGCGGCCAGATGGGCGGTCTCCCTGGGCAGCTACCCAACCAGCTCGGCGGCCATCTAAATGGTCAGATGGGCGGTCTTATGGGGGCGCAGATGAACGCTCAGATGGGTAGCCAGCCGAACAGCCCCATGACTGGCATCAACCAGCTCGCACCTCAGAACTCGGTCAACGGGATCAGCCCGTTACATCAACTGAGCCAAGTCAGCGCCACCTCAACCCCAATCCAGCATCACTCTATGGCGCCACCACCACCCAAGACTCACTCGGCGCCAAACTCACAGCTCAGCTCCCCCAACGTATCACCACCTCACTCGTATGCTGCTACCTACACAAGCCAACCAAGCTCGTACATGACCCGCAACACCAGCGGTGATCTGAGTCCCGCGTCTGGTCTTTCGCATCGCCCGATGGACATCAACCTCCTGGCGACTGCAGCATCACAGGTCGAACGTGAGAACAGCTCAACCCCAAACAACCACATGAATCACTCCGGCAACCATCCCTACGGCCCTTACCCGTCACGCCCATACGGCAGTGGTCGCATGCCATCCCTCTCATCGTACCACTACTCTTCGAACCCGACTTCTCAGCCGATGTCACGGTCGCATTCGCACGAGGACGATGACCAATACTCCCATCGCATGACGAAGAAGTCGCGACCGGGCTCGCCGCAATCGACGGCGCCGCCTTCGCCATCGTTTTCGCAGGAATCGATCTCGCCAACACCAGATCACACGCCGCTTGCGACGCCTTCGCATAGCCCGAGGTTGCGCCCGCATTATTTCAACCACGGTGTTCAATTGCCCACTCTGCACCACCTGTCACTCCAGAATCAGCCTCCACCGGCGCTTGCTCCAATTGAGCCATCAGCTGATGGTCAGCAACCTTACGTGCCAACCCAACACAGCGGCCTGCGCATCAGCGAAATCATGGAGGCAGGTGACGGTGCACAGAGGAAACTGCCTGTGCCCATGATTCCCACACCAAAGAACGAAGGCGAGGCAAGGATTCACGACCTCGTGAGTCCGCCACCAGGAAGCGGCCACAACAGCGGCCAGAATAGTGCCAGACAAAGCGAGGCCGGAGATCTGTGAGCGCATGTAGACACCTGAGGTTCACAGACCAACGTGACCTCAAGAACACTTGGGATATTTACGATTCTGGAACGGCCGAGACTCCTACCCCAGACACGATCAAATTGCGAGACTTTCCACCCTTATTTTCTTTCTTTTTTGCTGCGCGGAGTTATAGCGTTATAGACTGGAATGGCGAAATGGATGCAGGACAGAAAAGGGATGCAGTCGCGAGACTGGCTGGGTATGATTGGGATTGCTTTGAACCGACCCGACTTGCTACAATTACCATACGAACAAATCTGGCTGGCATGATTCTCTCTTGACGGCTTTTTGCATCGGCTTCCCATGATACCAGCAGTCGGAAATTACGACTGGCAAATGTTTGTGTTACTCACTTTCCGGAAGGAACTTCTTGTTAGGAATTATGGGGCCTAAGTGTCCACGGCCTGTGTCTGCAACTGGCGGCACATGGAAGGTGCGACTACGTTCTGCCCTACATACATAGCAATGATTAATGCTACAGGTTCTCGACTCGCATCGCACAGGATCCACTACTCATGTATCTCCCGCTCCTCTTTCTTTGAAATGATATCTGGTCCAAAAAAACAAGGGATCTACCTGCAGTAGGCCGAGACTAGATAACAAGGGAGACACCTTGGCCATTACGTAGAGCGACTTGCGCGTTCCACCCCCCGAATGCCGTTGGGATTGTGATGCGATCAATAGTGCATTGTGACATCCACACCTGAAAGCAGAAACAACAGACTTTCCTGCCCCATGTCGATCAGACGCCATGTCCATGTGGGGAGAGCGAGGGAGAGCGAGAGATACTGGGTAGAGCAAGAGGGCAAAATGGCGAGGGAAAACTTCCCTTTCCTCTTCCTCCCCCCTTCCAACCCCACACTTTTCTTACGCAGTCTTGCTGTACAATCCCATCCCTACTGTGCCAACTTTTCCCTCTGGCCCCTTTAGCTGCTGGTGCACTCTGCGATCTTCAGGATCCATTAACGTTTGTGGAGAAGACCCGACCGTGGATGTTTCGCGGGATTTTGGGGGGGAAGCGGCGGTGCGGGTGCTGCAAGCTTGTTTCCTTTCCCTATTCCCACCCCTGTGCCTTGGCGCTCTGTCGAGTCTGGAGACACAACATTCGCCGTCTGTAAGGGTCCCTTGATACGCGTCGTTTGGTCACGATCGTGCGATCGATTCCTCTGCCTTTTCTTTTCTTTTCTTGCTTGGCTTCTGCGCGCTACCTGTGTAGGGACGCCATGCCGAACGATGGACTGGAGGTGTAGTGGTGGTAGCAATGTTCCTCATCGTCAAAGGGCAAAGACGAGAGAGTGAGTCGCCTCGGTTTGGCCGGAAGCGGCAAGCCGCCGGGGCCGCCTCCACTCTGGGGCGCATCGAGGCATGTCATGAACTGGTACAGGTAACAATGCGACCGAAACCCTACTTGAATACATGCAACTACCGCTGCTGCTACTTCCAACAATTCAACCCGTCAAACTTGCCTTGTCCTGCTTCCTCGTCCCTACACCAAGCGCCCTCTCCCTCCCTCCCTCCTTTGCCCCGGAAAATCCCCCAACTGCACCCCACATGGGCGTTCCGGGGCCGAGCTACTGTCGTCCCTTGTAGCCATCCAGATACGTGAAGTTAGGTGCTGTAGCACGCACGCTACTCGGCTTAAGGCTCGTCAACGGGAAATACAGCATGCTCTGCTTCGCATGAAGTAGCCCGCGATGCACAGTAATGGTCTGCAGAGAAACCCCCCCCCCCCCCCTTGTTGCTTTGGCCTCTGTAGGTAGGTTACAGTCTTGAGACTGCTGTGGCTGTAGCGGCTCTTACAGTTAGGAAGGGGTTTGGGTCGCGCGGCCCCCCAGTCCGTCTCTCCATCCTATCCTTCTCGCTCTCCAGAGTGAGCGGAGCAGGAATTGGGGGGCCCGCCAGAAGAGCGAAGTCTAATGCAGGGTGTCGTCCACCCAATCATGGCTGTGCGTCATGTCCTCAACGACACGCAATCGAGTGCTCGCTATGGCCTCAACGCAGCGCGCACGCACTTACAACCCACTCACTCACAGACAGACTACCAACAAGTCTGCTGTGCCTACCCACATGACATGCACTGGCTCTTGCTCTATACCTCTAGCCTCCTTGACGCTGGTGAGACGTCGTGTTGTCGGAACAAACCTGAAGCCTGCAGCCTCATTTTCACAAGCCAAAAAAAAAAAGGCTGCAACAGGATTGCATTATCCCTATGACGAAAGTCTAATCATGGCGATACAATCCGCCAGCGGCCTCTGCAGCCACTGAGGCAAGGGAACCGCTGCGCGGTAGATGCATCTGACATGAAGGGATGCGTGGCAGGCATGGCCACAGCGAAGCAAGCTCATCAGGCCGCAAGGGAAAATGACATCCGGCGGATACGGATGATGTGCGTGCACGCTTCTGGGTACTGTGGCCCCCTCCGAATACCAGCAGGATCGAACGAGGTGAGCGCTCTCTTTTCATGTGAAACTAGGGAAGGAGAGGCGTCGCCAGGTACCCTCTACGGTAATTGGCCGAGTGGCATACCGATATGTCCTGGGCTGTAGGGCAAACCCGTGTCTCTTATGATGTGCTCGCTGTGGGTATGTTAGGCAGGCAAGCCACAGGAATCGGCCCAGATCCGACCCAGAAGAAACGCCTGCCAGAACCTCCTGGGGAACCTGTCCGTCCACCGTGGCATGATACCGCCGGTCGGTGTTACTGATCAAGGACGACGAAGAAGAAGAAGTGAGATTGGCATGATGCGCCCTCGAGTGGATTTCACGTCAGCGACACGCAGCGATCGTGAACGCCCTGCAAGGGCTGGCCAGATCCCTGGGCTCCAGCGGAGAGGTGCGGAGGTTGACATAATGTCATTGCTGTGGGCAAGAGATAAGCCTTCCTGCTGCACTCCGTAGTTCCTAACAACGGCAAGGTGGCTGCCGTGGTGCGAACTCGCGAGGCTTGCGCCTACAAACATCCTCTCGGCGGTATTGCTCGTGAAAATTTTCGCTCCTTTCCGCTAGTTCTCCCCCTTTCCACATGCAGGGGTCCAGGGGTGGGGTCGCGGGGAGGGAGACACAGAGATAAGCATGAACTTTAAGGTCCCTACGGCGCCGTATTGTCAAATGCATCTGGGAGCCTAGACGTGTGTGTTATGAGACATCGCGACGCCATGGCTTCGACGCTAGAGGCAGGCGTTTGAGACTTCGGGACGTTGTATTGTCGCCGGCGCTTGTAGGTACCTTTGTACCTGGGGTAGAGATGGTGAGTGGGGGAGATTGATGACACTGTAGGAATAAGAAATAAAAGACATGAATGATATCGTTGCCTGGGAAGTAGTCACTCCGAGAGGTATTGCATGTGTCGCTAGTCTTCCCGCTGCTGGCGTGTGGCCAGGTGGAGGCCCCTCCCGATGTCCAGACCGAACAGTCAGACGCCGCATCTCATAAGCCGAGGATCGTCGGTGCGCACTACAAGTGCTGCTGCCAGTATCATCAGGTTGAGCCGAGCGCAGTGTATCATCACTTACGTCGACGACTTGGGAGTATGCCCGACATTGCACCGTGGAAGGCAAGTCAACCAGGTATAGGGTGTTTTCTGCTATGTGAGGAATGGCTTGGACGGGGTGTTCCCACAAGCTGAGCGATTCTCTGAACTGCCGGCATCACGAACAACAGCATACCACAATCGTACCATGTCATGAAATGCTACCTGTGGCACGCAAGTCAGAAAAGTCGCACTGCTTTGATGCTGAGCACCCGTCCTTTTCCTCAGGAACCGCAACCGCTGACATTAGAATGTACAAGCCTGTGGGTACGCGAGGCTACGTCGATTGCAGCAGGAAACAACGCTCCACAAAGCACGCACCAAAAGCCATCTTTTCCACCAAGCCTCAAGCTGCCCTTTCGCAATGCCAGCGCCATCCGGCGCGCCATCTCCATCTGAGTCGCTAGGGACACCGGCACCCCTATGCCAGTCTCCAGTGGGAGCTAAGGCGCCATGTTCCTCGTGTATGTCCCGATGGTCACTTGACCGCCGAGTCTACTGCTGCCGCCAACACTGCTGGTCTGGCCCATGTCTGTGACCGTGCTTGCTCCAGCTGGAGAAGTAAGCGTGGAGGAAGGGTCCTTCGTAATCGCCACCTGCGGCTCCACCTCTATCCATGGTATGTCAGCGCTGACGATAGAGTTGTCGATTGTGACTGAGAAGTCGTATGCAGTTCGTCTGGCCATCGGAAGGCATTCCCGGGGGTAATGATATGGCTGTGTCAGATGCCGTCCTGAACTCAGCCGTGGGACTGGTAGAGCGAGCCGTGTTGGGGGCGACTGTGAGCGATTACGAGAATTGGTGTAGACCTGCTGACCGATAGTGGTTTATGTGTCATACAGGAAGTTGTGCTTGAGGTTGCAGTGTTGGCGACGTTTGCTGGCTTGTGGAATCAATGATCGAGGACGTGGACGAGTTTTGACAGTTAAATGGTACTATTGAGGCACCTGAAGCAGCACCCGTGAGCGTGAAAAAGAGACATTATGCCACGAGTCACCCTGACGCATTCGTTGCGTATTGGCTGCATGAAGACACCGTTTGACTGCCTGCTAATTGAATACCGATAAATACGCGGAATGCGAACTTGTTCGACTGCACGACTAATGATGGGAAGCGTTTCGATGGTGTAAATGCAGATGATGTCGCCAGTACGACAACAAAAAAAGGCCATTGTAGAGATACTATTAAGCCATAAGAGGTCTTTCTCGACTTACCACCGCTGTCTTTGTTGTATAACGTGCCTCCTCGACTGTCTTTCCAGCGTACTAATCCTCAGGAATCGAAGCTCATGTGCTCTTAACATTGAGGTTGATATCCTTGTTGTCATAGTGATCAGCCACAATGCGGTATAAGAAACTTGGTGCACACCCTCCCAGATTCGTAATATAGAGGTCCACCAGATCAGCGTCAACATAATCATAGATTGGGTTGACGACTTCCACGCCTTCCACGAACTCCCCCTCCTGGAAGGCCACGACCTTGCCTGGATCACCATACTCCACCAGTTCATCAGTATCAAAGGGATAAACCGGACTGAGTTTGTAGACACCGCTCAACACAACGACCGGGACTCTGTGTGCCTGCGCTGCTTGCGCAATCGTACTAGCTCCAGCGGCAGCGATGAGTGAGCCATTGGCAAGGACAGTATGGGGAGCCAAGATGACCTTGTTGATCCTCGACATCAGAGCAAACACGGCGGTGTCAGGAATCAGGATCACTGTGATACCCATGCTAGTGAGCGGTTTCCAGCGCTCATTCACCTCCTCTTCGTCTTCGTTGGTTGTTTTCTTGTTCCCGTTGACAATTGTTGCATGTGTGGTCTCATGATCATTCGGATACGCCTCTGCGTGCACCACAGTAAATTTTCGCTTTCTTGCAGCTGTGGTCAGGAATTTCTGCACAGTCTGTGAGGATGTGTGTGTTAGGATGAGCTCATTGGAGTGGATGTGATCGAGCGCAGATTCAGCGATCTGGCTGTCGACTATCTCCAGCTCATCCAGGAGCTCCTTTATGCCGTCTATAACTTCAGCTTTGATATCAAGCTTTTCTTTGGAAGCCTCATCTTTGGTTGCCTTCTGCATTGGCTTGATCGCTGGTGAGCCACCGACTGGAGGAGTACCAGCTGGCGAAAGACCTGTCGCTGGGGATTGGAAGATGCCGAACAGAGATCCAATCTGCGGCGGCGCTTGACCACCTGCATAACTTGAGACTGATCCCAGGGCTGGCCTCAACTGATCCTTCCCTGCTCCTGATGGCGATGTTGACCCGCTCATCACTGGCTCTCTACCTGTTTGAACATCCTCAGGTAGAGCTGCACCCTGGCTCAGTGGGCTTAAGGTCGGGATGTTGACGGACACAGCAGGACGTCCAAGGGTTGCATTGCCAGTTTGAGCAACACTGCCTGGCGTACCTGGCGTGCTAGAGGCAAAATCGCTTGATGCGGCACCATCATCATCACGCTCCGCAACTTCCCGGACGACGCCCAGGACGCGGCGGACAATGTTGCCAACAGCCATCTCTCGCGGCTGCGCAGCTATAAGACGTCTGCCGACATCCCGTACTCGCTGGATGAGTGAGCTTGCTTCTTTGATGCGCTCATTGGCAACGACACGCAACATGAGTTGGGTCGTTGCAATTGCGCATGGCCGACTGCTTCGTATTTGTCGTCGCTTTAGAAGTGAGATGAGTAGATCCACACTCGAGTCTATGTCATTGGTCTTCAAAGACTTGAGAAATGTGGATAATGAGGGCGTCTGCCCTGGCACAACAGATGGCATGGTGTTTAGCGAGATTTTCAGAGAGATTGCGGCCGTACTGCTAACAGGTGGTAAGAGTGTTGTCAACGATCCCTTGAGTGGTGTAGACTCAAGACAGTTCGCAGGAGCGCTGATCTAGCCTTCGAGCGATATTGCCAACTTCTCGGTGGGTAAATTTTTATGAGTCAGGCGTCAGATGAATCCAAATGTTTCAGTCGAATTAATTTTGACCTATTGGCTAAGCCCGAGGTCGACCCTTGAGGCTTTAGCAAGACGGATGATGTTCAGCGAAAAATGAGCTTCAAATTCTAGTTCCTCATTTACTAGTCGTGGGACAAGATGAGGTCGTTAATTATCGATATGTATGCGTACTCTTTGGTGGACTTTCTAAATGCGGGAGCTGCAAGGATGTCATGCATGGTTGTAACGGCTTCAGCCGCGCATCTGCTGTCATGTCATACGAAGTGCGTCCAACTCCAAACGTCTCTCTCACCAACATCTAGCCTGCACATTGTTCTGCTATATTTCCACACAACACAGGCCCGGGACGTATAGTACTGCCGCCGCTGCCTATACATAATAGCACGATTTGCAGGCTTAGGTTGTTATTCGCTCAAAGGGAACTTCACTGACCAGCCGAAGCTATCCGACGAACCATCATCATCCTCATTAGGCACCCGAGTTCACCATAAGCAGTGGCGCTCAAGCTCTCTTCAACTTCTCGCGCATTCTGTCATTCTGTAGACTTCTCGCTTAGATTGGGACCTTTCGAACCAATGGCCACGCGATAGGACATTCTCTCCATCATGAATAGTCTTAACATTCTGTCCGGGCTTACATCCACCCCACCGCCGTCACCACCGCGATCGCGCACCAGCTCTACCACGAACGTCCACTCCAGCATAGGTCATGATGAGCACGACCACAGCAAATCCGACGGGCTGGACTTTGCTTCTTTAGGTGAAAAGATTGGGGATGTCAGATCAAGCATTGAGGCAGATGAGGGTGACGGTAGCGAAACCGCAGATGAGAAGTCGCCATTGTTGAACGAGAAGGGAGAGGAGACGTTTCAATCCAACCCAGCAGACCACAGTAGATCATGGACAATACACCGTCGGGTGAAGGATGCGATTGTCAATGGCCTCAATGTGGTAATTACAGCCATTACAGCACCAGGACGGTACGTAATTGCCAGCTTCTACGACGAGGAGGGTCATTTCTCCGCAATCATGCCACTGAGAAATCTGCAAGCTTTGCTTTCGAAGCGGAAGAGAAGGCACAGTATCCAGCCTGGAGGGTATGGCTACAACGATGGCCGTGAAGCGAAATCAAGGCGCAAGGCCTCAACACAAAGATCGCCGAGCGTTGACAGCGTTGGATCATCCACTTCGGTTGCAACGTCAGATGGTGAGACGGAAAACGAAGGCGTTGCGGGAAGCCCTGCTAGGAACACCCGCTCGAGAACTGCTGCAACAACTAAGGGAGGGCAAGATACGACTACATCCCCGAAGACTACGATAAAGATAAAGCAGAATGACGAGGCTTTGAAGAAGCGCAAGTCAGCGAATGCAGCGACGGCAAGGCGCAGAACACAAGGATCGGCAGGCACGGATGACATGGCTGCTGTTGCCAACTCCTTAAAGTCTCCTACGTCAGCCGCCACAGCTGCGCGAATGACACGATATCCACGTACACCCCGGCCACCACGGCCACTCGTCCCTCGACGGCAGCCATCTTACGCAGCACCTTCTTTCTCCCCCACGGCGCCACGGAAGACCCTTGTGATCGACCTCGACGAGACATTGATCCATTCTATGGCCAAGGGCGGCCGGATGAGCACTGGTCACATGGTTGAAGTGCAGCTGAACGCTCCCATGCCTGCGCAGCCACCTTCGCTCTACGGCCAGCAACCTGCTAGGCCACCTGTGCTCGGCCCGGGAGTGCCAATCCTGTACTACGTCCACGAAAGGCCAGGCTGCCATGACTTCCTGCGCAAAGTGGCAAAGTGGTACAACCTGGTCATATTCACAGCCAGCGTGCAGGAGTACGCAGATCCGGTCATCGACTGGCTCGAGCGAGAGAAGAAGTACTTCTCCGGGCGGTACTACCGGCAGCACTGCATCTTCCGCGGCGGTGCATATGTCAAGGATCTGGCGCAGGTCGAGCCAGACCTGTCGCGAGTGATGATCCTTGATAATTCGCCGATGTCTTACGTGTTTCATGAAGGTGAGGAGCGCCATTACCGAACTAGTTCTCACTTTTCTCCATTTCACATCTGGCTAACGCTATGGTTCTCCTAGACAATGCCATCCCAATCGAAGGCTGGATCAGCGACCCAACAGACAGCGACCTCCTGCATCTCGTACCTTTGTTGGAAGGCTTGCAGTACGTGACAGATGTGCGGGCATTGCTCGCCTTACGACAGGGCCAGGCACAGCAAGCATAGAAAGATAGCATTGCTTGAGCCTAACAGAAGCTTTTCCACCTACCACAGTTATTGTGTTTTGGCAAGTGTACAACAGGTTCCTGGCTTTGTCGTGAGGTCTTCTAATGTAAAGGATCTTGTCAAGTCCATAGCTCAATGCCCACGCAGTCATCCATTCGGTACGAGAGAATGCTATAGCATCAATGAATCTACAGCGAGGAGTAGAATGGGATATCGCTGCTGCGTCGTGGCATTGTGTAGACGAGTCATATGTCTTTTAGATGTGACGGTTCATGTCCAGAGTTGTCCAAACATGCAGGATACACTTTCATGGCCCAAGGTAGCATATCCATCTTCGATAACCTGTACGAATGACAAATATTGACAGTGTTAAGTGCTTGTGATGAATTCATCAATTTGAAACGTTCAAGTGTAAGTTATACATAGTGAAGACCGTGTCCGTAACGCGATGAGGACAATTGTTCAAATCCAATCAAAAAGGAAGTCAAGACGCATCCAGTCGCCCGCTCTTAACCTCGCGTTCCGTGATCTCACTTAAGCTATCGACGTCCATTCTCTAGTTGAATGGGTTGGTCCTGGTGCCCCACCAGGTGAGGAACACGCTCAGGCCAACGGTCTCAAAGACGCGTGCGACAAGGCCGACGGCAACTGTATCCAGAGGGCGTTTCTCGGTGAAAACCTGGGCGATGAACTACGATGGTGTCAGTAAATGTGATAAATCACTTAAACTCAAGTGCTTCTGCAAGGCATTGTGTAGTGACATACGCTTGGGGCGGAAGAGGCGAAGAAGACGAGCGAGCCGAGGTAGGCAGCGCCCTTGTAGCTCAGTGTGCCAGTGGCGTTCAGCAGAGCGCCGACACCGTAACTCTGGACAGCCGAGCCGATGAGGCTAGTACCCCAGGCAGAAGCTGCGGAGGCGGTCTCTTTGCTCTGGAAAAATTCCTCCTTGCTGTTGGCCTGCTGTGCGCGGTGGTAGGTCTCGCCGAAGACTGGACCAAGGATGGCCAGAGAAGCAACATGGTTGAAAACCGTGCCGAGAGCGATGGCAGAGGGCTTGACTGGTGGGAGGTCTGCAGTTACCAAAGATGTCAGAAATGTTTTGTTATCAGGTAATCTCAACATTGGACGAGTCTCCAAGCTAGACTCGAGCAACGGCGACTTTGACCAGTCGGTCGAGGAGCTCAAGCTTGGCTTTTCAATGCTGTTGACTTACAGTGCAGGGTAGCCATTTTGAATAGTCTGTTGGTTAAGATGGATTGGTATTGAGTTCGGTGATGGTTACAGTAGAGGTTTTTGAATATAGAGAGAGAGTTGAAGAAGAGAGGGAGAAGGGCAGAGCAATGACCTAAGTTTTGTGCAGCTTCGAGGTGCACCTGACATCATTGTTGCGAAGGTGCAATAGCAACGTCTCAAATGCGGCTAGCCTTGCTTGTCCTGGCGCTTGTTATGTTCTCGATCTCTTTGTGGAGCATACCACGGACTACCGATGCTTCTGCCATTTCTGGAGCTACAGCTTCTGTGAAAACCGTGAAATGTGAGTCGTGTCAATTGCGCGCTCCCGCCCTGCGTCAACCTGGTATCGATATCGATGGGGATTGATGCTGATGATTCGTCTTCTGGCATGACATGGCTGCTTAACGTGCCACCTCCTACCCCGGGCGAAGGCTAGATGCGGCTTGTTCCCCACAGCCGGGCACATCACGTGGACAATGCGCAGGTACGCGCTTCACGGGCGTTCCAAGGAACATGGAACTTGGGCGAGGTGCAATCTCAAGTGCGCGTCACCGATCGATGAGATGTCTCCATGTTTCCCAGCCAACGGTAGGAAACGTGTGTGACGTGCCTCGTTAATTGTGAGCGAACGTTACGCGTTGTTTCCTCCCATCGCCATGCATCAATGTACCTGACGGGGAACATCTGTTGGTATAAAGCTTCGGTCACCAGTGGGATCCGCTCAAATGCTCTTTTGAACACAGCTGGGTCCGAGGACACTTTACTTGCATCTCGATGTCACAGCAGAACCGGACAAACCCGATTACAGTATTTTCCAGGTCATGCTACCACAATCTGGTCTACATCCCATGAAAAGACCAGGCATGTGAAAGATGTAGTCAAGCAGTTCCCTCACGCCCTGAAGTGGTCCCAGAAAAGGCGGCTGTGCATGACTCGGATAGACACAGAAGGGCACGAGGCCACCAATCCGATCATGATCACACGATGACACGGGCGGGTCCAAACATTCTCGCTTGTAGGAACGTTGTCTAGTCAATGGTTGGTCGACTTTTGGATTTATGATCGAAAGAAAGACACCCCCCAGAGTTTGCATTTCTGCACGGGGAATGTCCGCCAAGAATCTTGAGGTCTGCCACCTCGACAGTGGCGTCTGCCGGGAAGCGCCACATCTGTTCAAGAGTGGTCTTTGCATCTTTCCAAGGCAACATTATCCTTCTGCCATAGTGATGAACCTATTGCTGGCGTCCAACATGACCTAAAGATGGGTCGCTCACCACTGGCGTTTGATGGTTGTCGTTCAGAGACGGAGTCTTTAAGCCAGACTGCTTTAGGCATCCACAACCACATCCACGTTCGGCCAATAATTGTAGATCGTCCTCACCGCTCAAAAACCAGGGTGGACACGATTTGCGGCTGAGCATTCGAGAACTGTTGGATAAGCAGTGATACTTATCAGGCACGGGCATGCTAATGTAAGACCAAGGATCTGTTGCTCATGACGGCGATGTTGTTAATGAAATATGCCAATGTTTGATGCATACAAGGCTATCTGATCGTCCGTGCCTCCCATGCCAGCCTCGATACACTAGGTACTACTGATTCTTAGCAGTCTTGGCCGTTACTATAGGTCGCTCCCAGCGCGACGTGTTCGACACTGCATACACAAGCTGTTCCCACTATCCAGACAATGAGTTGAGCAACCAAACGTTTCGTCGCCTACCGCAAAACAATCATGATAGGGAGAGGTCAAACATGTTGAGCGCCTGTAACCTCCAACCCGACTGGACGGTCACGAGCCACCTCCGCCAGGAGGCTGGGGATTGGGCATCGTGTTACTTGGTGGTAGGCGTATGCCAGTCACCTCCTCGAGCATCTCCTCCAATGCGCCGATTGTCGATTCATAAGTGGCCAGGGTAATGCCGTTCTCGTGCGCCTCTACGTATGGAGCAGCGGCGGCATGAATGGCATCAGTAGCCCAAGCCCTGGCCCTGGTCCCAACCAGTTCAAAATAGTCATCTGAATAGGCGTCCCACCAGTCCGCGAGATGCGGCACCCCAAGGTCTTGTTCAATATATGTGAACTGGAGACGGATTTGTTGACGCACGGCATTGAAACGCAGACTGACGGTAGGTGTGTTCAAGTACTCGAAGACGGAGAAACCCTGTTCATTGAGTCAGCAAGAGTGGCACCCAGATCTCGAATTGGCTGCGATCCAATCGTAGAAGGAGCTTGAGCTTACCACTCGGACAGCTTGGAGGAGCTCATCCGCATCGCCAGGAGTGTCTTCGTTGACCGCAGCAGCAGCCAGCCGTCGGATAGTTGCGATACCTGTGGGAGCGTTGAGGGCCATGGCACGCCCCTTTGCGCCATTGATCATCTTGTCAGTTGGGATCAATGGGTACGGATAGTCATACGATCCGAAGCTCTCCATAACGCGGTCGTTTGGAGTGTCTGGCTGGATGCCGTCCGGGCCACCGACGGCAGGACGCGCTGCCAGGAGATTGTTCACTGTGTTCCACTGCCCCTGCCAGAAACTCAGAGGAATAGTGGGAAGATTGGCGCGAGCGCCTGAGGGCAATATCCCAGATGTCGATGCACGTGGCATACCCTTCATAACTTGGCGCTGCGTAAGAGTCAGTACCCGGCGTTCATGAAAGACTTGGTGACTTACATCGATTGGATGCTCGGCCTCGAAACCCCTCTGCTGGACTCTGAACTGATCTTCGGTTAGGCCTGGTGCCCAAGGCTGCTCGTCTACAGACCTTCCAGTGCAATACCCTCTGATAAGCACGATGAATTCCCGAAGAATATGAGCACCGACATCGTACCCAAACAGTTCAGTCAGTAATGGGTACGCCACGGCTATGATCCTCGTACCAGAAACGCCAGGTGGATAGTAAGTCTCTGCGCCGCCTCGTTCCTCCAGAACGTGTATTTCTCCGTAACTGTCGTTGGTGGGCGATGTTATACTGCGTTTCGACCAACCGTTTGCACTCTCATCGTCGTTGTCATTAGGACAGAAACCTGGGAGGAGGGTACATAAATTGGAAACACAGGTCGCCGGTTTGGGTGGCGATTTCGACACGGTGCAGCATGCTGCTTTCGTTCGGCCCCCTTTTCACAACAGCAAGTCAGTCGCCAGCTTAAACCACATAAATGATAATCCGTCTCGGGTGTTCAAACTCACAAGAGCAGCCTCCAATAGCTGAGCCACCAAATTGAGCCCTGTCGACCTCGAGTTCTTCTGGTTTGCATACAGCATTGGAGCACTCTTCGCCTCCGGTGCCACCATACCAATGGCAATCTGTTAACTGCGGTGGATCTGGACAGCAGTATTGCTGTGAGCCGATAAAGCAGCCATCAGTCTTGCTGAAAATCGACTTTGTTCCGGTTGGACACGATGAGCGGCTGGACGAAAGTTAGACTGAAAAGAGCTCCTAATCATGTACGCTCTTGATTGGGTTGAGTCAGACTTACCATGATGCGTATTTGCAACCTTTGGTCACGTACTGGAAGTCCGGATTAGCGCAGCAGAAGGTCTTGAATCCTCGGCCGCATTTGTTAGTGTTGCCGTCATTGGTGAATCCGCCACCCCAGGAAGACCTGATTCCTTTGATGTTCACTTCGCCGGCTGCACACTGGCCGCTACAATCAGAACCAACTCCACCGCCGTTATCATTACCACGCCACATGCAGTTCTTTGGTGCAGAATTCGATGGGCAACAGATTGGTTTGCCGCAATGCTGTTGATGCTCGTTAGCGTACCCTTCCTGAAGACAAAGCTTAACGGTCTCCGTTCAATAAGAACTTACGCAACTCTTCTTGCCACAACCAGCGTCATCCCAGCCAACTACAGTGTTACCTGAACCGCAAGCTGCAGCCATCGCATTGTTATCTGGATTCAGGCATCAGAACATTGTTGCATCAGCTAATAGGATTCACTTACCGTTGAGGTTGACACATTTTCCTTTGTATGCAAAGCAATCTTGCCCATTTCCGCCAGCGAGGTCCTGAATCACAGCTTGTGGGTTGGAAAGAGCCTTGTCTATTGCTTGCAGGGACGAGGTCGACTGCACAGTCCTGCCCAGCAGCGCAGCATGAGCTGAATACTTATCGTCGTCTGTGCACATAGTTAGCTATCCACTCCACTCTCACACCCTTCAAGAGCATTTGACGGCTGTCAGCGGCAGTGATGTTCGCAGGACGCATGTAAGGAGGATTCTCACCGAGATCTGAAGCCCAGATAAGCCCTCCACCAAGGCCAACACTGTTAGCCCAGTCTACTTTCTGTTTGAAAGTGACGGCGTCATCGTAGGAGATCCATTGGTTTCCATCATATGTCATATAATTGACAGCATCGGCTGTGTCATGTATTGGTGAAACGGAAGAGCGCTTCTTAGAGCCGTGTATGATCTGCATGATCTCATAATAGGCGAGGATACCTCCTGCGTTGGAGCAAGGGCCAGGGGTAGAGGCACCTGAAAAGGGACAACCAGGCTTTGTGCAACTTGGGTCAGCCAGCGTGAAAGACCTGCCGTAGAAGCCAAAGCCCATGACAACCTTGGCAGGTGCGATTCCAACACGCCAGAATAATTCCGCAGCAAGTTTGATTTCGGTCAGGTTAGTATGACCTTGTACAATGCTTCCGATCGGATTAGTCGAGTCCCAAACACCGCTAGTACACTGTCAGCTTAAGCAAGATTTGACGTCCGGAATGCCAACGTACTGGAGGTCGTAAGTCATTAGATTTACCCAGTCAGCGTACTTGACCATACCGGGCAAATCGAACCATCTGAGATACCAATATGATGACGGTGCTGTGAATGTGAGTTCGAATTTACTGCCGCTTCCATCGAAGGTCTGCTTAAGAGTCTGCAGCAACGTCACGAAATTCGCAGTATCTTCGGTCTTGCCACCTCTGTCAGGTGCACCAGGGTACTCCCAGTCTATGTCGAGACCATCGAATCCTGAGTTTCTTGCGTCAGCTTGCTATATAAGATGGCCATCACAGACTTTGGGCAATAAGCTGCTGTCAAGGGAGCCAACACAGCAGAGAAGTCTGGTCATAGTGTTTGTATACACTCTTCAATCTGGAAAGGGAGTGCAGAAACTGTATGGGGGCGGACTTACCATATTGCCTCATGAAGTGCACCACGTTATTAGCGAAGGTCTGTCTGTTCGATGCAGACGCAGCAATTTCACCAAAGATTGGTTGCGTTGCAGTGTCATTGTCGGAGAAAGTCCTGACAGATCGTTAGTTGCTGAACCGTCTTTACGACTTTGTTGAATGAAACTTACCACCCTCCGATACTGATGAACACTTTCAAATCTGGCTTTACAGATTTGAGATTCGCGACATCTTGAAAGAGGCTCGACGGCGTGTCACCATCCATTGTTATGACTTGATACGAGCCAGGACTGATATAGGCGAACGCGAAATTGACGCTGGGTCACCGTAAGCGGTCTCACATCAGTGTGTCTCGGGATTGGTGTTTGCACTTACTGTGTCAATGCATCCAGAGGCAAGTCAGTAGGAGTAACTTTGTGGCAGGATTTCCGTGCGCTCCACGATTCATAGTATCCTATGACTCTGTTCTGAAGCAATCCTACAGATGCACCTCCCCCAGGGGGGCTTGGATGGAGGACGCAGTTGCTCTGGCACTTGCCTAGTGTCAGTCAGTACAGTGATGCCTTTGTAACGAGCTCTACGGCTGGTTGCGCGGTAAGCAACGACCGAGGGAAAAGTGATTTCGATATCCTTGCACCATCGGTCAAAGGGAATTCGTCAAAATTATAGACTATCCCCACCAAACACGTTTGGTACAAGGGCCTATCTAGCTCACTCACGAAACTCAAGCGCCACCGTCAGGTATGATAGTATTAGACTTACTGCCGCAGTAGTCTGCTGTGGTACCACACTATGATATAAGTCAGCACTACTAGTCCTGGTTGTTGACACTTTACTGTTACGATCACTTACAAAACCGAACTCACTACAGCAGGTGTTGAGTGGACACTTTTGACCAGCAGTTTTCGCATACTGCCCACACTCAGCTGTCGCACCACAGTTTGAGACACATCCCTTTCCGCAGTACGTTGGTCCGTAACCACAGAAGCCACCGCTTCCGCAGCACGCCCCATTACTACATGGTTTACCAGCGCCACAAGAGTAGTCATCTCGAGCTACGAGAGTAGCGTTGGTGCTGAAGCCGTTCGAGTCTGTGAAGATGTACGGGTCGGCCTCGGTACTGCGAGAGATCAAGATGCCTGGTGTCAATGGCCGCTCACTCCATAGGAAAATGCCAAAGACGAGTAAGATAGCAACGATACCACTTCCAAAGACGGTGTATCGCCTGGACAGCGACGAGGAAGAAGCCATGGCTGGCTGCTACATGTGCGAATTAGTTTGCAGAATCAAAGTAACAGAACAAAATGCGGTAAGGAAAAGGGACTGATAAAGCAGAGGAAGAAGGTCGATGATTGAATTCTTGAAGACTCTTTGTTAATTGCCAAAACAAGGGAGGTGATCGTCCTGATTCCCCTGACATTGGACTCTGTGAACTGCCGGCATGTTTGTTGCATCTTGCCTCCGCATGCTTGTCGGCCACTTCCTGACCGATCATTTACCGAGGCGCACATATGGTGATCAGGCGAGACGCCGAGCATGATGGAGACACCTTCTGCAACAAGTGCATATATTGAAAGTCAATGTGATTACATCGCTAACCCTGAAGGGTTTCAGGGCCAACAAAACTGAATGCAAGCATGATCGCCAAAGATCACAGGCGCATTGGTGCTGCGAAGAGGGGTAACTCCTTGACTACCGACGTAACTGGCTTACCGTGTGAGCGCGAAATAGCGCAAAGAGCAATGCGGAGTGCACCATTTGCACCACTTTGAGGAAGTCAAGATGACATAGCATGGTTGGCTAATTTCGCAACAGGCATGCGCAAATAGTCTCATCAACCGAAAGCATTGTTTCATCTTGACGATCCTCCCCTGTACATACGGTGCGGGTGGCCCAAACCGTCGACCAACAGTGGGCTGATAATCCTTTTGAGATGCTTAAGCGAATAGTTGGCCATCTTGTAACAATTTAAGCATCGCTATGGTTGACGCCACTTCGGCCTAAGCGTCAGTTCCTGGGGTGGACCGACAGTCTTGCATCTTGGCAGGGTCAAATGTAGGTACGGACCGATTCCCATGTGGTGGTTGCACGTTCCCTCGCTTGCTTTAGGGCTGCAGAAGTATGCAAAAACCTTGCGTCTGATGCCTGGATAGATGTCATTAGTTCCCCTTGAGGGATGGAAGGACGACACCTCGCGTTACCAGTGTTCATCTGATTGGTACGGCCAGCTCTATGGCGATGCACGCGCCGCTGCAGCACGCATCAGGCTTACAATGCCGTCTGCTTCAAGCAGAAGAAGGATCTGATGTTACATTTTTGCTGGGTCATATGGCGTCTGGTGTATCCATGACTTCACAACCCAAATGTGCATCAAGCGCCTAGTCTGGATCATGTGGTGTCCACATGTAGCACGCTGAGGGGCAGGCTTTGTCCAATGGGTTACAGATCGGGCAGGTGCCCCTGAATTCTGGACTTGTACCTGCATTGGATCCTGAACATCATACAGGCTTTGTACTTACATTGCCCTGATCGACAGAGAAAGAAAGCTGAGTATGGTAATCTCGCCGAGGGATCAGCTGCTCATACTAGCATGAGCTTCACGCAAGGAGTCTTGGGCGAGATTCAGAATATCCGTGAGGGCTGCGCACCGATGGATCAGCAGCAATGATGATGAGGTGAACCTGGAGCATCCAACACTTCTCTCGGCATAGTGATGGGACGAGATGAGGGTTGCATGCCTTAGCTGGTGGAAGACAGTGATATGCGTAACGAATCTTGCCAAGTTGCGAGCGACTCTGCACCCCTTTAGAATCATTTCTATTGAGTGCATCTATCCCCACCGTTCATTCATAACAACTCTCTTCATTTATCCTACATGGCAGTGGCCTTGAATTGGCAGAGCACCACTAAATTATTCTCTTCCAAGAGCACCAAGATGGCTCATCAACGCAGTATGCTTGCGTGGCTTATGTTCTTGGTTGGTTCCTCGTGGGCACAGCAGCTTTCCGGTGCCTCAATGTTCGTAAACTATACAGGACTCAGCAGTTCTTGTGTAAACGCTTTGAACACCAGCGTCTCCTGCCCGCTATTTCTGAGCCCTACATCGGTCGAGTAAGTCGTTAACCTGGGTCCCCAAGGTCTTGACGGCAATTTCAGCTTGTACACACAAGGACAACTAGCCTTGGAATTGCTCTAACGATTCGTAATAGTGGTGCAATCTTGGACTCTGATCAGGTCGGCGCACTCTGCGTAGACAGCTGCCATTCTTCTTTGCAATCTGCTAGATCGAAGATAGCATCTGCATGCACTGCTAGCACCGATATAATTGTGTATAACAGCGTTGCATACCCGGGTAAGTGATCTTATGCAGAGAAGATGATTATACATGTGCTGACAATGCGTCCTAGCAACCCTCATTGTTGACAATTTTCTCTATACTTACGACATTTCCTGTAAGAAGGACAGGTCTGTGCATCCGAACACCTAGATAACGATATATGATTCTGACAGCGTGTAAGCAAATCTGGAAGCTTCTGTGACCCTCAGTTTCTGGCATGGTCGAACCAAAGCTACCTCACTAAGGCCCAGAATTGCTCGGACTGCTGGCTGGGTGTGCAAGCGATCCGATTGAGCAATCCCCTGGGCTACGACGTCGACCTTGCAGGTAATCTTGCGTCGTTGACTTCTAGCTGCAGCGCTTCTGGCTATGGCTATACTTCACCATCAGCCTACGCTCTGAACTCGACAGCAACTACGCTGCCTCCTAGTGCGACAGCGTCTCCCCCAGCAACATGCACAGGCTCGTACACGGTACAGCCTGCTGATGACTGTAACTCGGTAGCCAAAGCGCTCAACGTGTCGACGTACAGCCTTCTCTATGACAACAACCTGGACCTATACTGTGAAAACTTCGCAACAATGATCGGCAAGACCTTATGCAAGCCCGCACAATGCGCTACATACACTTGGCAGGCTAACGATACTTGCAATAGTGTTGTCAGGGGATTCTCTGGTATGACATTAACCCAGTTCCAGGCTTGGAACCCAAACTTGAACGACCTTTGTCAGAATGGTCTCAGTTTCTTTGGTTATCAGGTCTGCGTAAGGTATGTAGACGTAATGCTCCTTGTTGTATTAACCTCTTCCCCTTTGCGGTGTTGTATAGGCTACTAACGCTGATTCAATCTATCAATCGCTAGTCCACCAGGTGGATACTCAAACTATGCAGCACCTAGTAGCCAAAGTGCGACTACTGCACCCCCCACGGCCGCAGTACCGGCGCCAACAAATGCAGGAGCCGGCTCGAACAAGAAGTGCGGCAATTGGTATACTGTAAGCACTCATCTAATAGTCCTAGTCGTCCGGCTACAGGCACAGTCCCTGACTCTTGTCTATAGGTGCAGGAGAACGATGACTGCGCGCACGTATCTCTGACAAGCAGCATCTCAATCTCCGACTTCTACTTTCTCAACCCGGAAATCAACGCAAATTGTACCAACTTGCAATTGGCAGTGGCCTACTGTGTCGAACCAGTCGGTGATATCGCCACTTACTCTGGGTACAAGACATCTACCAATTCTTATATCACGGTTCCGCCTGCGACGTTCTCTTCGGTCAACACTGGGATTCCACCGGCAAGCAGCAATCCTGGCTATTCATACACTATGTCTGCGTTGCCAGAAGCCTCTGGTACCCTCAAAGACTGCTCAGAATATCGCAATTATGACGACACCAACGGTCTCAATGACTGCTCATATATTGCCTATGCCTTCCATCTTACGACAGATCAGTTGCTCGCATGGAATCCTAGCCTGTCATCAGACCTGAGTTCTTGTGACCTTCAGTCTGGCTACAGCTATTGCGTGATGCGAGACGGCCAGCAAGGTAAACCACCCATTGCACTACATTGCACGATAAGAACTAACAGCGACAGGATCGGAAGATTCGCTTGACTACTGTATTCCAGTCGACGATCCGGAGGACGGCACTGCAGCAGACTGTTCCTGCTTCACTCGGGTTCATGGCTATCAGAATAGCAGCGGTGGGTTAATCATAAGCCGGCCTCTTCGCGCCCAGTGTACTTACCCTTTTGTTAGGCTATGATTGCGGAGACATCGCCCAGTCATACTCAATCAGCCTTACCGACCTGACAACCTGGAACACGTGGATGGGTTCCGACTGCGATTCCGCGCTCTACAAAGGCCTAGGATATCATGACACCCGTGCGATCTGCATCGGTGTCAACGCATCGGCGCCCACAGCAACCGCGACTAAACCACCATCCTCGACGCCTCCCCAGACTGGCACGAAGACATCCACATCCATGGGGCCTACGCAAACGGGCATCGTGAAAGGATGCCTGAAATATTACACCGTGCAGAGCGGAGATTCCTGTACTTCGATCGAGGCGCAATATGCGATCACTTTTGCGCAGTTCTATCAATGGAATCCAAGTGGTACGTCGTTCGGCCCAGCTCCTTGCAGTCGCTGGATCTTTCCAAGCGCGATACGCATTGGGCTTTGGAGCGATCTTTATGACTAACGTTTGACTTCAATAGTGGGCAGTGATTGCACGAACCTGTGGCTTGGCTATGCATATTGTGTGGAGGGTCCGGCTCCATCGACAACTTCAACCAAACCAACATCGACAGGCTCTGGTCCAGCCAGTCCAACGCAGTCTGGAATAGCGTCTAACTGCGACAAGTATTACACCGTCGTCAGTGGCGATTCATGCGACAAGATCGAGACGCAATACAGCATAACCTTCCAGCAATTATATGCTTGGAATCCAGCGATTGGATCCAACTGCCAAAGCTTGTGGGTGGGATACGCCGTCTGTGTAGGTGTTACCGGATAAAGTTGACCACACCTGTACTGTTGTTCAGGATTATGCCAGTCGTTGAAATATGTAACAGCAGCGTGGTATTTGGAAGTCCAGCAGATAGTGCGGTGGCGATCGTTGTACCAGCAGCAATTGTATGTGATCCTCGACTGTTCCGCGTTGGGTGTGGTAATGATGAATACTGTCAGGACATAGGCTTAGGCCTGGTCCAACTGCTCCCGACATAGAACAAGATTGTCACATTGATCCCACAATAGAGGATGTTTGGTTGAGTTTTGTACATCAAAACAATATCCCCGGATCCTTAAGATGATCTGTAAGTGGGACACCGGCGCAATGCTCCGTAAAGATATGGTCTGCGATGTGAGCATTGTCAGTACTGACCATGATTCACAAGTTCCATATCATTTGAAGATAAGCGTTTTGTCCAATACTTTGCCGAAGGCAAGAGATCGAGCTCGCACCGTCCGAAGCCTATACCGTCCGCTCAAGACCTTGTGAACATGCCCTCCTTCCTCTACTCTCGAGATAGAGCCACATATATAGATGAGCGTCAGAAGCTCAGCAAAAGTATCTCATGAGCAAACGTGCATATAGCGGCTTGCGGCCAAGCTCAACCACGCAGCCAAATAAGTAACAACACAAGATTAAAGCAGGCAAGACTACGAGAATGGTCGAGTGAGTCGTCAAGCTTCATTATCGGGTTATAGTGCTCCTAGTCGGTGAAAATTAGTAGGGGTGCCTCTAATTTGCAGTAAATACAATGTTCAAATGCTGCAAGAGCGGGAACTGGAGGTCATAGCGAGCATTGTGTCTACTTCCAGATGGCGCTAATTATTCAGTTCTCTGGTTTGAAGAGAGCGACTTTCACTTGAACCAATCAAGCGAACATTCCCGCATGTCCTGTTGTTCATCTAGTGGCACTCGCACAGCACGACAAAATCACGAAGTTATTATTCCTTCAAGATGCCAGTTGTATCTTCTCCATGAGCGTGCAAAGCGACGGGAGGAGGATCGCGATCCCTTGACACGACGATATACTCAGCATGCCAGCGACGAGGAGACGGGCTTCGACCACCACAATTGCAGGATAGTGTATCTGCTAGGCGTCTCAGATCACTTGGAGAGCAGATGTGTCTGGGTACTCCATGGGTCCAAGTGACGTATGAAAAGTAACGCTTCGGCAGTAGCCTGTATCGAAGGGTGATCACCGTACCGATAGAAATCTGTAGCCTCTTGGGTCTTAACTTATTTTTCCATGTTGTTGGAAGTTAATCGGACCAGATCTCATATATCTATACAACATAGAGGTTGCCTGGGTTCGCTTGGCATCGTGGCCCACTCAATGTTGAATGACGTCAGTGAGCGATCGAGCAATGTGGGTATGCTAATGAGACCCCGCACCCCGCCATGCATGCATGTATACTGTACCGATGCAAGACGGAGGTAGTATTGATAACTCCTCTTTCGCTTGTTCTCTTATCCTGTTGCACCGCAACTCTACAAGCAACTGTACAACCATCAACATGGCAACCAATGACAGTCACATTGAGAAGAGCCTGTTCTTCGCCTACGCTCGAAGGGTGCGTTGAACATAATACAAGTGCTCCTCGTGATAGTAAAGTAGCAAACCCACTGATTCAGTTCTCTAGACCGACCACAACACCTTCTCCCGTTATATGCTAACGTTCGCCGATCGCGACACAGCAGAAGACTGGTGGAAGCTCGTGCAGACAGAGTACCCTGACTCCGTCCGTAGCAATCCTCAGCTGTTCTCGTTCACTGGTGATGGCCGTCCGAGTCAGATCTGGGAGAACAAGAAATTCGATCACCTGAAGACGAAATGGCTGTATACCCAGTTCGGCGATGCAAAGGACACCCGCGGCAGCGCGCAGGCCACCATACCCGTGCAAGCAGGCAGTTATACTGGGACGGGGGGCAGTTCAGCAGCAGCGGGTGGGAGTCTAGATTTGAGTGAGCTATCCGCTGTGCTCCAGAAAAGCAACCAGGACAATTCCGACAAAGTGCAAGCGGCTTTCAAGCGAATCCCCGAGCAAATCCAGGAACTCATCGCAGCTCAAAGCAGTTCCGCCGGAAACCTCGACCGACTGCAGAAGATCGTCGAGCAGCAAATTGCACAACTCGCAGAGGCGCCGAAAGATCAGTCGGGACAAAAGACTTCATCATCGGAGGATACACAGCAGCTGCACACCATCATCCAAGAGCAGAACAAGCAGATGGAGGAGGCGCGGAAGAGTTCCTCGGCCGAGACAGACCGGCTGCAAAAGATTATCGAGCAGCAGAGCAAGCAGAACGAGGCACTCACGTCGAAAATGGGCGACGTAGCGACCCTACTTCAGAAGTCTAGCCAGCCGCAGCCAGGAACTCAGAGTAGCGCCTCTCCTGATCTCGAGCGTCTATCAAAGATCGTCGGACAGCAGAACAAGCAGATCGACGCCCTTACGTCGAAGCTAGCAGATGTGGCAAATATACTCGAAAAGTCAGGTCATGCGTGCCGATGCAGTGACTCGGTCTCGGCGCCGGCGCAGAGTCAGAGTGCGGAGCATGATGTTAAGCCGCCCCCGAGAAAGCTGAATAGGAAGGTGTTGGGGTATACTTATACGTAGACAAGAGCTCTGAGAAGCATGAAGAAGATGGGCGAGTGCCATGTATATTGTTAGCATGATCGCTGGATCAGCAAGAGAGCACGCCTGGCTTTAGGCTTCAGCGGGCTTTGGAAAAAAAGAGTGAACTTGAATCTTATCAACATCAAATCTGTAAGTTGCGGCTCGCGCCGACACTACTGTAACGAACGTAGATATATCCTCTAAAAGAGGGACGATACGGTGACTAGTTGTGACATAAAGGCCATAATCCTTCTGCACACATCACGCCTCCCATCAAGGACAATACACCACGTCAACCCACAGCACGCCAGCAATACCATCCTCGAGACGTGCGACTTATTAGATCAGGGGGAAATAATTTGATTCGCTCCGCTACTCCAACGCTTCAACAACTCGTCCTACAAGTCTCTTGAACCCTTCCAGACGAGTGCATCGCTCGTCCGTCCGCATTAAGAACACCACTGACCCGCCGTACTGCCAATCATGACTACGACAACGCAGTGGTATAAGCCGTAGAACGTCTCTTCTAGATCCAAGAGCTTAAGCTTGATATTGGTTTCGCTCACACCAGCTCTTTCAGCGTGTTGGCAATATCGGATCAGGTTTTCACTACACCATTCACGCTGAACCTAAGGGGTATGGATGCTGCTACATGTAGGAGTGGATTTCATTGCGCAGGGTTATTCACATAGCAACACGGTGCAGGCGGCATTATTAGGAGATGACGAGAAGTGGTGGAAGCGCTGCCAGATGCTGGCGCGGAAATCAACAGGAGCAGATTACTGGAGGAGTGAGCGTTGCGTAGCGCACAATGCCGCTAGACGCACGGTTCTTTCGTCTCAATACATGTTTAAGCTTCGGCTTCAACGCGTCATTGTTGTCGCTGCTACAGACCGAGTTGATCAGGTAGTAGCTTGTTTGAAAGACTTAGAAGTGAAGAATACTGTAGTGGTCGCACAGCAATCTAAGTTCAGTTGTAGCGCGCTCGGCCGTTACTATAATAGAGTCTCTAAATGTAAGGACATAAGTACAGGTGACGACATTGCATAGCACCGTGCTTTAAGCGATACTTCTTTCTATCTAAACAAGATAGCGTGAACCGTACCCTTGGGTAGCTTAGTCTAGCAGCCTGGAACGCCCGCGCAAGAACGAAAGAGTCCTATCCGATTCCACTTCTACTGGCTTCAAGACTGTCCATATCCTGCCAGACTGGGTACAATCAATAACTATAGACCTTTTGCCATTATCAAGTCGTGGCCTTCTGCCGAATGGGCAAGTGCATCTCTACGAGGCTATGGACCGCAGCGAGCAACCCGGGGGGGAAACACTATAAGTGACTGCTGATAGCAATCATTGTTCGCACCCACAGGCGACACGGTCTTTGCAAATGGCAGTTCTGTTCTTGTTCCCCGCTCTAGGAAAGATTTGCCACCACAAATGCGCATCAGGGTAGAATGCGGTAGCTCCCCGGCAACATGGTATCCTCATCCATACGACATATCATGCAAGCCATGATGCAGCAGATGGCGAGGTGAATTCTTCCGACGACCTGTAAGCGGCATCATGGGCTGAAGTTTCTAGGGAATGAAGAACGAGGACGGCGCATCGATGGTTTCAATCCTTCATACCAGGCAAGGATGATTACACTCAGTACACCGGCATTATGTACTACGATTGCGCCGTCCAACCTTTAAGTCGTTGCATTGACGAAGACGTGCTGGCCGCCGACACCGTCATCAGTCGCAGGGCGCCCATTAAGGGTTCATTGCACAACATCTGTATACTCGTCACATGGTCAACATTATAGCTCGAAAGTGAGATGCTGGCGGACCTGGCTTTGCCGTCACCGGCCGTTGCCCGATTTACTGACCATGTTACGTGGCCTCTATCAATCCCTGGCGTCTTAGTCTCTACGATCTGTTGCTGGGCGGCTCCACAAATATGCATTGCACCAGCAGTCACAATATTCCTTTGATTCTACACAGCTCAACTCAGGCTTCGTTGGAGACTGAAAGTTATCTGAGGAGAGTTATATAGAGATGCTTGTCAGCGTTTGCCTTAAGAGCAAGTCATGCTTCCACCAGGACTCCTGCACAAAACCTTTGTAGTTACCCGACGGTACGCTTTCCATGGCCATCCTTAGATTAGAGTCAGCGGGAGTACAGCATCCGATGTTCAAAGGCGAGACACCATCTGTCTATCTTCCAACCTCTGGAGACGCTAGAGCGATGTAACGCCATCGCGGATCTGTTGCCAGATAATCGGAGACAGATGGTCCAAGTGAACGGAGTGCATCATTACACGTCCAGTCACTAGCCGGCTTCCGGAGCAAGTCAATAGGAGTGTCTAGATGCAGCACTGCCACCTGAAGTTAGACTTTTAGCAATGAAAAAAAGGAACAATGTAGAGTCAGACATGTTTGTCATGAACAAAGGCGGTAGTCAGGCGGGTAAGCACAGTGCCCCTTGCAGCAAATAAGATGAATTACTCTTGCAATGATGAACATGCTCATGGAAGCTGGCTTGTTGCTGAACTTGGCTGCAAACGGGTTGCTTTGTAGACAAAGATGTCGATTTTGGAGGAGCACCGCTCTGATTGTCTCATAACAATCATTGTTGTTACGCCTGAATGCGTCTATTAATGGCCAGCAAGGTACGAAATTACCGCCCGATTGTCATGACAAGGAGTTCTTGGGATTTAACCCAAACAGCAGCAGCAGTTGTTGTATTTGCGATGTCCAGTCTGATGAACTTTGCGGGTTTCCGGGGGGAAAAAGCACGCATACTTCATAAGCACACCTTGCGTATTCGACACTTGCATGATGGGTGAGTTATCCAGCAGCATTACCGTTCAGACGAACATCTGCTATGGCATCTTCTGCTCAGCTAAAAGCTACTACGTCGGGCTGCGATGCCTCGCTAGGAAGCCACTCATTCATCTGCTTGTTATGAAGGTTGCAGGCGACAAACTGCCGCAGGAGCTGTGCAACCTGATTATGGATGAGCTACTGAAGCTTGAGAAATCAAGAGTCAGGAACGTATGGAGGAAGGACAAGACATTCGCCAGGAACTTCATTAAGTTCAGGTTCCAGTCTCCACCCCTGTCTTCGAATACGGGTGCTTGGCAAAATGCATGGCTCGAGGCTCAGGTAGTAAGTGTCAGGGTAGGCCGTATGAGGGGGCGTCCACATGCTCACTGGTTCATAGGATCCAAATGCCAGTGGCGTGATTGCACAACAGGTGCAGGTTACACGACCAGTTAATGAGCGAACAACACAGCGCGATCTCTCAGCCCACTATATCCATCTTTCTTGCGAAAGATCACAGCCGCGTATGGCTATGAATCTGCCCAGTACAGGCACTGAATCAAACCAAACGAATGGTGGTGGCCGCATCGAGCTGCGTCACGATTCTGACCATGGGACGGCCATGTGGGCATCATGCCAGTCGAGTCTCCCTCAGTGGTCCCCATATGCCGCTCCATTAGATGTGCGGGATAAGTTCAGTATCTCTGCGACTGCAGGAGTCGACACACCATCGCGCGCGGTATCAGAGGCACCTACAACTCTACCGGAAGCGAAATCAATAGTTGCGGCTAGGCTGCTTGTATGCGATGGAGTGCAGGAATCGATTCGAAATTGGGATAGAGATTTGATTGAGAAGTTTGTGGGCATGTTGGAGTTGCATATCGTGCCGTTTGATGACGGTGACCCATTGAGTCCAGGCCTGCATATCGTCCAGCGAACACAAGTGAACACTCAGATCGCCACAACTTAGCGAAGGGTTACCCAATTCATTCTTCATTAACGATCTCGCTCGCCATGCTGGTCTGGGCAAATCAGGCAGAGACAGCTCGTTGATATGACTTAAGCTATTGATAGCCATCACGAATGGAGAGAAGGGCGGGGGCGTCTATATGCTGTGGTTCTCTTCCATTATTCTGTAGAAGGCAAGCGTCAAGGGTCTCATGAAGATGCCAGCATTCGCTCACTGGATTGGTGGATCCACTTCTTCAAGTTGGTGGCAGTCTTTGCATCTAGGCCATACGTCTGGGGTAGCCTTTCGCACAAGTCGACGATTGTGGCATACCGCCTGTCATAGTAAAGCTCTCCCATAGCATAGCCAACGAGTTGGGCCTCCCGCTTGTCCAGTCTCCTACTCTGCTGCTGGCAAGACGATCCATCAAATCCTGGCTGTATGCTCCTGGTATTTGCGTACTCAGATGAAGTAGATTTCTTGAGCAGAGGCAGCGCCTCGTACAACTGCTCTATCAGGTTGCCATTGTCAAACCTCGCCGAGTAGCTCGCTTTCTGAGCGTTGAAGTCTGCCTCGCTCTGGTGCGTTCGGGACACCTGAGCCGCAACATCTCCCGCTACAGTCTCGGCATAGCCATCTGCATCCACCTCGATGGCAAAAAGATCGCCAGCCGCATTATCGTCTTCTGACATCTTGGGCTTGAAGGTCGATGACGAGCAGCAGACTCGGCTGCAAGCAGTGTGAAAGACCAACAGGTCTTGGCAAAAGCTTGTCAGGGCTTACCTCCTATAGGTATACGGCAGCCTAATCTACGCCATCCCATGTGTATCTCGCCAGCACTGCCCTCGGTGCTAAACATAAACATACATCGTAAAGCCGCAGCAGCAATAGAAGCGGTGCAAAGTCTAATGGGCAGAGGCGAACAGCCTGAAAACGAGGCTTGACTGGTGGTATACGTAGCCTGTTCCGATTTTATTAGAAACTATCACTCAGAATACACACGTAAGCAGCAGTGAAATATCATCAGGCACAAGCTGGCTTTATTCAAACACGGGTTGGCTATGAGGTCCTTGTTCTGCAACCTTTGTCTCTTCTCACGCCGCAACCGCCACAAGTTTCACATGCAAGTTGCAGGCGCCCTCTTGTAGCAAGACACTCGCGGGCGATCTTATTAGTTCTCAGCATTCCCAAGACAAGCAGTCGTTCTTCTGAACTCCACTCCATAAATGTGACGGAGAATCTAAATTCTGATGATAACACAGGGACAGTCACAACAGCGAAGCTATCTGCCTCTCGAGGAAGAGCCAAGCCATGAGGACGGTACACCCGCACACTTTACCGACTTGCACAACCAGTATCTTGAGCGACTGCATGGAATACCTCCAGGCGACATTGCCAGAATATATACCTCATTACAGTTCGGACTTGGGCGTGTCGTAGCCGAAGGCGCTGAAGCCATAAGCAGATATCTTCAGCACCAGAGCGCTCAGCAGGCGCATCAGAGAGACGTAGAAAGTACTGGGAATCCTCCATCACAGCCTACATCATGGTCTATACCCCTTAGACGAGGTGCAGCCATCAGAAAAGACTCAGACGCAGGTACCAAAGCTCGCAAGGCCATCTTGAGACGAGTAGCACAGCAACGGGTGAAGGGTCGGTCGTCCACCTGGTCCCATGTTTCTCCGCAGAAGGATCAAAGTAGTCTCGACAACCACAAGCCCAGCTCGTTGCAGGTCTCTGCATCTCCCGTAATGCGGTCGGCCAAAGGTACAAGAAAACCAGAGATCCACTCTGCGCCTCAGGATGCACGATACAGAACGAGGAGCGGGCGTGTCCTCAGAGCAAGATCACAGAGGGCGAGCATCGAGGAAGATTGATACTGTTGGAAGCGATGTTTGATACCCTTGACAATGTTTTACATTCCTCAACCTAGCCTTCCAGGATTAGCGTTTCGCGGCATCCTCACTGACGGCACAATCGCTCTCAACATGATTTTGCGCTCAAGTGTGATCGGACACCAATCAGAACAAATGCAGGCTGTGCTCCAACGAGGTTCGTCGGGTTGGACAACATACACAGGTGTCGAAAGCATCCGGGTGTTTTCCGTGGGAGTTATAGCCTTGACGGACGTGTACTCTCCATGCTTCGCGAAAGTAGGTTGTAAGATCTGATTGCCAGTACACTTGTCTCCAGGTCAAACCCATTAATGTATTGCGCCAGCGTAACATGTCCTGTACTATTTCCGAATATCAAGTTTGTACAAGGCAGCGTACAATCGATCGACCAACTTTACGGTCGGTGTCTTCCAAAGCCACCATCTCATGCCGTCAATGCTTCTCCTTTCACTCAGTGTCTTCCTTCTCTCGCCTTCCGAAGAAGTATGCCAACCCACCGCAGGCGGCATTAGCCAAGCAGAGGCCAACGGTGGCACCCCTGACAATGCCTCTCACGCTGAACTTGTTGACAATGGTCTGCTTCCGTCTCCTTGCGATTGCGAGATAAGCAGCGCTCCATGCACTTGCCACACCGGCGCTATCGACCTTATATCCATTGATGTTCAGATATGAGCTGAAAAGGAGTACCGGCGGAAAGAGCATGGGGAGAGGCTGGAAAGGTCGCAAATGCTGAGCGGTGATGAGTGTCGCAAGGAGAGTTGGGGGGAAAGCATTCTCTGTGTGTATATATATTAGCATGGCATCGTATACCGTTTACTGGATGGTTGTTACTAAACTCACCTCCCCATGCCTTTGCAGTCTGGAGCAGGCCCTCCTTTGCGTCTTCTGGCGCGCCCGATGATGATGGCATTGGCATATTTGCGGTGTTTGTGGAGTTGTACTGAAACGGCAAGCTAGTAGAGTACACTTGCGCTCTATCTCTCTCTTGACTGCTACGGTAGAGAGCTATAACGGAAACCCTGAACCGCTGCAGCTCTCCGCACGCGAAAGCAGAGCGAGGTCATGCTTAGTGACGTTTGGTCGGCATCGGCGAAAGTTGAGCTTTCGACTGGCCGAAAAAGTACGGACGCGGATGCTGAGATTACCATGGTGTTATCTGGCATCAACACTTATTATTCCGCAGCAGTCTACGGCTTCCATCCAACTTTGAGCAGCACAAACACAGAAACCGGGCTAATAGCTGAAAGACGCTGGATGTCCACCACGCTCAGATTACTACCTGAGACTTGATAAACGACTGCCCCTCCTTCAACTTGTCGAGTGTCAGCGTCTCGTCGTCCGCGCCCACCGACACAGGCGGCTTGCAAAACATCACAAACCACAGTTGCTATGTCGGGCAAATCAACCGGCGCGCAGCCCAATAGAAGCACCGGTGACTCCAAATCGCGACACGAACATCACGATGGCTCTTCAACACGGCCATACACGGAGGAGCAGAAGGCTGCCGTTATCCGCATTCGGAAATGCAACCACACAGACTTCTACAAAATCCTCGACCTCGAAGAAGTCAGGACAACATGCACAGATGGCCAGATCAAGAAGCAATATCGCAGGCTTAGCCTGCTTACACACCCGGACAAGAACGGATATTCAGGCGCAGATGATGCCTTCAAGATGGTCAGCCGTGCGTTTCAGATATTGAGTGATGCGGACAAGAGGAAGAGATATGATGCCACTGGAAGCGATCCGGACTCGAGGTTTGGAGCCGCCTCGGCAGGACCGAGCGCAGGGGGTCACCCATTTGCAGGGTTTGGGCATGCAAGGGCTGGCGGTGGGAGGGGACCGATGTTCGAGGAAGAGGTCAGTCCTGAGGAGCTTTTCAGGCAGTTCTTTGGTGGAGGCATGGGTGGAGGGCTATTTGGAGGGCCATTTGGTAAGCTTTACGTCTCAGACAAGTTGGACTGTTGCATGTCTGTCGAAGTATGCAGCTAACATGAATATCTACAGGTGGTGGTGGCCTTGGCGGCGGCGGCGGTCCATTCGTTTTTAATATGGGAGGTGGAGGGCCTGGCATCAGGGTCCATCAATTTGGTGGCGGTGTGCCACGCCGACGGCCACACAACCATGCGGATGCGCAACCCACCTCGCCATTACAGGCCCTACAAGGCCTCCTACCTCTTCTGCTACTCTTTATTCTTCCGGTTTTAAGCAGCTTATTCTCCGGTGGTGGCTCCACGCCATCTGGACCGCAGGTCCGATTTGACGCCCCTATGTCACCGCAGACTCAATCCCATACTTCATCAAGACTTGGCGTGCAATATTTCGTCAATCCAGCGGATGTCGTAGGGTACAATGAGCAGAAGTGGAAGACTTTGGACCGACAAGCTGAGCAGAAGAAAGTTGCGCACGTATCGGCTGAGTGTGAGTGGGAGCAGGCACAGCGGCAAAGAATGTATGATCAGGCACAGGGCTTCTTCTTTACCGATCAGCAACTGCTGGAGAAAGCGAAGGCATACCCGATGAAGCAGTGTGAGCTGTTGAGAGATTTCAAACGAAAATGGTGATAAAGTGCGTGAACTCGTTTTCTTGCATAGCTTTCACAAAGGTCGAACAATCTGTATTACTGAAGCGTTTGGCAGTTACGGTCACTTACTGAATTTCATCCTTCAACCAAATAGAGTTCCCTCGAGTCTCTCCACAGTTGGCTGGTTCAGTGAGCTATATGATCTAAGTGTTGCAACAGATGTATGCTGTAGGGCGAGGCAATGAAATCGCTGAGGAGCGTTAATGGAAGCAATTTGAAAGTTTATAGCAGAGACTTCATAAGTCAGTGCCTGGAGACGATATGCTGCTTTCCGGAAGAAGGCATGTGCTGGTTGTTGGGGTCAATGGAGGTGTACCTGTCGAACACAGTATCTTTCATAAGAAAATACTAGCTGCTCGAGCCACACTAGAATGCGTACTGGGAGTACCAGCGCCCGCACCTGTCACCAAATTAGGACCGGATGCCGACATTCGCGACTAAAGAGGCTGGTTCCTTCGACTCCAACCTTCATTTACAGTAAGTTGCGACGACCAACGCAAGTCAACCAGGATGAGACTGATGTTGCTAGGAAGTGACAAGTCTGTGGATTCAGAAAGCGTTGAATCAACGGTCGAGCAGGAAGACCTTCGCGATCATCCTGCACTTGCGGCAGAAGCACATATCACGGCATCACACATCCCGACCAGACAGTTAGATTAGCTTGCCAAGCGATCTGTGTAGGTCAGGTTGGCAATAGAAGGAAACGGTGTCAACATGAATTTCTTCAAAGGCAAGCTTTTGAGCACCAGCGCATAAGTAATGTAGACGAATTCCTGACTTCGGCCTCTTCAGCCTTTCAACATAATCCCTTCAGCACGCTAGCTGGACGTCCGACCTGCCTCTCGTCTCCCGTGTTGTTACATCACCAATATCGCACTCATAATTCGTATCAATACAAGTTTTTCTCTTGCCACTCCGAACAGAACCAATCAGTAACCAGCGTCTCGAACACAATCCCTTCCCCAGAGAATGTGTAAGGTAATGTGGCGTCACATTTGCAAATCAGACATTGAACATGAATGCAGACCCAACAACTCCATCGACCATGCTTTTACTCACAGGCGGGACCCACGAGCGCTCCTACTCTCAGATCTCCCATGGATGACTCCATCAGCGCCAACAACGTGCCCATCAATATCCACAGCTCTGGGGCGGCGCCTCATAGCCCCAGGCGCGGTTCGCGATAGATTGAGCCCCATGCCCATCCACCACTCCTCTGGTATATCATCTCTCTGAGCCATCCTTTCAATGATCCTCCGGGCGCTATCTAGATCCTCACCACTCTCGCCACCGGATGACACAAGGGCATCTGCTACCTCCATCGAGCTTCGAGCTGTCGGTGGGCTGACTGGGTGAGGTTGAGGCGCCTCAGTTGAAATATCTGCTTCAGCTTCCACGTCTCCCAGACCAAACCTTTCAGGACTCTCGTCCAATCGACTGGCTCTATGGCGCGTCCGACGACGTCGATCTAGCGGCGTTTGATCAAACCTCTCGATGAAACCCTCCGTCCGAGTTGAGGACCTCACATCACCATCGTGGCGCGACCGTACCAAATGTCCTTCTTCAGCACCGTCCATAGGTGTATCTAGTACTGGTGTAGACTCGCGGCTTGAATCCTGACGTCTTCTTGCATCCACAGGGGACAGAGGGCGAGTGTTAGTGGATGGAATTTCGGCATCCATGAGATTCTCACGCTGGGAACGCCTAGCCCAAGGCCCACGTGTACGAGAGGTCAGTCTGCGGTTGCGAGTCACAAAAGCTGCGTCGTCGAAGCTAATGTCTCTACGCACGCCAGATAGACGCTCACGCCCTTCTTCAGTGTCAATGGCCTCTTCAATCAATCTGAAGCCGATCTCTGCCCTTACACTCTCGTTATAGCGTGCGAATCGGTTGCCTTCATCTTGGTATCGGGCACGGTGCTGCTCGACTCGATCCTGCCCTTCTTCGTAGCTGTTTTCATGATAGTACACATCCTCAGCGAAGGCCTCAATGGCGTTGTCCAGGTCGTCATCCGCGCATACAAGGTCATCAGCATCGACAGAAGCGAGAGATTCATTGTCGTTGCTAGGGACAGTGATGTGGGTATCGTCATTGGAAGAGAATGAATTGCTTGCAGCTGCACTGGTAAAGCTTGAATCTGCCGAAGGCAGATGGCGATCGGGCTCGATCGTTGATCGCATGACTTCCCAGCCATCCCCCGGGGCTGACGAAGGCGATCGAGCCCTATCACCAAGACCGTTGATTGGCGACTCCGGTCTCCAAGAATGACTGAGGGGATGGTGCAAGCGCTGTGGCCTAGCCTGGGAACCGCTGGTCCCTGCATAGCCAGCTTCAGAGGTCGACCAGTCTCGGGGAGGCGTGGGCAGGCGCGGCCTTTCAGGGCTGCCAAGATCGATCAAAGGCTCAGGGGATCTGAACATGCGCCCTCGACCATCCTCAGGAGGCATTAGCTGAGGTTGCTCTGGCAAGGGGCCATCAACAATTTGCCCAGGATAACGTGCTTGGTTTCGTCCGCGATAAAGTAGTCCACGAGGATGTTGGGCGTCCGGTCCATTAGCAATGTCTCTTGCAGGCCTAAAGCGGTCGCGCTCTTCACGTGTCCTTGGGTACAGGATTCCGCGAGCTTGATACCGCGAGGTTCTAGAAGCTCTTGCCGGGTCATTTTCACTCAATTGCCTATCGATATTTTGAGGTAATCTACGTGCACCATTACTGCGCGATTGAGGTTGCAGCCTTCCGCCAGGTGTAACATTGTGAAGATCCTCTGTAGACTCTGTATCAACCATCCGGCGTTGCAGGACATCAGGATGTCGAGGACCTTCGTGACTATCGGCCGACTCAAGGAGTACAGAGATAGGAGGAACGCGACGGTCTGAACCGCGTGCAGTCTCTCTGACATCGCTCACGCTTCTTGCTGCCAACGATTCAAGTTGATAGGGCGCGTGATCACGGTTCGGGTCTCTGATCGAGTGCTGGCGCGTAAGTCGAGGATACTGGCGACCATGTATTGAAGGGTACCTTCTAATCGGCGAGCGGGCGTGTGCAGTTGCGTCCTGCTTCTGAGCTGTACCCGAAGACTTCCTGCGACTGTCTTCATCCGGGTCGCGCCAGATACTGTGAATCGTGGACGATTAGCACAGCTTCGACTTCGACTCTGAAGTAACGTCTGCCGGTCAAGAAGTGATTGTCGCGCCGGTGGAGACAGGCGCAATGCTCGCGCAAAAAATTGGCAAGCCTGTCAACTGCCCAGGTGTGGCTCAAACAAAGATTAACTTACGGAAGACCCATCGCGCCGAGAATCACTTGGAGGGATGCGCGAGGAAGCGCGAAAGGGTCGCGACCAGCGCTATAGATATATGAAGAGAGAGGGGAGAGTGGTGGAGTAGAGATTCTCAAACTGAAAGAATGACGAAACGAGGGGAGTATGATGCTCTACCAAGCCTGTATTGTCAGGTCGCGGTTGCGTTTCGCGCGAATGAAGCTCAAAAGGGACTACGTAAAATCTCCGCCTTTGCGCGAAACTTTGAGGCTGGAGACGGGCCTGGGGTCGCACAGGTAGGTAACTATCACGTGATGTGGCGATGAGCTTGATTAGGTTCAGGCAGACGTGTCCTAGCATCTCGTGCCGACTTGCCCGCGACTGCTGCCTTGACAAGTCGTCCCTTCCTGTTACGCCAGCCAGAATCCGGGCAACTGCCTGAACGTCACATGCAAAAACATCATCATCATCATCATCATCATCATCATCATCATCATCATCATCATCATCATCATCATCACCGCAATACCCTGCACTGTCTTATAAGTAGATTTCCGGATTCAATCGAATGGCATTCTACTCGTCAGAATCAACTTCGAGAGATCGACTCTAAGCTTGATATCTCGAAGAGTTCTACGCCAAGTATAAGATCTTCAAAAGCGCAGCTCGCTTTCGCACAGCTGCACAGACCTTGGAGGCTGCCCGGAGATGCGCAAAGAATATCAAGCCGACAATGTGACCACAGCACTAGTGAGAGAGCTAGCTGCTCAATATCCATACCTAGCACCAGAGCCCTTACTCACAAAACCTAAAAGACTTGACAGGTTTCGCTACGAAACGTGTCCTAAGCTCCTTAGCCAAGCCAAGGCAGAGGCAGCATCATCATCAGATGCATCAAAACCATACATCAGCAAGGATGACCTTGCCAAGCTGATGGACTGGAAGCTAAGCCATGGCAAATTCCGACCCAATCTGTCGAATTTGATACAGCGAAACAGCCCTGCAAATGTCGAGAGCACAAGTGAGAATGCATTCGTAATCTACGATGATCCAAAGCAGGATTCAGTCCACGCGTTCGAGAAGCTACAGAGCCTAAAAGGGGTCGGGCCTGCCACTGCGTCGCTGGTTTTGTCTGTCTATGACCCGGAAAACGTACCCTTTTTTTCTGACGAGCTATATAGGTGGTGTTTCTGGTATGCAGGCAAGGGGACAGGTTGGGACAGGAGGATCTCGTACTCTTGGAAGCAGTACTCCGATTTTCAGTACCAAACCGAACAGTGGCTGGAGCGGCTGCGAAAGCAGCACTCTCAGGGGGATGCTGGAGATGAGAAGAAGAAAATCGGCTGCATTGAGCTCGAACTTGCTGCGTTCGTACTTGCAAAGACAGACGGACAGGGACTGGCAGATGAGGATATTGCGAGATTGGATGCTGGAGAAGAGGTGAGGGGGATGAAACGGAAGTTCGAGGCCAGCGAGTCAGAAACAGAGGACGAGCATCACGATGCGAATGGTGTGGTCAACATCAAGGCCAGCAGTGCGAAACGCATGGCAGAAGAAACAGCACCGCCTAAACCCAAGAGAGCGAGGGCCCCTGCAGCGCAGCCACAAAAGATGAAAAAGAGGACTAACGCGAAACCCGCGTCACACAAGGTCGACCAGTCTCCTGACCCGAATTTGAGACGGTCTGGCCGAAACAGGCACGTACGCATCTACGACAGTGATGTGGTGGATGATGACGATGCAGAGTAGTCGCCCTCCTTTCGGGGTGGTTTTATCGACTGAAAGGCTTCTTATATTTCGAGAACGGACCGCCTTCTCAGACGGCCTCGAGGTTTTTAATAAGGTAGACTAGGCGTTTCAGCAAACACAGTTACCTCGGGTTTCAGTGAGCAAATTGTAAGATACAAAAAGTTAGGCCTGATAAAGTATGATACAGCAATTAGCATGATCTGGTCATTCTCGGGCTAAGGTGACGATAGCTGGGTACAGCATTTTTCCCCAGCTGAAGAAAGCAGTGGTTTCTGGAAAGTAACGCAACCCTTGCTGGTCACCACGTGAGACTCTGACTGACAAGCAAATGCCTCTTTGAGAATTACTGAATGACGATTAGGGGGCTTGCAGCCTTGAGTATCACGCAAGCTTCTGTTGCTGATCGATCTTCTCATCAGGGGCTGACGTCACATGCTTTTCGACTTTCTGAGGCAACCCATCAAGCCTCTCGTCCTCCTCAGTCCTAGTATTTGAATCATCGGCACTGCGTCTGGGTGCGGTCATTTCGTCATCAGCAGGCAGCTTGTCCGCCTCGCGCTCCTCCGCCTCACGTGCCTTATCCTCCAGGTCTGCGAAATCACTTGAACGCCTGCTCATAGCACCAGTCGTGCTTGCCTGTCTACCCTCCCTCAGCATTGGGCTGTTGACCTGGCTGCCGCCAATGCTGCCAGGGATGGAGTCGTTCCTTCCGTGCCCGAATGCTGAGGAGCGGACTGATCCCTCGTAAACCCTTGCGCCGCCTGCGGTTCGGAAGCTGGGTTCGTAGTCCTTGCCTGCGCCACCACCCACTGGGACATCTACACCAGACCTGATTTCGTTGATGCTGCGAGCATCATACTCGGATTTGGGGTAAATGCCTGCGACTGATGAGACTGATTTTGCATCCTCGGCTAAGTTGCGTTTCTTCAAGTGCGATGTGGCATAATAGCTGTTCCTTTCACTTGCAAGAGCAGGCGCTGTGACGCCGCCTTGCGCAGAATACACAGAGGCGCGCTCAGGGCCACTGATCGACGGTCTAGATTGCGTCGTGTGCACGCCTGCGCTCGTGCCCGGAGCACTTGCAGTTGGAGTCTCGCCAGTATGACCAGAAAGTACGCTCAGCGGCAAAGACTCTCGACTGCCACCATACATTGAAGCGGGAGCAAGTGCACGCACTGAAGCGTCCGTATCCATGCTTCGCCTCCTACGCTTACTAGACGAAGCCAGTGTCATGATCGACGCATTATCTGTCAGCAGGTTGCTCGAAGAATTTGGTACGCCTGTCTGCATGTGCGGTGGGATTGCAGATGCGACAGTTGCGCTGCCCGCAACAGGGTTGCTGACGAAATGCGATGAGGGAGTTGTTTGCGAGGCGTGCTGTCCTGCCAAACCTGCCCCACCGGTTGCGTTGGCATGCTGAATCTGCTGGCCTGCATTCTGGCTTTGTATGGTTGTAAGCGTTGTAGTGAGCGATTGCGCGCTTTCATTGGGACTAGAGAAGGTACTACCCTCACCACCTCCATGCACACCGTCCATTATCGAGCTCAAGCCTCCTGCACCGGTAGTATTCGTGAAAGCCTTACTATGCCCGGCATCAGAGTGGACTGTGTCTGCTGCATCGGTTGCTACGGTTGGTGCAGCGGAGTTGCTACTAGTAGCTTTATCCTTATCCTTTCCAGCATCTTTCGAGGGCCGTGGCAAGCTGCCGTAACTGGCGTCTTCCTCACCTTGATGTGAAGCTGGCGTCGCATATGAAAGATTGCCTTCGCTTTTGTCTCCTGAACTCTGTTGTCGCTTGATCAGACCAGATTCTGGATAGGGGTTGTTGTTTTTCCCGTTCTTCTTGCTCTTAATATTGCCAGACTGGCTGCCAGTCGTTGTATGGCTCTTATCACCGGCGTCCTTGCGATGGGTGAGGCGCTTGAACCAGTCAAATGGCCGGCGTTTCGAAGGACGCGGCTGTGTGTCTGCTCGAAGAGAGGAAGATCCTTGGTTAGCTTCAAGGAGCCTTCTCTCGTGCCGGCGCGAAAAGGCAGATCGCGCAGCCATATGGAACAATACCGCGATCTACTGGGGAACGTTGGACATAAGAGTAAAGGTTTGACATACCTTGCGCTCCTGCTGGCGCTACTTCAGCGGTCGCCATGCTTGCTATAAACCCAAGGTGTTGCCTTTCTTTCCCACAGTACAATCAAGCAAAGCTTCGTCTAGCAAGCCAACCTAGCGAAGAATGGTGGCAATGAGATTGCCGATGAATTTGTTGTATTGACGACAACACAGAATGTTTGTGAATAGGCAAGAAATTGTCGATTGAGAGCGCAGCGTTTCGTGCGATTTCGTGAAGCCGCTACACCACTCTGCTGTGCAGTGACGACGAAAGGTGTACCAAAGGTGGAATTCAGTGGACGGTCCAGATATCGCAATGCAGGCGTAATTCGTGCGCACCCGGCTCAAATGCAAGAGGGAAATGATGAGGTCGTTGAAACGATAATTAATGCTCAGAATGGTAAGGCAATGGATGGCGCGGCACAAAACATGGACAATAGAATGCGAATGATTAGCAGTCTCAAAATGTCCAGCCGGACGTCAAGGCAACGAGGGCAAGCTCTCATCCCTGCATTGCCATGACCCTGATTGACAAATGTGGTAAGGTCTCCGACGCGGGTACTACCAACACACTTGAGTTCAAGAGCCGGCCTTAGAATACGTCTATGTTTCAACAGCGCCATCCGTTAAATTTAAAAGCATTACCACTCAAAGTGCAGTGTGTAGCATCATGCCAGTGCTTTGTTCTACTTTCCTACTGCCTTGACTGACTGATCGCCACCCTTCCAACGCTTGAAACAAGTAGCGAAACTGTCGCACACTGGTGCCTGACCGTTGCGAACTGCTGCTTCGTTCCCAAATAGATTGCCTTTGAGGCCGGCCAAAGGCACCATACTTGTTCGGCCGTGGGCACACATGAATGGAAATGCACATCCTCCCAATCTTGCCACCATGTCTTCACATTGTGCTACTGTCAATGCGTCGTTAAACATGATTGCCGACCGGCATGCACGGGAGTTCAAAATGTCGATGATACCCTTTGGACATGAGCCAATCCCAGAGAGCCACGCATGTTGGCTTTGTTCGATCTTGTTCATGTCCTTCCGTGAGGCATCATGGACATCTTCATCAGTTGTCGACGGCCGACTGGTACGGTCAACTAGCCTCCAGAGCTCTGTCCGTAAAAGATCAATAAGAAGATCAGGAACGAGTCTGCAACGCTCAGAGATTCCTGACGGTAGAGTGCGCACAACTATATACTGATCTTCCGATAGTTGTCGGACCTGGGAATTACTCCTTTCGCTTTCCTTTCCAAACACATCGTACAATATGCCCCAACGTGCAAAGTGTGAGCCATATTGAACAAAATGACGACGCTCGCTGCTCGTAACATGATACCGGATGCCATGGTCCAAGAGAATAGCCAAGATGCCAGATCTTAGCCCCAGGTTCGATTGGAAGCGCGCGAGACTCGATTCTCTTGGCATCGTCGTACAAAGCTCACTTAAAAGACCTTCCAAGATGATTCGTTCAGATGCAGCATGCTGATCTATTAGAACGAGGACTTTCCTGTCTTTGTGAGTAGTCGCCTCTGAAACAGACATACCACACAGGATGAACTTTTGGTCAACCTGGTTGATGACCTGAGCAGCAAGCAATGCAGGCTTTGAGAGCTTATAAGTGCCCATACTTGCAGCGAGGCCACAATCAACATGTTCGTTTGCGTGACAAATATGTGAAGCTGGCCCACCACCTGAGACTGCAGTGCTAAGTCGAGGTATATCCTGCTCAATCCGGCGTCCAAACACAGGATTGTCCCAATCCTTTAGGAAGTCAGGCAGACGTTGGCCATAAGCTTGGTCTGAAAAGCCACGGCTTATGGCTCGATGTTCTAGACTGACGCAGCTCCTAGAATCAATCATTGATGAAGTTCTGAACACGCTTGCTACAGAATTTGGCCTTGATTGAGAGCTATCGGCTTGTCGTGAAGTAGTCTTCTGTCTCAGAGGGATGGCAATACCTGTACGAGCGTTGATGGAATGTATTTCTTTGCTGACTGGATCGACCCAGTCGATGATCTTGTCAACGCTTTGCGATGCCTCTTCATGGTTGTTAGGCTCACTAGGAAAGTACCTTGTATTTGATATATTGGCGGTCTCACCAGCGGTAGTAGCCAACGTAGCATTCCCACCAATACTTCCATAGACATCGCTCATCTTTGCACCGGTCACAGTCGATGCCTTGCTTCCTGTTGACTCAGTACTGGGCACAACGAGCGTTTTGGGTTCAAAGCGCGCACGCGGATCCTGAGGAATGACATCTGCACCAGGTGAAGCTGAAGGCATGCCAGGTATATGCTTTGCCTTGCCATTACCAGAACTAATGGGATCCGCTGAAAATTTGATGGGTGTGGTTTCCCAGAGATGATTATGAAACCCTTGCTTACCACTCCTGATATGGCTGCAGAGTTGCTTGTCGATGCCAGCAGGCCCAGTCGGTCCTAAAGAATCGTTCACTACGGATCGCAGATGACCATTCTCATCTAGTACCTTGCGCCTCTTTTGTATACCGTCGGGTGCGGGTAGAATTCGCTTTGTCGGCGATTGTGAGTTGAGTCTCTTGCTTGGCGATGTGTCTCTTGAAGAGGCCAAAATTGGCTCAGAAGATGAGCCTTCTTCATCAGCATAAGTCTTCCGTGTTGACCTGCGTCCATTGAGACGGAAGTTGTTAGCCAACAGCCACTGAGTGCATACTGCCTGGAGGATATCGGTAACAGCCTTTAGCTGACCATCAGTAGCATGCTCAATGGAGCCTTTGAACCGTTGGCTCTCGGCGATCTGGATCCGTAGAACGAACATGGGCCAACGATCGACCCCCTTTTTTCCCTTCAGTTGTCTGCGGGTGTATCCAGAAGGCTTTGATCTTTTCTCATGCGCTCCATGATCACTTCGCGAATCGTTCAATTTTGACTCTCGCTCCAGAACACCAAAGCTGCTATTTCCGAAAATAGTATTGATAGCATTGAACAGTTCGCCACCACCTCCCAAATGGTAGCAGGGATTCACACCAAAGCTCAGAAATTGGCAGCTCTTCGTGGCTGCGGGCTGCATGCAGATGATCCCCTTCACTGACACGTCTCCAACATCAGCAGAAGCCGATATCCAATCACTAAGGTGTTCAGCAGGGCAGAATCCTGCCTGCGCCAGGACAGGCAGGAAGTCTTTCAAGTTCAACGTGGTTAGACGTCGATTGAGGTGGCGGATGTGTCTCTCAATTAAGGGAGCGTGCAAAGCCGAATGCAAGGTAGATAGCCTCAAAGTTTTGCGGCCGAGCCTTGTTTCATATTCGTTGTCGACAGTGATGGCACAGCGCTGCTGCCAAAACATCAGCAGCGCTACCAACCCGTATTTTAGTTCTTGCAAGGGTCTCTCATTGTCTGTATGAGTATTGACATGTAGAGCTCGCTGCTTCACGCGAACAGGTAGGTTACCGAAGAGGTCTCGAACTTGAACGCGTGTACCACTGCTTGTCGAAGCGATCGTAAGATCAAGTCGATGCTGCCCTGCACCTCGTCCTAAGACGCGGCCCTGATGTATGGTAAGTCTTGAATCGCCTACCTCACTAGCATGGCGTGAAATAATGCAGAGCAGGGACAGGGCCCCGAGCGAAGCAAGAAATGTGCCTGTCCGACTGTGGATGGCTGCAGCGGTGCCTACTTCATGCTTGGAAGTATGGTAGGGTTTGCATAGCCCACCATTCTCTGCAAACTCAGCTGCTGCAATGCCATGACCGTTGTCTTCAACGGTACAGCTGCCACGGCGAAAGTCAATCTCAATGCTGATCCTATCTGCACCTGCGTCTATGCTGTTCTCCACAAGCGCAAGGGCTACGCCTTGTAGACTGGTTACCTGCTTGGACGAACGTATCTGTACAATATCTTGATCGGATAGTGGCAATATCCTGGCGTCTACATTCCGCTCGTTCGTCTTTGGCATCGCCTTCAAAGGTCTCCGCTGGTGACTCTCCGTCAAGGCGGTTCTTGCTGCGTTCCCAACTGATCAGTGTCTAGCGGTGAAAACATTTGAATATCTTTCTTCAGGCTCTGCTTCCGTATTTTGTGGCTTCTTCAAGTTCTTGGTGAAGAGAACTCCAATTGTGAGCTATCATTCGAGCCAGAATCTCGAGATTGTACAATTATGAATTTGGAGGGAGTTGCACTGCGTTTGATACGAAAAGTGGAGTGCAAGTCTCAAGGGTACCTAACCCTTGGAGATGAGGCATATGGACACGGTCTCCGGTTTATAGCATTGAGGCGTGCGAGCTATCATTCAACGGAAAGAGCTCACAATCACCATGCTAACGCTTTAATTTGTCGGGCATGTTACCCAGATCTTCGGTTTCTTTCTTCCTCGCATTGCGAACTTCCGGACTGGCCTCATCTCCTGCCCCAATTGGAGACTTTGGCATGTTTGCGTACATCCAGGTATCAATACATTATGCATGACTACTCAGGTGTTTGTATGCACATATGCACCAACACTAGCTATCGAGAATGTTGCTATTCCACACTGCAAATGCCTATGACCTCCAGTAACAATTGACCTTACACATGGCACGCGACAGTGGCCTACAGTGCTATGCTGTGACGATGCTGAAGATCTCCTTCTATTAGGGTACGAAAGAACGCTTGATAAATGTTGCCTCGAGACCGAGAATCGCCGACATGGCAGTATATCTTACCCTACTCAGAGCTACACGTTGATATAGTATCATCATACCTAAATTAGAAGATAAGACCGACCATACCTGGCTACCAAACACGCACGCCGCCAAAGATGCGACAGCATTATCGAGCGATGGGATCAAGGAAGCATGACCAGGCCAATTCCAATTAGGACGCGCACTATGGCTCAGCCACGCGCTACGGAAGATGTCACAATCGATACCTCCATCCTCGAACCCACCATAGAGAGCCGTAGAGCCTATGATCTCGAGAAAAGAACGGAATGGCTTACCGAGAGATCATCAGTTGCAAGGGTGTTTATTGTCCGATGCAATCGCATTGCGTCTCGAGCAGCAGGGTAAATGGGACCACCATCTCCACGCGGGGCGTAGGGAGCGGCGTGTGGGGCGGCTTCGAGGCCAGTCCTGCGCATCGAGTGACGTAGCTATGGCCAACTTTCTACTTGTTCGAACACTGGTTTTTGCTTTGCAGGTCTTGAAACGTCCTTGCGCAGCCTTGTCGCGCGTCAGGTGGACGTATGTTTTCCAACTCTTGGAGAGCGATGATGACAGAGATCATCGTTCCTCTATCGTAAGGCAGGGTAGGGGAAAGGCTGCTCACAGCTTATGACGGAGATGGAGACAAGGGAGGATGAGAAGACAAAAAGGCAGTCGTGTCTCTTTGCAAGAGGGTGGGCCAGATTTGTAGGTTGTCTTCTCTGTATATCGATCACACCATTGATCTATCTAAACAACTCTTCCTCACAGCACTAAGATTACTCCACCTTTGGAATCACATCAAAGCCACGCGATTATATCAAGAAAGGCAACCATCATGACACACGGCCGCCACTACAGCTCTACCTCTACACGCGACACAGGCATAATGTCGCGTCTTCGCCCTCGTCGCCAGGAAGCCAAGGTTACAGAGTCCCGCTCCACCAATCCCATCACAGGCACGCGTACCTCCACCCGTAAAGTGAAGACTCACCCACACGGCTTGGATCACCACGGGCACGGAGGCAGAGGGCCCATGGCTTCAAACCACCACTCCCATCGCATCCACACGACTACTACTGGTGGTACCGGCGGCGCAACGACCAGCCGTCACCGACAACGCAGGCCCAGTACTGGCGACAAAATCAGCGGCGCGCTGTTGAGGTTTAAGGGGTCTCTCACTGGGCGTCCTGGTCAGAAGGCAAGTCTCAACATCTGCTTCATTGCAAGTTGGGAAACGGTTCCGTTCATAAACTGACCGAAGTCTAGGCTGCTGGCACCCGCCGTGCTCATGGCACCGATGGTAGAGGAACGCATCATAGGACGGCACGCTACTAGGTGCCAACGGGTCTAGGATTCGCTCTTGCTCCTGCCCTACTTGGCAGGCTGAATTATTGCTACGATGAGATGACTTTCTGTACAATACCCATACCATTATGTAGTTTACGCAATATCTCGTTTCTTTTATTTCGAAGTTGCATCTGCACATCATCAACCACACCATACCTTGTGACTGCTCCCATTCTTTGTCCAGGCGTTTAACTTTGCGGTAATCATGGGTCGGTCAGACCATACCCTGTCGTGTCCCCTCCATCCTCGTTGGAAAGCATGGATCCTGGACAGGATCTATGGTAGAGATGGCGGCCGCGTGGAATTCGCATTGTCCATTGCTTGAGCAGCCTGGGATGTGATCGAAGCAAAGGACGCAAGAGGTCAGGAACCGCTCATGGTACACATGGCCATGGATGTGACTTTAAACCAAATGATCCCACAAGCATCGGTTTCGTCCCTTTACTCAACTGTGGGCAACGGTCAGAAAGAGATCCGGGCTTCGCGGCAGTGCGTGGGAGGCGTTCTCTCGGTAGACACGATGGAAGCAAGAGGAGCAATACGAAACGCGACAAAAATGAGTGGAGAAGAAGGAAGCCTTGGTTGCAAGGGCACACGAGATTGGTATTACACGGCAAACGATTGTACAGATGAAACAGTGTTCTGAGGTCCGGGTAACGGATGGGCAATGAACGTCTGCTCCGTAACCTCTCCTTCTTTCAATTACAACCTACTCACAGCAACGGAGAATTACTGGAGTGGTAGTGGTAGATTCTAATTAGATCCCCGCTGATCTATAATTGCGCAGGCCGTTGGCCAAGCATATTGCACAAGCGTTGCCACGAGCGCTCGAGCCCGTCTCAAGCCCAAGCGACCGAGGTTCCTCAACCGTTTGAGGGATTTGTATCCCTACTCTGCTGTCGCGGAAGGGTGAAGGAGAGAAACAGTTGCGAGCGAACGTCTGCTAGAGATGGATGCGATGTGTCTTGGGCAGAGAAAGAGACAGACCGCGGGCAGGCAGTTCCTTGCGTAAACACCTGAGCACCCTAACGTAGTACCAAGGAAAGCGGTGACGAGAAGACAAACGTGACGCCGCACGGGAGCAGGACGGGAGGAAGTTGTGTGCAACAACGCCTTGAAGCACGTTGTCCCTTGGGGTGTAGCCACACTCCCGTTAGCACCCCTACCGTGCTCACGCTATGGGACATATAGTACACGTTTGCTGGCTCAACCGTACGGCGGGAATGATCAATACCTAGAGATGCCTCAGGTGTTGTATGGGCTAGTAACGACTGGGCGGGGCGGTGAGATGAAAGACTGGGTAGTAGCCGAACATCTCACTGATCCAGACAAAAGATCGGAAACGGCACGCTATAGCACCTCATGCTGGGCAAACGGCGCAGCAATTCTGCAGCGCGCTTGGCTGATCCGGGGACGCAAGTAGGACGCATGGAGCGGTAGGTAGAGGGTGCCGCAAACCTGCAACCTCGGCGGCGTGATGCAGCCCAGGAGGTGTGCGGCCTGCCTTAATTTCGCAGATGCACGTGGAGACGGAGAGCGTCGACGAGAGGGAGGGAGAGACGGTGATCTCGACAGGGGATGCCTAGGTAACGCGATCGATCCACAGGGCCACGGAGAGGTCGCGACGAAGTGCATGTGGTGCTGGGCGAATGGACACAAGTCTGGAGGGGATGGATTCTGGACGGGCACAGCATCAAGCGATAATACCAATGGGTCCCTAACAGTCGGACGAGAGGTGGGAAATGCAAATGCAAATGCAATCACGCCTGGCTGTGCAACCAGTAAGGCGCAGCAACAACTAGTAATGCCACTCCAGCGCACAGCACCCGGCAAGTGGTGTACAATAAAGGAAGAATAGCGTAGGGCGGCGGACACACAGACGACAAGGCCAGACTTAATAAGGGACAGTGCAGTACCGTTCAGCGTAGGGTGCAGCGTGGTGCAATGCGGTGCAGTGCAGTGTGCAGTGAGCCCGTACCTGCGTCGGAAAGGCGACAGGGACAGCGGCGGCTACAGGCGAGACGAGCAGCCAATCAGAGATGCAGATATCGAAAGCTTGGCCCGTCTCAGGCACCGAGAGACAGCCAGGCACCAAGCCCAATCCCGACCCCAGACATGGGCTTTGGCCAATGACGGGCGCGGGAAAGGGGCAGCCCGCCGTTTTGCCTAGCGACCCTAGTGGCTCTAGTGACCTTAGCACCTGCTCGCTCCTACATCTTGAAATTACAGGTGAAGGGGGGCCGTCGACTATGGACCAGGGGCGTCTCTCGTCGCAACGGCAGGCGCTGGTCGCTGGTCGGCATCACTCACTCGCGCGCGCACGCACTCACGCACGCCCTCATGTCGCGTCCTCCTGTCTCCTCCCCGTCGCTTCCCTCTCTGTTCGTCGTTCCTACTTACTTACCCTCCTTCCCTCTCTTCGCGCAAGGCTTCAGGTCTCCCACCCTCCTCCACACACCACGCACGTCGCTCGCTCCTTTATCGTCTCTCCGAGACACTTACTCTCATTTATCCATTCGACCAGCTTACCAGTCACTCTTTACAGATCCATTCGGTGTGTGTTCTCGTTGCGGAATTGACTTCCCACCCATTGCCTTCTTCAGATCCACGACTTCCAATTGCTCCGATACTACATTCTCGTACCATTCTCAAGCAGACCAGCATCGACTATACCAACAAGTTCTGTCCCAAGGAAACCACAAACACCCCATCCTCCAGCCAAAATGCAGATGATCAACAAGATCGCCCTCACTGGGGCCATTGCCTCTGTCGCCAGCGCAAACCTCCACATGCCAAGGCAGTACAACACCACGGCTGGTCCTCTCGGCAGCCTGACCACCCTGACCATCTACGCCACTGCCCTGGACACCATCACCAGCTGCGCTCCAACCGTCACTGACTGCCCAGCTGAGAGCCAGAGCGAGGTTACCATCACCCGCACCACTGCCGTTCAGACCACCGTGTGCCCTTACGAATCTGCCAGCCAGATCTCTTCCTCCGTGGCTTCTTCGCTGGCTTCTTCTCTCTCCAGCAGCATCAGCAGCAGCAGCGTTGCTTCCCCTGCCGTCCCAACCAGCTACGCCAGCAGCTCCTCGGCTAGCTCTCCCGCTGGCCCACCAACCTACTCCGTCCCTCTGTCGACTGGTGCATCCAGCAGCTCTCCAGTCTCCCCAGAGAGCACCTCTCTATCCGCTTCCTACTCGGTCCCATTGAGCACTGGCGTATCCAGCAGCTCTCCAGTTTCTCCAGAGAGCACCTCTCTGTCCGCTTCCTACTCGGTCCCATTGAGCACTGGTGTCTCGAGCGCTTCTTCATCTGCTTCCGTGTCAAGCGGCACCACCCCTGCTGGCTACACCTCTGCCACCTCTCCATTCTCCTACCAGCCAGAGAGCAGCTCCTCCTCGGTCGCTGGTCCAACTGATGCATCTTCGTCCAGCTCGCCCGCGGCCCCTTACCCATACTCATCTGCCAGCTCTTCCAGCCCAGCTGGCCCGGTCGGCACTGGTGCAACTACCAGCCCACCACTCGTCACTGGCAGCTACCCAGCTTCCACCGCCTCCACTCCCTACACTACCAGCGTTAGCAACGTCACTCTTACCTACACTCAGGGCACTGGCTCATCCAAGACCGTCATCACTACCACTGTCCAGTCGACCTCGACTCTGTACCTGACCTCGACTGTCTACGCCACCAGCTCCGTCGAGACTGCCAGCGCTGGTAGCTCAAGCGATGACTCCTCCTCAACAAGCTACACCACCGTCAAGTCCACCTCCACCATCACCAACATCGTCACTGTCTACCCAGTTGCAAGCAGCGCCACTGGTGGATCCGGCAGCGGTAGTGGCAGCGCCTACCCAACTGGTAGCGCTGGCGCATCCGGCTACGGCTCCTCTCTCTCTGTCGCTGCCACCGGAAGCTACGGCAGCAGCTGTGTTGCCAACACAGTCACCGTCACCGAGAAGGAGACCGTGACCGTCACCGCTACCCCATCTTCAAGCTCGGCTGCCAGCAGCACCAACACTGCTGGCCCAGTCCAGTCCAGCAGCGCTCCATTCTACCCAAGCGGCTCTGGTCTGCCATCTGGCTATGCCTTCCCCTCAACAGGCGCCAGCTCTGGCTTCCTGACCACCTACAAGAGCACCGGTACTGCCCCAATTGCTCCAGCCCCAACTGGCGGGGCACCACCAGCGTACTACGGCCCAGCCGGCTACCGCTATTAAGCGCTCACCCGCCACTCACGGTCTAGAGTCCGGGCTATCTCACGACTTGATGACATGTCAAAAGCACTGTGTGGACATATCACTATGTACAGTGCAGATCTTTGACTGATATCCATTTTCCCTCAACGTGGCTGAGCATTTTCCTTTTTTTTTCTTTCTGTTTTTGTCTGAAAGCATAGTTCCTTTGCAAGGTCTCATATACCCGACTGGCGACGCGGAAATGGGAGCTCATTAGACGGCTCTGTTGAAGCTCAGCTCGGCCACACAGGGGGATGTTATCTTTGTTGTTATTTCTGTTGTCGATCTCTTTGTTGTGTTCATTCATTTCTCTACCATTTGCAACAAACGAGATCAAATGGTCACTCCCTGGTGGAGCAGCAGGCATCAGGGACCTGAAGGTCGATTGCAAAACTTTTTTTGTTTTTCGCCCTGAAAAAGAACGAAGGAAAATCCGGCTGGACTGGGGTCTTTAGATAACTTGTTCTCTTCTTCTTCATGTACATAGTTTGACTGCTCTCGGAGCAAGTAGCCTTGACCATGAAGAGTCCTGCTGCAAACTACTGATCCTCGAACATATGAGAGACCTTCTACTTCCAAAGTGTTGTCTATTGAGACTTCCTCTATCTCTGTTTATGTGTTGAACTCCTCGCCCATTGGACAGCGTCGGTGCAGTCCGCTCGAGTTTCCGGCATGCATTCCCTCACACGAACATGGCCACTGGAAGAGCCTGACCAAGACGTTTCAGAATACTTTACGCGAAATCCGCTATACGCGCCAACCATAATCTCATCAGGTCAAGCAGCTCGCTAAATCGCAAGCCAAACCACCTCCGATACCCAAGCAAGCAGGCCATCCCTCCCCTGAAACCCTTTCTATGGTTGAGGGTAGTTGAGCGCAAAGACATCCCTAATTCCATCCAGATCATACCCTGACGCGACCGACAGCTGCAGCAGGATCCTCGCCTTCTGCGGGTTATAGAAGCCACTAGCAATGGCGAAGCCCTCGTCCTCGGTCGGCACGAACCCGTCCGCGCTCCTGTGGCTCGCTACCATCGGCACCTCAGTGGCGTTGAACACCGCCTCCGCCGCCTGCCTGGCCGCGCTCGACAGGCCGCCGGCACCGACGCCCGCGTAGACGACGCCCCTCGCGCCGCCCGCCACTGCGGAGTTGAACAGCGTGACGTCCATGTCCTGGTGGGCGTACAGGATGTCGACCTGCGGCAGGTCGGTGATGTTGGCAAGGTCGAAGTGCTGCAGGCCGATAGGGCGCGCGGGCGCGTAGTAGAAGTACGGCACCTGGTTGATGAAGAAGCCGAGCTGGCCGGCCTCGGTGCTGTAGAAGGTGTCGAGTGAGTTGGCGTTGTTCTTGGTCGTGTAGAAGGCGCTACCGATGCGGTCGTTGAGCGTGATCATGATGCCTCTGTCCCTCGCGTTGGGGGACGCTGCCAGCGTGACGGCCTGCAGCAGGTTCAGGGGCCCGTCGGCGCTGAGCGCCGTCGCGGGTCGCATGGCGCCCACGCAGACGACGGGCTTGGACGAGTTGACGGCCAGGTCGAGGAAGAAGGCCGTCTCCTCCAGCGTGTCGGTGCCGTGCGTGACGACCACGCCGGCAATCTCGGGCCTGGCGAGCTCGGCGGCGATCATGGAGTTGAGCTTCAGCAGGACGGTCTCGTTCACGGACCCGCTGTCGACGTTCGCGACCTGGTACCCTTGGATGTTGGAGATGTTGAGGATCTCTGGCACGGCGTCGATGAGCTGCTGCACCCCCAGCCCGACCGAGTAGCCTACCGTCTGCGTGTTCGACGTGCCCTGGCTGGCGATCGTGCCGCCGGTGGCGAATATGGTGATGTTGGGGAGGCTGCCATTGATCGGTGTCGACACGTCTGCTCGCTCGAAGAGCTGTGGGGTGAGGGCAATTGGGGATGCTGCCGCAGCTGCAACGAAGGGGAGGACTGCACGCAGGAACGCCATTCTGCCTAGCTGCTTGCTGAAATGATACGATGATCGAACTTGTGTTATAGCGAGAGGGAGACACAGAGAGATAGAGAGTAGAGAACGGGCTATCCTACCTTTCCACCTACCTCAGCTTCTGAACAGCGGTCTATCCTACTCTCTTTATACTCGCCAGCTCGCAACTCGCCCATCCAAGTCGAGCACCTCGACACTGCCGCCGTATTCCATCAAGCGGGTCGCCTACCGCCGTTCCTACGAGGAACGAAGATGAAAGACGAGATAGGCCCACCACTGAGATGTGTTTGAATTCACATAACATAATACCTAAGTCGCGATTAGCAACAGCCAAGCATGCCATGGCCTGGCCTGAAGTCCACAGTGCAGTTGCAAGTGCTGCCGCATTGGCTAAACGTTTGCGCGAAGGCTGCAGGCGTTCCCCATGCGGGCTAAGCATGTCACGAATGCCGGGGATGCGGGACAGAGGGCAGTCAGGCATCTGTTGCCGATGAGGTGCATGGTAGGCATGGATCCGAAGCCGCATGGCCGTGAATCATCGCAGAGACTGTGTGTATCTTCTAGGAGCACTATTCGTATCCTTTGGTGTAGGTTGGCAAGCTTGGTAAGCAGACTAAGCGTAGCTATGGAATTGCGCCTCATTGTAAGGCAACGCTAAGTCGGATAGTGAGGTCTTGGCGGTGGTCCTGTCCAAGCATCTAGTAAGGCATCGGACATGCTGGGTGGCCCACCCCATATGATGATGATGTCGACATTGCTGCAAGAATTCAGACAATCACGACAAGAGAGCTTGTATTGTGGTCGAAGACAGGGCCAATGTCTATTGTGCATCTTTAAGGACTTCGGTGATGTCGCTCAAATTCATGTCAGGCAACACTAACAGAATTGAGAAGATGCTACCCTTTGTCCACTAATCTAGCTTGGACAACTGGAAGACTGTGATAGATACAATGCGTTTTACTTGCCATAGCCTTGGTAAAATAGAACACCCTAAGCAAAACCCCCTGCTGCCTCCCCCGTTGCAACTGCCGATGATCAACACTGAATCCCACCTGCAGCCTGCCTCTGTGCAGAAGAAGGCAGCAAAAAGCAGCAAAACCTTCAACTCCAGATCATGTAGCCAACCCATCCCGTGCAAAAGAAAAAACAAGCACGACAAGACTCCCATCAGCTTCCGGGTACCAAGTATATGTCAATCCAACCAACATGCGGAGGTCTTGGTTTCGCCGCTGCCTCCCAAAAAGCAGCCGGCTACTCACGCCCTGCACCGACGAGGAGGTGCCTCCGAAAATCGCAGGGCAAAGAAAAAAAAATGTTGTAGCTCGCTTCATACCGCTTGTGTCATCCTTAGTGCAGGGGCCAAGCTGAGCTTCTCTGTATTGCTTTCAAAATCTGACTGGATTGTTCAGACAGAGACCAAACTGGACAAGCCCAGTTTGATTTCTGAGTGTAGAGGGAAGAGGGGAAAGAATGACGAGGAGGCTGGGAAGGAGGGAGGTATTTATCCTCTTCCTGTGCTTCACGAGCTTGCGGGATGAGTCAAAGGAATTGCTATCATGATTGATATGACTCGAGAGACCGGCAACAATAATGATCACTGGAATGAGCATGTTTATGTTTCCGACCCAGTGAGGATGCATGAACCCATTTGATTCGCAAACTTTCTCAGTACCTAGATAGCCCGGCTGCTGCCTAAATGGCTGTGTCGCTTGACTCGTGTGTTAGCGGCAGTAGTAGCCATGAGGAAAAGTAGCTTTGTGTCCTTCACAGTTCGGAGTACCAACAGGAACCCATGACTCAGCTCTTGCAGACCTTCTGATTGCACGAGATAAGCCACTGGACCTTGACAGGACTCCAACACCTGTATCTCCATCCTTGCAAGGCCTTAGCGCTTCGCTCTATGAAAAGTCAGACCTGCATATGTCCAGAATGAGGAAGTTGCAAAGCGTCTCGCAGCTTTGCTTGGGTTCGGCAATTTCAGCACAAACTTCTTTTGACAAGTCAAACGCTGCCCTCCCATCATAGGTCAGCGAAACAGGCACATCAGGCAGTGGGTCAGTAACGGTTGATAGAATATGTGATTGAGAAAAGTTTTCGCTAAATTCCACATGGATATATGTATGCGCATTGGCCCTAACCCCACTGTTGAGTAGAGGAAGAAGAGAAAGAAGAAGAAGCAGCAGCAGCAGCAGTAGCAGCAATAGCGCACTTCAGAAACGCCAACAGCGCCCAAGCTAGCTGATGCAAGGTTTATGAAGACAAAGTAGATGTGCCTTTGAAGAGGCGGGTAGCAGTGTTGCCGTCTTGTGGTCCGCTTCCTGGAGCATGGAGGAAATCGGTCTGAAAGATCGCTCACCGAGCTTGAGAAGCTTAGAAATGACAGATCTTCTAGCAGCCATCTAATACAGTTAAGGAGTAGAAGGTAGAATCCGCAAAGTGTTGCAATTGAGATGACATTGTAGGGGTCATGCAACGGGTTGCTCGCTCGCTCGCTCGCTTTCTCACAAGAGTATACACTTTGAACCTTTGGCTGAGCGACATGGTAAGCATCCGCTCGCATCATCATCGTGACCGTCACCGTTTGTTGCTGGTGACTTTTCATTGGACTCACTTTTCTTCTTTGGCTTCGTGCTTGGTGGTTCTAATGCCGCCACTATTGCCTACAATGGTGTGTCAGCTTGCTGTAGAGCCTTCAACTGGATGACAGCGTGTATGTTGGAGCATACCTCGTCAAAGACATCTTTGAGTTTGAACTGCGTCAGCGCAGAACACTCGACGTACTTGACAGCGCCGAGCTCCTTTGCCATCCGCTCGCCATCTTCTTTGCGGACTGGCTGCATCTTCTGTTTGGCAAGCTTATCGCGCACTTGGGGATCGTCCCGTAAATCGGTCTGTGTTCCGACGATAAGGCAAGGCACGCCTGGGCAATGGTGGTGGACCTCGGGAAACCATTTTTCCCGCACGTTTTCGAACGAGGCAGGTGATGTGACGGAAAAGCAAACGAGGAAGACGTCGGTCTGGGGGTATGAGAGAGGCCTGAGGCGGTCGTAGTCTTCCTGTCCTGCGGTATCGAACAATCCGAGTGTGTACGGCTCATCGCCGATCCTGCATGAAGCCTCTCAGTGAGATGTCTCCAAAATTCGAAAGAGAGAGGCTTACTCACATTACAGTAACGGCATAGTTGTCGAAGACGGTCGGCACGTACTCTGAAGGAAACTTGTTTGTGGTGTAGCTGATAAGCAAGCAAGTCTTGCCAACAGCACCGTCACCAACCACAACACACCTGTGCAAAGAATGGTTAGTCATGTACTTTATAGCATGGCATACACACCAGCGAATGCCCCACAGATTCCCAATCGCAGCAGAACCTTGCCCCATGGACCACTGGCGTAGGGATCTGCACAGCACAGAGGGTGGTGGCTGCTTTGGTGGGTTTTGCTGGCGCTGCAGAAGGGACATACTTAATCGTAGCTACCACCATTGCGTCTTCTGGCCAAGGCGCTCACTTCTGGTATCCAATCGTAACAGGTTCTTCCTCGTTCCCAATGGCTTGTCGAACAATTCGCTGGAGCTAGAGATGATCAACCGGGATGACTGACAGTCACGTCGCCGCAGGTGGTGTGGTAGCGAGAGAATATAGCGACGAGGGTATGCCACCAGCTACCTCTCTCCTGTATCCTTCCTCGACACGTCCGAGGCGTCGAAGGAGCTCCAAGTCTCGAATGCTTTCTCGCTCCTTCAGTATGACACGTCGCGAGGTGAACAGTGGCTCTGCGCGCGTGTATTGTACGACTTGTCAGAGTCTATTGGCGCGCGCACAGGAGATACAGTTATGCAGGTTGCGAGCGAGGCTTAGCAGACGTCGGCAGTGGCACGTCGTACGGGGGCAGGCACAGATTTGGATCGGTGTAGGCGGTAGGCGGCCAGCACGGCGGCGCAGGATGGTCGAGGGATTGCAGAGTCGTGTGCCAGGGAGGATTGTGGATGTGTGTGTGGATGTGTGGATGTGTGGATGTTTGGCTGTGGGGGGTGGGAAGATCAACCGTTGGATTTTGGCAGCAGAAAGAGGAAGCGAAAGCACGTGTCGCAGCGTCGGGCGCGTTGGCGGGTGGATGGACGTGTCTGGCCGTGATGCCTGAGGCCGGGGTTAGCGAGGCAGCAATCCCAAGAGGGGAGGAAGTGGGAGATGGCAGGAACGGAGAGACAAGGGAAGGAACGAGGCAAACGGGTAGTGCTACCTCAGGTATGTATGGGTATGCCTATGTAGGTGGGTAGGGAGGTAGATGGGTAGACAGTAGTGGCGACGGCTAGCAATAGACTGTAATAACGCGTTCGGTCGGCTGGTCGGTCGGTGAGAGGTCGCATGCATGCATGCAGCAAGAGCAGCGGCAGGGCAGACATACAGTGGCAGGCAGGCCACTGTCTGCCCTCTACTAGGCTTACTGCTTTCCCAGTGCCAGATGCAGCCGCCCTCTGTAGATTGCACGCCGATGGATTGATCTTACCCAGATTGCCTTCGGCTATACAGCCCCGTGCTTCATGCGGGCCATGCGATGCGTTCTCCCAAACCTCACGGCACTGGATGTGCATGGTTCGAGGGGACATGTGGTGCACACGCACTGGAGGACGGCAAGCTACAGTTCGTCCATCCTGCAATCATCTCCAGCAATCCGCTTGTCCAATCCCATCCATCTTACTGCGGCCGTTTCAACATCTGCCGACTTATCACGCCTGGACATGGACAGGGTCCATCCACGCCAAAGCCGAAGAGGGTTGAAACACCAGAAAAAAACCTTCTTCCTGGCATCTGACGTGTTATCCGTTCCAAATTTGCAAGAGATCTCGAATCGCTAGTCACCTTCTGGCTCCCTCGTTCCTCCATACCCTACCCTAGTCCTCTATGTGGTGTCGTGAGGAGCCGCTGCACGTGAATCTAACGCGCGACACGGAAGGGTCTGGGCCACGGGAGAGCCTCTGGTGAGGCATTTCTGGTCCCGTCTCTTCTTCCTCCTCGACTTTTGCGCTTGTCCTGTGACACTTATCGCTGCCCCTGCCTACACAGGCTAGTGGAGATCACGTGCTCCGGCTCCTGTGAAAGTGACTCAAAACGGCCCTTTGCAATGGCTACCCTACCTTGGCAACAACCCATGGTTCAGGCTTTGCATCTGGCTGGCATCAATGACAGGAAAGCGAATGGAAATGCAGCATCAGTGATAGTAAGCAGAGAAAACACCGGTCTATGTCATACCTCGCGGCCTGGTAAGGAACCCTTACTGGACAAGTACCTCTTCGACTGGGGGTCTTTTGCAAAACTGGTCGTAGCCTATGCTCATCCCTTGCTTCGACACACCCTTGGCTCTATGTAATCATCATGCTCTAATAATTGTTTGCGCTCAATGCACGTTGTAAAACCCATAACGCCAAATGCTTATCCCTTGCCTATCACGAATGCCGAATGCTTTGTCTCACGGGCTGGTCAATATGTGATCGAAATGGTTCATGATGAGCTCTTCCGCCTCAGATGTTCCCAGGCGTCTTTCATCTTTGAGCTCAGGTTCGACGGCCTTTCTTCAGAGAGGTCGGCGATCGAGCTGCCAGAGCTGCCGTAACTCACTCCTGAGCTTTGGGCCAACGGCTCCGCTTCCCTATGGTCGGTAGCGTCCTGGGTGCTGCCGATCACAACGCCCTTTACATGCTGGTTAATTTCGCCAAGGTTGTAGTTCTCCATCAGCAGGCTCAGTATCACGCAGGGTACACTGACGCAGAGGGCCACTATAAGCAACCTTGTCATGGTCTCTTGGTAGGCGCGGTTGATTGCGACTCTGGTAGGACTGCCCATCGGCCACCCGGTGGAAGCGAGCGTGACGTTGCCGAAGATTGCTTTCGCTTGGTCCTGGGCCTCCGGGGGAAGGTACTGCGCCAATTTGTGGGGGACAGAGTTGGTCCAGATTGCACCGGATATTGCTGCGCCAACTGCACCTCCGATTTCAAGAAGCGTTAAAAAGCAAGCTGTGGCTGTAGCAACTTCCTGGTGACTTGCTGAGGCTTGTACTCCAAGCTGGGCCGGGACGTTGAGCATGCCGCCCCCAACGCCGATGATCATCTGTGTTGCAACTATGATGCTGGTGCCGACGCCCTCGACACGGTACTGGATCATCAGACCCAATCCGAGGAGGTACACACATGCGCCGAGAGTCACGAAATACTTGTAATGGTGAGTGTACTTGATGACGAACGAGACGACCAAAGAGGTCACCGTTGATGCAAATGTGAACGTCTGCACGATGTACCCAGCAGACTTGACCGACTCGCCTTGCACTACTAGGAGATATGACTGGAAGTACGGATAGACCGAAAGGTAGAATGCCACTACCTTGTATTAGTATTCGGCTGGAGGGAAGCAGACGGTGAAGGGCAGCTGTAAGCTTACTGAAATAGAAGAAAGCAACGCCAAGTCCAGCCAGTACGGTTGTTTGCCTGAACAAGCCTTTTGGGAAGAACGCTCTCGGCGCTAGCCTTGTACTTCTCTCCCAGTAAGGGAATGCACAGAGACATGTGGCTCCGACGATCAGCATGGCAATTATGCTCACGTTGTTCCAGCCAGCCTTTGAAGCAATGGTAAGTGGGATCAAGACGAGGGCGATGCCGGTGGAAAGCAAGACAAGACCGAAGAAGTCAAGCTCATACCACAAATTCTCGGCGATCTCCATGATACCCTTTCCAGCCAACGGTGATGGTGGAAGGATGCCCCGTTTCGAAGCCTTGCGTTGGTTGGTGTATAGCGCGAGAGCCATAGGCAGAAAGGCGATGGGAAGCACGATGGCCCAAATGCCATAGCCCCATCTCCAGTCTGGAAGCAGGCTTGCAGCCAGTGGAGGGCCAAGCCAGACATTGATCAGGAACGGTACATCCGGGAGGGTAGCGCAGAGCGCCCTGTTCATCAAGTCGCTGGTATCTGCAATGAAGATCTGAATCAGGATCTGGAGTCCGGTGCTGCCGGCCGAGTAGAATAGTTGGGCAGCCGCGTATGTTTTGACATTGTCCGCCGCTGCTTGTTGGATGTAGCCAATAGTGTAGATGAAAACTGATAGGGCAAATGCTTCAAATCGTCCAAACACATCGGCAATCTTGGACATAGGAGGTTTGACGACGGACAAGACGACTCCCTGTACGACTAGAACGGTGGAAACCAATGAATGTGCGTCGAAGGCACTGGTAGCAAAGATCGTCAATTGCACCGTCGTCTGCTGTTCAAGAGATGTGGCATATGTGACAAGACCGAGGCTGTGGAACGGTCAGCAATCGTTCCCCTTCCTGATCACAGGGATGGAGGTTGCATCAAGGGCAAGCTGATGCGCGGAATGTCACGTGGCGACTGCCCAAACATACCCAAAGTAAGCGACGAACAGGCCGAACTTGCTCCATGTGCTCGCGATCGCCTCCAATCGCTTGACCCCAGCCTGTGCGGAGTCAAGACTGGCCTCTGACGATATCGAGTCACGGTCTGCCTGGTCGACCAGCGGCCGGAGTGACATTGCTTTCTCGAAACTCTGACGGGCGGGCACATGCGATGATAGTCGCCTCGACGAACTGGACGGTCCTATGTCTGGGTCCATCTTGTTAGACGTTCAACTGCTGCAGCACAGCACCATGTGCGGTGACAGAGCTATAAGGAGGGTGGCACGCTGTGTGATGTTGAGGCTGGAGGACGGATGACGGCTGGAAGCCTTGGGTGCCAGTCACGCGCCCGGTGTGAGCAAGCGCGGTGCCACGAAGCCAGTGTGGCAGAGCCTCAAGGGCATGGGAAGAGGATGCTACGCTTGTTCGAAGCCGCAGGCAACAGAAACCGCTCGCAGGTACGGGTGTTGTTTGCAGCTCAGGCGATGGAGGAGGGAGACTTTGATCTGATAATGCCGCAGCAAGATCAGATAAGAGGGGGAAGGGGGAGCGCTGCTCACCTCATGTCATGTCATGCTATGCCGCTATGACTATGCCACCACTATGCCAGGTCCCTGTAGCCTGCCAAAGCGCCGGGCTCGGGGGGCTCCGCCAGCTGCTCAGCTCTGGTTCTGCCCGGGTTGTCCGCCTGGAGTTGCCGTGTCACAATGTGCCAAGGCTGCAGCTTCGCTGACCGGATCTGTCGCATGTGCAGTCTCTTGCAGGTTTGAAAAGAAGAGGTGAACACTTTGGGGAAGAGAAGACGGAGACCTGCTATGTCCAGAGGAAGGACGGGCGCGAGGGAAAAACCACATATGCATGCAACGTGGCTCTGCCCGCCGCCCTCCAAGACTGCGCTCACTCTTACAAACAGGGGGGCGTCCTCGAATCAGAGTCATCAGCATCATAGATGGAGCGGCTAGTGCCAAGGGGCTACAGAGCCGAGCATATCAGATCCGCCCACGCCTGCCTAAATGGCCCGATACTGCGCAGCATTTCCGTGTCATGCTTCTCGGCGGGCGCATGCCTGTTTCATCGCCTGTCTCTGCCCTAATAGATGTTACACTCACTCCCAAACGCAACAGACGTGATGCTACGCCTGGAGGTCACGCCGATGTCGGTGCGAGTATTCCCATGTCATGTATCAACTTTGTCCAGTGCGCGAGCGCATGTCTACATTCACCAGACCTCTTGATCCATATCCAATGCGTTCTCCTGGAAGCTTTTGCAGCCATGCTAGCGCGCAAGTCGTGTATGATCCCACGGAGACTCACAGGTCATGCGACAATGTCACTCAGTGTTGTTACACACAGGAAAGGTCCCTGTGATATATGCTGCTGCTAAGATGCCTGCAGGAGGAATGCTTGGAGTATGCAGAAGACCGAAAATAATTGACAGTATGAATGTATGAAAGCTCGGTTGCAGTGTCCCATCAACCAGTACTATATAAAACTCAGACCTAGACAAGGGCCTCTGGCCTCTCGACACGTCTCCTCGCGGTACCAATACCGTCGCTGCCGCCATCCTGGTTTTCACCAAGCCAAGGCTTCTTCGCCTCTCCCAGAACACCCTCAGTGCCGTAGTAGATGAAGTGCCCAATGATGATCAACACAAACGCAATCGGGTACAGGTAGTGGATCTTGAGATGGAAGACCTGGATGCCGACGACCACACCCCAGAAGTTGCCAGTTAGCAGGCCAATGTTGAAGAAAGCTGCCGAAGCCATGCGGAAAACGACAGGCGTGGCGCTGTAGAACCAGGACAGGATCAGCGTGTAGCCGGTCAAGTACCCGCCGACCTTACCGTTCCACGTGGCTTGCTGGAAGCTCTTGCGGTCGAAAATCGCGACGATGACGCCGTTGATGAACATGCCCCAGAATCCCATCTGGCCTACTGTCTCGTAGATTGGGCGCTTGCTGACTGCGTATTCCTCAAAGACATTGGCGAGGCCATAGAATGTTGCGCCCGCAAGGGCGAAGAGGTCACCCTTGACTGCGTTGAGAGCTTGGCCTCCGTTCGACTTCGTGATGTGGTCTGACGCGACCAGCAGGCCTAGCCCTCCGCAGCAGATAAGGATGCCGGCGTATTGAGCGAGGTGGTAGCGAACCTTGAGGAAGATGAGTGACACAACGACCACCACTGCGATAGCCCAGAAGTTGATCAACTGGGCAGATAGGATGGTGGTGTAGCGGTAGGCAAGGACGGTGAAGTAGTTGCCCAACACATCGCAGAAGGACAGTATAAAGTACCGCCAGCCGTCCTTGTACAGCAAGCGGAGCCAGCCGCCAAAGCCGTACTTATAGATAGTGTAGGACGTGTAGATGAGACTCAGGAGGATGTAGTTGAACAGTGTCTGGAAGGCCGGTATAGACGTGCCTTGCATGACCAGTAAGGTGGACAGGGTGTTTGTCCCTGTTATGGACACCGCCAATGCCTGAGACAGAGCAAGCACGATCCAGAACTGCCTTGTCTTCAGGTAGCCGAACCGACCCTTGCTCCTGTTGATCTGCTCGATCACCGGCACGCCTTCGTTGTTGTTGTTGTTGTGGCTGTCGTCTCCATCGTTCACAAACTGCACACTGCCGTGCTCGCGATAGTCGTTAGAGCTGACGCTGGAGCCATCCGGTGAGGTCTCGGTGCCCTTGGGCTTGACAGTGATGCGCTCTATGCTAGGCTCCTCGACCGCCGTGATCCCTTCATCGTCGTGTTCGCGAACCCGACGGGTGGCGCGCGACCCATCGATCTGGTGAGCTGGATGCTTGTTGCCTTCCATGATGCCGGTCTCGAAGGAGGTATGTCGTATGCGTCCCTTTACTGGTCCAAATCTCCGCCAAAGGGACTGAAGTGCGGAGTGCTGGAATACACTGCGAAACCTGGTCCGGAAATTTGGGCAGTACGAGGGAACACAGCTCAGGAAAGCATCCAATTTTGTTCCCAAAGAAAATGGCGATAACGCTTGGCAGCTTCCTAAACAACACGCTGTAGCTAGTACTATGCCACGATTGGTGGGGCCAAGGGTCCCTTGTCTACATCTGCCTCTGGAATTTTTTGATTTTGAAATTTGGGTTCTCGACGCCTCCCCGTTAGCCGAACTGCAGGCGGTCGAGACCTGGCGCAACGTGGGATGTCCCCTCAAAACGTGAGCCCGACCGGCCTGTGGTCAGCACCCTACGGCAATTAAGATCGCTTACACTCTATCAAAACAATGGGCTCCGCGCGTCAAACAGAGGGTTTGCTTGGTCGAAGTAACGAATACAACAGTTCCGATCTCGAAAGTCCAGCGAGTATTTGACACAATATCAATCACTGCTACTGCTATCGCGCCATCCTGTCCTTCTTGTAGTGACTGTAAGTTGCCTGCATAAGCCTGCCGGACCCCAAATTCAAAGCCGAAGAAATCCTGCTTCCTTGTGAAGCAGCCGTGAAACTATCTCGCTCGAACGCTCAGGAATGTAGGAAATGAAAATTGGTGGTATACAATGTAATGAAAGTTTCGAGAACGCCAATGAGGCGATCTTCGGGCTCAGAAGAGTTGCTGCAACGCTGTCCATACGGCGGGTTTTCATGCCTTGTTCTTGCTCTTGCCCACGCTCAAGAAGCTGAACCGGCTCTTCTTCTTCTCGACCTGCTTCTCAGGTATTGGTGTAGAGAATCTCTTGACGTGTGGTGCAGTCTGGCCACCGGTGGCCTTCTGATCTGCATCGGTAGATGCTTTGACAGAGTGGGAGTAGTACCCGCGAGGCTTGTCTGTAGTGCGTACAGAAGTCGCGGTGCTGTGGATCGAAGCCGCTCGGGTGTTCGGCTGTTGCTGTCGCAAGTACTGTTGCTGCTGCTGTAGGGCCGCAAGCCTGCCGTCCTCCGAGTTGCCCTCGTCGCTATCAGGCGGTGTTGTCCCTGGCGTACTGTCATCAGCTTCGTCCTCTTCCTCTGTAGAGGCTGATATGGTAGAAAGAGACGTACCCTGACCGCTGAGGGGACTGCGAACCATTGGCGTGGTCTGTGAATATCTGCCTTTCACGCTGGATCTCACGGGTTGCATGTGAACAGATCCTTGAGATGCAGCTCTCCTTGAGGGACCTGCGCCGCCAGCACCTGCAGCACCTGAGAAAGGCGTGATGTTCAGAGGGTTGAATGGTGCGATTCCTTGGATGTGTCCACTGAACGGCTGCTTCTGAGAGCCGGGTAGAGGCGGTGACCTGGCGCCAATGCGTGCAGGGTTTTCAGGCGGTGGAATGGCGCCTTTGTAGGAATAGGGAGATTTGTTCTCAGCGGCTGCAGAGTCTGGAGGTGGAGTTGCTGGTGGCTGTGGGCGTTGCACAGCCTGTGTCGCGCTGGCCTGTGGCTCTGAGCGATGTGATGGCGGCTGCGCATCGCTCTTGCTTCGCAGTATAGAATGAGCGTTCATCCAGCGCTTGGCTGCTGACGGCTGCGGTGGTGCCACAGCTGAGGTTTTCTGAGCTGTCTCTGGTGCCGGGACTGGGGGGATGTTAGGAGGGTTATCCTGCACTTGGGGATTTGCAGGTCGAGCCGCAGGCTTCTGTATCTGATCATTCTCACTGCTTGAGCGAGACGAATCGTCCGAATGTGAAGATCGCGATTTGCCAAGTGTCTTGGAATTCGTGCTACTTGGTGTGGCTGGCCTCAGAGGGGATCTGCTGGGGATTCGCGGGACTGCCTTTGACTGTGGAATGAAGACATCGCTAAGGTCCATGACAGGCATCATCTCGCTGTCCCCAGTTCCGTCGAGCTCCATCACAGCAGGCCCAGACTGGATGTCCAGCGGCGATACTGCCGGTAGTCTGGGTTGTGGTTGCGCTATCGGTATATCGTTATGCTGGTTAGTCGGCACGGCATACTGGTTTGTTGGCCAGGTGTACTCTTGCGGTTGGTAGTGATAAGATTGATCTGGGAAGAAGGCCGCTGCAGACTTGGGACGCTCATAAGGAAGACCTGGAGAGACTGCAGCTCCCGTGCTCGGCGGCTGGAAATGACTTTGAAAATAGTCATTCTGCTGTTGCGCCTGGGGTACTGGAGACAGTGTTCGCTCGGCCCCTCTTTGTAACGTTCGGACACGTCCAACGACAGCGCCGTACTCATCTATGACCTCTCCTGACGCATTGCATTTCTGCCTCACACAGTCCATGAGATCGCCCTCGGTAAGTTCCCCAATTGGGTCTCCTTCTTCATCGAGTATGCGACCTCTTTTGTTCACCTTTAGGCCGTCTAGGATAGTCAGGCTTGGAATTGTGTTCCTCTGGCTGGCTCCAGAAGGGACTTGCCCGAGAGCGAGGTGATGGTTGGATGGCTGAGAGAAGTTCCGTTCGTGCTGAGTACCAAGGAGTTGCTGCTCGCTCTGGTGAGTAAGGAGAGGAGACTGCATTCTCGTGGTTTGCGGTAGCGAGGGCTGCTGGGAACTTTGAGATTGAGGAAGCGCCCAATCTTGCTGGAGACTTTTCGAATCGTTGGGGGGTACATCGAACCTAGTCTGCTTCATGGCTGATTTGAGAGACTTGCTGGACTTGGATGATCGCATGTCGTTTGATAATGTGGGCCGATGCGCACTGGTGTCTGCGCGCTTGATGAACGACTTCTGTCTCGCCACCTCTGATGGGTTCGACCTGTCAGCGACGCCAGAAGCATCTGCAGTATCAACCGGTGGGTAAGTGTCTTCAGTAAAGGAGTGTTCGGAAAAAGCAGGCTCTTGGGCAAGCTCCTCGCTGAGGCTGAGTTTGGGTAACAAGCTGCTGTTACTGCGGAGAAGTGGTAGCAAGGGCGTGTTGGAAGAGGCTGGAGCGATGACACTGCCAGTCTGTGAGTTCTGTGCAGAACCGTACCCAGAATCCGAGTTTTCGGTGTTCAGATATCCTCTGTCCCGCGCAGCAGCTAGCACCTTTGGGTTACCCAGCATTGACGTGTCAAATGACGGCGATAGATGGGTACCCTTGCTTGAGGCGGAGGAAGAGGGAAGCGCTGGCGCATTCTGACCAGACGTGAAAACCTCATAGCTGCCAGTACGCGACGAATAGCTGAGCAGCGGTGTCGAGGCGCCGCTCTGGCCGGTGCCATGGTTTATCGCGTGGCTCTTCGCATGGTTGGTAAACTGGCCGCGTTTGGCAGGATCCTGCATGCGCTTGTAGCTCTGAGCTGCTACGCTTTCCTGGCCTGCCTGGCCTTTCTTCCCGCCAGCGATAGAGTCGGAGGCGGCATGCTTGGGGACATGCTTGTAGGGCTCTGGCTTGGGCTTCTCCCCAGCGCTGGCCTGCTTGTCTGCTTGCTTCGCCTTGCTCTTACGCGAGAAGAGCGGCATGATGGAGGGCTAGGTATGGAGGCTCTGCTTCGGCAGCGATAGAGACATGAGCATTCAGTAAGGCATCCCAGGGCTCGTGGGTGGGGATAGGACAACGACGGTGGCGGAGAAGGAGCACGCTCTACATAACGATAGCGAGGTGGCCAACGGGGTAGCAGACCAGGGATTTGGCTGAGGGAGAGGATCATCAACGGGGGAGAGCAGACTGGGAAGCAGTGCTGTACTTCATCATCCCGCTTCAGCACGAAACAAGACATCGAGACCCCAGATTGGGCCACGGTGAGCGCCCAGGCCAGCGAGAATGGGAAGCTGGTGGAGGATTAACGTTGGCGCCAGCAGCAGCATTCGAGCCTAGGCTGGAGAGCTAAAGTACGTAGCTGCAGCAACGCGCAGCTCTGGAAGGGCGGCACCAGCGCTCGATAGGCTGCGGTCGGAATCGCACACTTCTGCGACTACTGTACACTACGCTGCACCGTACGACTAGCAGACGTGCTCTCTGATGCTGCCAGTCGGCCCATGGCAGAGCGCCTGCTCATCGTAACACGATCAGATTGGAGAGAAACAGGTTTCCGGCCGGTGGCTCGACCCTACTAGAGCTTTTGGAGGAGATAACATAACGTAGAGCATCCCATGCGATAATGGTGAGCACTGTGCAGCCCTGTAGCTGGCTGGCTGGCTAGAGTGCAGCGCAATGCTATGCTATGCTATGCTATGCTATGCTATGACATGATATGCTACGCTACTTATCTCCAGTGGAGCATTGTTTCCCAAAATTCACATTTGTGCGCTTCAGTCTGGGTTGTCCCCTGCCACGACAGCGCCAGGATGCTTTATGTAACGCAGAGTGCAGCGTGTAGGTCAGGCATGGGTCATTGGACAGTCTAGCGATCTTGGGACGAGGGCGAACACCGCAGCCGTCAAGGATGAACGGATGGGTGGACGGATGGAGCCTCCGACCCAGAGAGCGATGGTCATATCAGCAAGGGTGTCAGCTACGAGCTACAGTGGCCTTTCTGTTTGGGGGCTTTCTCACCGCCCAATTGGGAATCGAATGCCTCGGCGCGCCTTGGACGCTGCAGGCCGACATTCCGTTTCCGTCTACGGCCCTAGATCTGGCTTTCCTGCTCACGTACAGCCTCTAGTCTCATTCAGTGGTCCTTTGGGTTAGGCACACACTTCGGCATGGTGCTATCATGGCAGTGAGACCGATGGGTCGCCTGAAACATGTCCCTTGCCCTTACGCAACCGGCAGTGTGCGCCACCTGGCACGTGGGGGATCTGATCGCAGCGGTTTCATGACTCTCCATGCAACACCACAACACTCATCTTACGCCAGAAAGTGGCGTGCCCAATTACAGAAAGGAGCCGTGATGCAGGCCGCTCTGGGCATATTTGGCTTTTGTCCAGAAACCTTTACGTGTATGGTGCACTGCGAGTCCAGGACATCCTGGTTGTATTCTGTGGAGTGCATTGTACCCCCCAGGGGCAGTGGCCAGATCGCATGAACCCAAATCCGTTCAAACGTGGCTACAGCACCTCCTGCAAAACAATGATATGGTAATGGGACTGTTCTGATCTACTTCGTGTACGCAATCTGTGGTGCTAGCTGCTCTCGAGCAGGTGGAGATAAGCATATCTTAAACCGTTATTCACATGCCAGAAGACATTCTCGTGTGGCGCATTAATCGCACTTGAGGTAGACGCTATCGATCATGTCATCGTCCTGGCGGTGGCGGGAAGATGTGTCTTCCTGGGCGTGAGCAGTCACTATCTGGAACCATCGAGCTTCAGCGAGATGTCTGAAAAGCCACAAACCCTCTTTAGGCCATGTATGGATTGGGTAAGACGTCTAGGTCCAAACTCAACGCTCTGCGTAACCCTCCACTCTGGAGCGCTGGACGATTCGGGACGGAGGCGCCACAGTCTTGAGGCGTCTATCGTCGATCAACGTATACTCTGAGGCTTGTCGTCCAAATCAAGCTTGACATCGTCTCTAAGATCGTGATTGATAGAGTTCAAGATGACAAGATTGGGAGGCCTGCTGCCATCCGTGTGGCTCACGCTTGAGTTTTCGTCGTCTCTTTTAGGCGCCAATTGACTGGCTGTGTTCGACAAGCCATGATAAGCCGTCCTTGCCAAGTCCTCTCACATCCGGTCGCGAAACCACCACATGGAAAGCCTCGCATCTTGGGTTACTTACGTCTTGCGATATTGGCGGGACTATTTGGAATGTCGAGCCGATGTCAGTGATGGTCCTGTCACTGCTGCATCGCATTGCAGCTGCCAGCCCCACGACTTTCCTTGCTTTGCAAGATTCCGCATTGACTCATGGCACTAAACATCGTTCGGGCCAACCATATCGTCCATGTTTATCTCCCTTATAATACTGGCCTCAATCAGAATTGCGGCTTCTGGAATTCGGCACTCTGAACAAAGTGGCAACAATGGAAAACAAGGCAACAACGGCTATTTGCGGTTGCTTCGCCCAACGTTCTGCACGAAGTAGCACATCACTCCGCAATTCTGCGAGGACTTCCCACAGCACGTCGGATGACAACAATCATGGTGTCAAACTAAGAGATGAGATGATACCCGGACACCTGGATGAGGTGACGTCTCTTCGTCGAAACAGGAAGCCACCGAGGCAGCTATAAAGTTGACGTGCTAGCATATGCTAGCCATGGTTTTGCACAAGATATCCCAGATAAGGAAAGTACAAGGGAGGCGCACTCCTCTTGCGGCCTTAAAACTTCCCGTGGTACCTGACAGCAAGCGGCTATTCAAGCCACATACTTCACCGTACGGTCCACGCCCAGACTATACTTAGGTATATTGAAAGGACACATCACAATCGTTGTGGCCTCCTATGACATGGTCCAATTGTACTCGCCATAAATACAATGGCTGCAAATTTCTCGCCGCCTTGTACCCATACCGTGGAACCGTGAGAGCAACCAATATGGAGTCGTGTCGATATCTAATGGACTTAACCATTGCGGCCGTTAACGATATTCGTGATTTCTATAGCAAGACAACAAACACCCCCCCAAATAAAACGCCGGACATTACTTCGTCATTCCACCATGTTCTGTCCTCGGAGATACTCACACCTCGTATGGATGCCAGCATAGCTGCTTAGGAGGTGTAACGGTATTCCATACCTCTCTTGGGTTTGAGGACAGGGGCAGCATCCTGGTCAATCTCATCAGTGATGTCCATACCCTTGCTGGCCATGAAGTCCTTCACAAACTCCTTCATCTTCGTTGTGAGCTTGTCGTCGCGCTTGTCGAGTAGATTCTCCTGCATTGTGCGTGAGTCGGTGGCGAATGAGAAGCTGTCTGCACGCTTTCCGTTGCGATCAACATTCCACGCGGGCGTCGCCTCTCTGATATCATGTGCGTTGTGGATCTGCTTCTGCGATCCGAGAGTCAGCTAGGTGTTATTGATTCCATTGTCTCGGAACAATCTCTAAACCCCGTATATGGACAGATTGAAATGCAGTTGGCGGAAAGCGATACATGAAATGTGCAAGGGTTGTAGCGCACAGGCAACTCCTACCATCGGGCGTACCAGCGCTGGTGGAGGTGATGGTGGTGTACGGTTGGCAATCGACTTTGCCCAGGCCAACAGATAGCAACCCAGTTGTGAGCTTTGACATACCTCTGACTGACCCTCAAACCACCTGCGCTCGATGTCACGGAAGGATGAGATCGGGGAAGCCAACACGCTCGAAGCCACCACAAATGGGATAATAAAGGTAGCGAAGTGCATTTCCCCCCAACGTCGATGTCGCGTCCGGTTGTTGATTATAGTACTGCCGGGCAGCGTCTGGCAGCTAGTATTGTGGAAGAATCGGCCAGCAGTGTCTTGGTCTAAGGGAGTGAGCGAGAGAATGGGTGAGTGTTAGGGCATTCGTATATAGAGGCAAACGCCTTCTGAGAAATGTGTGTGTGTCCGAATCAGGGTTTGCGCTCTGTTGCTAGGGCAGTTCAGACATTGTGGAGAAGGGGAGTACCACAATCCATTTATCCCAATTGTTTGCAGCAGTTCTCGTAGCTCTCTCTCCTATAGATCTCCGCAAGGAAGAGAGATGGCCCACTCCAACCCCAGCCTATCCACAATCCTCAAGCACATCCATCATCCAGGATCTGCTCTAAAACCTACTGCATAAAATCGAACCTGCGTTCGAAACCCTAGGTCATTGCTAGACACGCGGCAGGTCAGTAACGCCTCGCATGCATGATTCACGTCCGATGGCAGGCTGAAGAACGCTTCTCTTCCATATGTTGCGAGCCGATCACAAAGCTGACCCTTTCCCGCCTGCTTCAATACGACAGCTTGGCGCGTCAAGGAACGCGATTCGAGCGTACGAAAGGCGCTCAGCAGAGGGAGGGCGTGCAAAGTGGTTGCATGGGGGTAAATGAAAGGAATGCTCGGACGACGGGCCCAGGGATATGTTGCCGGTTGTGCAAGGGATGCCCTTTGTGCCTGCTCTGTTTCACACCCTTCCTGAGCTGTCGAGAAAGGGCGCTGAGGGTTGCGGAAGCGTATCACTCCGCACATGAAACGTGTCGTAGAGGAAAAAACCACTCTTGCGATGGAGTACAATTGCATTCCGCCTGTCTCGAATACTGGTCATCTGGAGCTAGGACTGTGACACATAGCTCTCTCGCGGCCACTTGCGATTTCTATCATCTAATGCTATTGCGACAACCGAGAAATTCTCTCTAGCCTGATCGTCTTGGGTATCTCTGTACGTCTTCTCAATGTCTGTTTGGATCACGCTTCAAACTCCAGATTTGCGATCCCATGTTCGCTCACGTGTTGTCACAACCCATTCGCCATAAAGCACCGTTGCCCAGAATTCTGCTAATCTATGTTTCCCTTTCACAACCAATTCGAACGTTGCTGAGTGCCATTTCGAATGCTACGTCCTTACGCTAGGCAGAACGCTCGCTCAAGAGTGATTTCAATCGAGGTCTGAATTTTTCCGCACTGAGCCATACCCCCCAAGAACACCAAAAGGCGATCCGAAGTTGGTGCTGGGCTTCTTCTTCAACCTGATGCCACCATGTGCAAGGTCTTCCTGAAGCTGACTCTCTCGAGACTGTACTTGGCTTAATGGTGCGCCATTGGGCGAGGCTGCGGAGCCTGGTGCATTCGAAGTCGCCTGTGAGCCTATACCGCCCATTTTGGTAGTGGGCGCGGGCGCAACTGCACCATCAATCGTGTCACTCGTAAAACCAAGGCTGTGGTCGTTTGAGAGTCTCCTCTCTGGAGAAGCGAGGCCTGGGCTTTTGGTTGAGAAGACCAGTGGCTTGTTGCGCTCAGGATTCTGCTCAATCTGCTGCAACTTTTTGCTGAGCATCTCAATGGTGAAGTTCGTCGCCTCTGGCATATGCGGTAGTTCTGGCATATTTAGTGGACCTCTGAGTTCAAAGTCCTCTTCATCATCAGTGCTCTGAGTCAGGAAGTTGTTAAGATGTGTGTTATTTCGAGTCGGTGTGTCATCTATTCCTTCCAAGCTGCTCAACAGTGCTTTGGGGGGCGGCGTTGGCCGCCTTGGTGCCTGCAGTGGCGTGTGACCAGCGTGTTCCCGATATTCTGGTGGCGGAGGTGAAAGACGGCGTGCCGTCTCTGGACGTGAGAGTGGGATTTCTTCTATAATGATGGGCGCAGATTCGCCGAAAGAAACTGACCCCTGCCTAGAGGACCGCCTCTGTTTCTGGGATCCAGGTGACAGACCTTCTTCTTGCTGTCCATCAGGAAGAGCAATATGATTCGGTACTCCGTCTCTCTTGAGGGACATCGGCTTGATGCCACCGTCCTCTGCAATACTGGGCAACTTGTTCGAGCCAACGACACCACGAGGAGCGGATGTGGGTGAGCAGAGGTTGCTCAACAATGGTGAGATCACAGGAGATTTGGCCGGGCTAAGAGGGCATGTCAGTCTGGTTCTCCATCATGGCCATGCTGGCATCATGTAGTATACCTGTACCCATTTCCGGTCTTCAAGAGCTTCTCCAGACTTGCTATCCTCTGGTGCAGTCTTTCCTTCTCAAGATTCCAAACCTGGCGTTCTGCTGCAAAAGCGTCATGTAGCAGTCGAATAGCGGCTGACTGCTGATCTATGATGACCTGCAGACCCTGCCCATCACCAGCCTCTATTGGGGGCGATTTGAACCCAGCAAACCCAATACTCGGCGACATGTTTGGTTCCTGATTCTGTGGTGATCGCAGAGGCGCAAGACTGTCGTTAGGCGTTGGTTCGAAGGCGAGAGGTGGGCTCTTAGGTCGCTTGGGTTGTGTATCTGGCGGTGGAGACGGAGTATTGGACTCAGCTGAAGCTGGAGCCGACATGATAGGCGGTAACAAGAATCGATGCTGGACGGGACCGAGGAAGTCTGAACAAAATGGCGGTCACGCGGCTAGTACAAGGGCCTAAGCAACGTGTGTTGTTGCCTGCCTAAGTGTTGCAGTATCGCGGTCTCTAGTTTGTGCAGAGGCGCGAGGGCGAAGCGTTTCCCTGCTGACCCTCTCTCTCCACGGCTTCATGTGCGCGTGGTGCGTGTGCGATGGGCACGGCGGGCGAATGACGTTAATGCCGAGGACCCGGGAAACCCAAACTGTGACAGACTTGGGTCCCCCTGCATCACGTACGGAGCAGCCAGAGAAGCCGCCACCTGTGCGATTTGCAAAAGATAAGCATCTGACAACTTACCGTAGCATTCTAGACCTTGTGTGACTGTATCCAGCACCGTCTTGCGCGGATGATCACGCTGAGATAGAGTCCTCCTGGTATGTGGGTTGTGATGCGTTGCGGCAAAGTGGGAATCGTCCCCCATCTGGTCTCAATCACTTGGGTGGCTAGTGATTGCACATGATTTATGGAACACACCTACAGCGGCTATGTAGCTCCGCATATCTGCCAGCGCTGGATCCGACGGGCCGCAGCACCGCGTGTTCTGGAAAAAGGTTAAGGCAGGCAGGCAGCAAGGCACCCACCGACAGGTCAATTTGTCTCCACAAAGGAACTTGGGCGTTGCTGCAGGTACAGTGCCAACCATCATGGCACCCAAGCACATCAGGTCCTTGTTTACTCGCTGTTTTGCACTTGTTTACGCCTCTTTTCTACAACTACGTACATGATCCTATTGGAGTTTCTCGTCAAACGTGTTGGCACTACCGATGCTCAGGTTGCATGCAAACAAATCACCGTTGAAATAGCGGTGAGGCCGCATTTCGTCGAGCTATCCCACCAATTCGAAAGCCTGGGACAGCGCATAGCGCATAGGCACCAAATAGTAGACACAGGCCAGCCTGGCGGACCATCCTCCACTAAGGGCTCGCATACTGTAGTCAGCCTGGCAGATCTTGGTGCACACGAAGCCCTGTGCGATTCCAACTCTCTCCACACACACACACACACACACACACAAGCGTTGGGCTCTATGAATGCATAAAGTGGAGAAAAAAGCACATGTAGCGAACCACTCTACGACGCATGGACGAATGATTTTATGAAGATTTCCAGTCAGGCACACATGCCGCCAGTATTGAAATATGTGGATCTGCCCTTCCTATACGGGATGACAGCTGCATGTTTTTGCTATGGCAACCTTTCCAGCGCCCAAGGTCTGCTCTCTTGGTCACACGAGGTCCATTCTGGAGGTTGGATACCTCGCAAATCGATAACAGAATATTCTTTTGTGCGCTGAGCATGATTACGGCCCGTTGCACAGATGTATTGAGAAAGCGAACGGTATCACACAAATGCATCAGCACCAGCTCTACTCTTCTCGGTGAGAGTCGTATAGGAAGCTGAGGCAGGGAAAGCTTGTCAACTAAGTCAAGTAAAAAATCTGTGGGTGACTGAGTGACAGATTTCAGTCCGTAAGCAGTTTAATGTAGCTGCTCTGTCCATTTTCAGATCCTTCAGATTCGTAGGTCGTTTGACTACGCCTGATCATGAGCAATTTGATCTTTCTGGTGAATCGTGAGCAACCACATTTATGATGCCTGCTACAAACTCTCTCAAATGGGCTTTCCGTTACCGTGCAGGATCCTGGTTATGTTGCTAAAGGCTCTAGTCGAGATAAGCACCAGAACATAAATACGCCTCTTCTGATGTTACAATCTCACCTCACCTACCCTGTTTGGCTCTATCAGCTGTTGTCTTCCGGAGTTGCTCTACTATGAGCAGCTCTTAGGCTTTAGTGATTATTACATCGATGCCAATGAATAATAAACTTAGTGATCTTCAGCTACATAAGTCCCAGGGAAGACAAGAGAAAGTATCTACCAAACTGCAACTGTCTACGCACCTAGCTGCCTGAATGTTGTGAATTGCTTTGGCACCCAAGTCATCCTTCATTGAACGACAACAAGGACTTATACAGGAACATGGGCCGCCGACAAGAACTTGACGCATCTTGCCATCATTACGGGATAGATGTCGTGTCATGGATCTCAGCGACTCTCCTTACGACCATGGAAAGCTTCATCCCATCTCTACAACACGGTGAATTTCTTTCATACATATTTCAAGCACTTCTTACGGCGTAGCAAGAACATAACGAAGGAACCCAGGCCTTGGACTGGATCGTTAAAATACCTTCGTTAACCACTCTGGTCAAAGGGTTCCTCAGTACAATAGTATCACTGAAAGGTGTCTGGAGACAGACTTGGTGCCACGGTGCTTGCGTGAGAACCCAGAAAAAGGACTCAGGATCATGGTGAAGTTTGCATCTTACATGACTTGTTCAGTCGACGTTTGACAGTGACGTGCTGCTCTGTTCAAGATCTATGAAGAGGTGCGGTATTTCGTCCTGTTGTGATTGCTTTACACCATTTGTGCTCCTCTACTGTCATTTCAACCCAACTGACACATATTCTACATGTAGTCAACGAATTCCAGTTATCTAAGATTGACCTTCTACCACGCGAGGCACTAGAATAGCCTTAGCAGCATTGCAAGCGATAGCTTGTAATGCCGTTGAATATCTCTAGTGATCAGTAATTCCACTACTGACGGTTCAGGTTATGAGCCAGACACACGTCTAGTCGAACATATTCGCGATGCCGAGAGCCCTCGAGAAGTAGGTATGCCGTCGTCTCTACAATGAAATTTACAAAGCCCAACAATCAGTAGTTCGAATCATGCTACAAATCACGTACACAGGATAAACGTCATGAAGAGAACCTCAAAGTGCCTCGCTACGCACCAGCAGCATGAGATTAAGCTTCTGGTATTAATAAACAAATTAGTAACCTTACAACTACGGCAGTCACAGGTACACTCTCACAATTTGTCAAGACCAGGCGAATTTTGTTGCAATTCGGTAGGTCGAACGAGCTTTCAAGTTACGGCGGTCGTGAGTGGTGGTCTTACGGATTTAATGTGGAAAAGAAAATAAAAGTCGTTGTGAAAATCTTCATGCTCAATGCGAGTGAAGAATAGACTGATGTTTGTTGTTGACGTTTAGGTTAGATAGAACGCGCACTTGTTGAGAGTGAGTGTGAAGTTTCTAGCTTATGAGTACCCCTAAAGTCGCTCCTTCCTTTTGTGAATTTCAAATCGCCTTATTGACACGGAAGTCGCACGGTAAGTCCCGCGCGATGATACGACAACAAACTTCATCCCTGAAGACCCCCAACTGACTTCCACCTTGACAGCCACCACATCTTGCCATCGCCGTGCGTAGCCTGTCCTGCTCCCATGCCATCACCAGCACAAGATCAGGCCGTAAGCTGACTATTGAACAGACGAACTACCAGACCAACCTCAAGATGGAAGACCGTCACCCGGTGCTAGGGGGAAGCCCCTCAGTGCCGGGTTTCCAGCATGATGGCCGTCTGGGCTTCCTAGAGCCTAGGCGGCCAGGACCAAACGCTTTCTCCTCCGCGGCGCAGGAGGAGGAAGCTCACAGATTGAGAAGTAAGACGAGAACACGGCGTAGTTTTGTGCGCTAGAAATTTGAGACTGACCACGTTCATAGGCAACGCCTTCGCTCAGATGAAGCAGAAGAGGCGGCAAGAGATCGAGGAGGCGATACGGTGCCGCGTATCGCCTCCTGTCGGGGTGCATCCTGCGTATCGTCCGCGGGAGCAGGTATTCGAGCGTCAATGCCCCCCAAATCCGATCACTGCGTCGTTGCCGACCGTCACCGAAAGGTACAGTGCGGTAGCCCCTGGATCTTCTGAGCCACATTCCTTTCCGCCTGGCGCTCAAAACGCCATCCCTACCCTCCGTGCTCTCATTGAGCAGAAGGCCGAAGATAGCCGACAGGGGCCATCGCTTGCACGCGATGACGATAGAATACACACCTTCGTCACGGCATTGAAGCTTGATGGTGAAGGATCAAGCAGTATCGTTGCCATGCCGCCTCAGATACCAAGCAAGCGTGTGACGTTTCAACAGCTAGAACAAGGGCTTCAGTCAGAAACAAGACTTGCCAGGGGAGCCGCTAAAGCTTGGAAAAACGTCAGGTCCTTCCTTACTCGTTCACAGTCTTCACTTACAACTACACAGCCGTCATTGAGTCCTTCTGCGTGCAACAAAATTCCGACTATTCCTCGCAAAGCGGCAGCATTTTTTGGTGAAGTCATCACTGCAGACACACCAACGCGATCTTCATCTGGAAGCAGAATTCGTCGGCTAGTTTCAATCCGCCAGTCCAGAACAAGGAGACGTTCCAGCACGTCAAATAATCAAGAGATCAACGCAGTTGTCAAACCTAAGCTATTTGAGGCTGCAGCGACGGATTCAGTGGCCCACATCCAGGAGAATGAGATGACCTCACATCTCACACGCAGAACAGGTGCTCATGATTTAGTGCAGCCATACTCAAGATTACTGTCTGATCAGCAGCGCTCCCACGTAGCTAGTGTTTCACACGGACGAGGCAATGGTCGGAAATTAATAACTCGATTGAGCCAGGTAACAGATGTACCTCTACATCACCCACGTTACAAGCAGCGCAGTTTGCCACCTACGCCACCTCCGAAAGACACGCCTCCTGGAATGAGACAGCTTATCGACGCAACCTATTCTGCAAGTAACGAAGCTCAGAGACGTTGCGCACCTGCCCCCCGTCATCTGGAAATTCGTGACGATGGTGATTGTAAGAGCGATTTCCAGTCTACTGTTCATCGAAGCGGAGGAATTTCAAAGACAACCAGGGTAGTTGATCAACAGAAGGCTGCTTCCGTTCATGCTACGCCCAAGTTTCCTACGCATGACGCAGGCAATTCAATTGACACGAATGATGTTTTCCAATTTGCGGAGAGCCTAGGGTTGCAGGGCTACGGTGATCATGCCTCAAATGGTAGCGCAACCAACCGTAGAAGCGGTTTGATCTTTGAGCCAAACCCACCGTATCGTGCTCGTCGAGAAGTCCAATCCATTGCTTCATTACCTACCATCTCAGCAGGAGTGGCGTCCGGGCTCTGCGAACAATCCACTGAAAATACAAACAACAGTGAAAGGAGCCAACTCACCATCGAAATAATGTATCCTGGGCTTTCTCATGATCCTTCCTTCGTCAACAGAGAAGCATATCAAGCTCTCGACATGCCGAGAGACTGTGAACAGGATATTTCAACAGAGGCACAAGAAGACTCACGCTCACAAGTTCAGCAAGACCACACCAGCGCTCAACCGGATGAGCATACTGATGATGACTTTGATAGTCCAATTATATTCGCCACACCACATGGCAGAGAAAAGACGCTGTCGCCTGCCAGCTACGAGCAGCATCCATCGGCTGTGCCTTCACCACTCATACTCCAAGCGAGAAGCGAATTCCCACCAACTGTTGCAACTTCTCCTCAAGTTCCGCTTAACACAAATACTATAGAGTCAAGAGAAGGCTTTGTAAGACTTGGTCGCTCTCCACAGCCAGCAGAGATCCAGCTCTCGGTTGAGGAGACTCCAACGTATCCTGCAAGAGACGGGCGACGTCAGGACATGCGTCAAGAACTGGGATATGAACAAAACATAGTCAGTAATGCGCCGATATTGTTGCCTCCAAGAAGTAATCGGACAAATATAGATCGCGAACCTTCCCGTGAAAGAGCAACCAGAGCGCCTGAAATTTCACCAACAAGGACTAGCAGTCCGCAATCTATTGCTCAGCAACTTCAGACGATGGGATTGGATTCAGAAGGGTTATCAAACCTGATACGTCGCATAGAAGAGCTCCTCAATTCGACGAACTTCCTGAACAACACACTACGACCAACCCTGACACCCAACGAGCTAGCGGCCCAGCTTCGCCAGCTGCAAGACGAGCTTCGTTACTTCTCTAGCAACGATGTCGAATGGGGTTTGAGGAGATGGGAGGCTAGGCTACGAGGCATTGCTCAAGCCGAAGCTGAGCAACACGCAGAGCTGCTCGAGCGCGACCTGGCACGCGCAGCAGGTTCACCAGTACAGAGAAACCGTCGGCGCTTGCGGGATGGTGGAAGCTTGACTCTTGGTAATTACACCGTGTCCCCAGGCGTGACACAGCAGAGGCAATCTGACATCACTGAAGGGTCTGTCAACGCATACCCGCACAATCCAGAAGCCAGGTATGCGATGGATAGGGACGTACGCCTAACGATTAGAAATCTAGAACATGAAGTTGACAGGTTGAGACGGTTGCTAGTGGGAACAACACACAGAGTACACGACATGGAGCAATACCACATGACCAGAACCCAACAGCACGAGGACATATAACGCAGAGCACAAGGAGCTTGGTCATGTGTCAGTATTTGGTGCTAAAGACGCCCCACTCAAACGCATGACCGCTATGACACAGTCAGACTCTAGACCAACCACAGTAAGAGAAGGTTGAGCTATGATCCGTTGGGTGTTCAATGACGACTATGTTGGACGAGACATGAACTTCCGAACTTCACTATGAGATTACCCGGGTTGAATTGGGAACAATGAGGTTTGGAGCGACCTTCTTCTATTTGTGTACATTTGAACGACTGAGCCGTTTCCTGAACGTTACGTATGGGTTGCCTCTATTCGAGGTTTGAGAAGCCGCTATTGGCTCCCTTGAATAAAATGCAGAGCACATGATTTGATATTGAACAGCGCTCTTGAACACGTTAATGGAGCGGCATATTGGAACGCGTCACTAGCCGTTTTCGTCTGATGATAGCGAGCACAAAACTGATGGCAACATGGTACGTGCCAACTGTACAGCTTGATCTACCTCGCCATGTAGTGATCACCACCAACACTCTGACGTGAGTGTGTAGGATCACGGAAACAGATCCAGCAACAGATTTGGTCTTGAAACAACTTTGAAGGAACAATCTACATACCCGACTGCAGTGGACTTTGAATCATGGCAGTAAAGTAGCATCGAAACCACACTCATAGTAATGGATGTTTTCAGCTATTGCGCCTTCCAAATTTCCTATCCCAAGACCGTGAGAACTCAATCTAGTCCTTTCCCAGTGTACGAAAAACGGGCGCGTAAGTATTTGCCTTCATCTTTGTGACCCTTCGAGACCTGTATTACAATCTTGCAAAGTTGCGGCGCTGGCTTAACTGTAAGGTGCTAATGAAGTGATGTCGAAGTGCCAGCAGGGAGAATGAGCTAATAGCATAGCGGCCTTCACAAACTTAGTCATCTCGACACAAGAACGAATGTTTCGAGATTTTAGTCACACACACTGCTGCAAAATCAATAGTGGGACATCCAGAGCTTCCTATTCCTGTCTTCCAGTGCAGTCACTGCGTAGACGGGGTTGTAAATTGCTGTCTCCTGCCAAGCTTCTCAATAAAATTGTCCGTCCCTAATCGCATCGTGAGGGTTCAGGATATAGAGGTTGTATGTACTGCTAGTGCTTGGTTGTTCAGAAGTGCAGATGATATGATGTTACATGGCTGCCAGCTCGAAGCCTTTTGGTGACGGAACCGTGGCGGTGCGCAGAGCAAGCTTCTATAGACATGCCGTCCGTATTGCTGTCGGGCTGTGTCGTGATGCTGGCTGGCTTGGGAGACTTTAGCGACATGCTACCACATCGTACTTTAAGATTGTTTCAGTGCTTAGTGCAGCGCCGTCCTTCCGATAATCAGGCTCAACGTCATGTTCTTACCCCGGACGGGTGAGGCATGTGTGGTCTTAGTGAAGTGTGCGCGGCGACCTTGAGCGTGCTGTGCTCTGAGGCGAATGTAAGTTGTGTGAGACTGCGCGGGAAGTGGTGACCACTGACATGAACGCCTTCCTCGACTGTTATTGTCTCTGGTGACGAAGACTTGATGAGACTTGATGTTGATCTCGGCACCTCTATCGGGCTACGATTATTTGGAACTTGTCTTAGGAAGTGAGCAAGCGGCACAGTGAGTCATTGGGGCACATTGCTTAGAAGACTGAAATGCTGGCTTCTGTGGGAGAAGATGGTACTCAAAGTAGCAACAGCATGGTGCACGGCAAGCACTTAAAGGCTCAAGCCGCATAAATTATCGGAAATCACCTTTTCTAGTTGTTCTGTACATCACCGCTGCGAGTAAGTCAATGCGGTATACGTGGATAGTAATGAAAGTTTGGTAAGCTATGGTGTCAAGAAGCTAAAATTAGGCGTCGCACCTATGCTATACTGGCCTACAACACTCTTAAATTACGCCTGGATGTCCTCAGATTAGCTCTCCTAGGTTCTCATGAGCAACCAGCAAGCTCGCCCTTTCATGTCCAAAGACGTGTCAGGGTAGGAGTGCGGCTGCCTGCAAATTTGGCTATTTGGACATGAATCATCATCGGACATCTCTTGGTCGGCTCACATCTGTCGGAAAGTAGGCATTCAGAATGCTTCCCAGCGTGCTCAGCTCAGGCGTCATTTCAACCCCACTGCACTCAAGGTCACTTCAGCGTCCTTACAGATAATGCTCCAAGCAACAGCAAGAAGGAGCAAAGTGCGCTGCTCCCGATTGAAAACTTTTTTATGAAGATCCTCATCGCCTGCCTGACCTTCCTTACCGGGGATTGAGTCCGGTATACAGGAGGCAGCCAGGTTGAAACAAGGCTAGAATATGCTTGAACATTTGTCGGCCATGAGCGCACTCTACGAATGCTACAACATCTGTGCCGGCCTCAAGCTTCATCTGCTCTGCTAAAGATCTCTTTTTGCGCCAGTTGGTTGAAAAGACTGGAGAGCTCAGGCTGGACACATCCGAGATCCCGCTCAAGACGTGAATGGAAGTGGACATGCCGAAGTCTTCATTCTTAACAAAATATTAGGAATCCCTAGGATCTCTGTTCGTGGCTCAGCCATATGTGTTGAACCCTCTCCATGGTGCTGATGTTCCGAAAGGGGCACCGTGCGACATCTTCCCAGAGAAAGGCACGCAGGTAGCGGTCGTATTCGGATCCATGCAGTGGGAGTGAGGTTACAATCGGTGTACTGTGCTCTCTTTATTGTCCGTCATTGGGAAGGCTGCGGCGCAATGTGAGCCTTCTTAAAAGTAGTTCCATCTTTATTCTGTAGGGAGAATTACCTTCGCTGTTCACTGTCCACTCATTATGTGATGCCAGACGCAAGAATAGGAAAGTCGTAGAGTGAAACCAGGAGACGCGACCGAAGACCGCACTGCCACCGAGCGGCTACTTCCGGACGAAACTTCTTGGCCAAAAGGTGTACCTAGGGAGCTACAGTAGGTAGGCACAGACAACACTAGAAATGAATAAATACCTTACGTGAATATTGTTTGGAAGTACGTGGAGCATTCTGATACATCGGTAACGTAAATCGGCGAGACACTGCTTTTCATGGCTAAGAATACGTTCACATTGAAACGTGCTATTGTCGGCTACTCTCCATCTCGCCATATCTACCACGCTGCTTGGTAGTATCGTACGCCTGCAGCACCCGAGTCTGGCTTTCATCCGTCTGCGAGAAGGCATAGCCTCTCTGCTTGCGCATACGCTGTACTTGTCGCACCTTACGGATGGCTTTCTGGAATTGCTCCATTCTAAACACAAAGTTGTCAGCGATATGCGGTCGATCGCGAGTAGCAGCGGTACATACCTTGGTCTATAATCTTGAATGTTGTACTTCTGAATCTCCTGCACATGATGATACGTTTGCGGGAAGTACATTCTCTTAGCGTACTTCCAGGCAAAATCTCGAGCTAGACACAGAGCAGGCAATACTAGTGACATCGCCCAGAAGACTGGACTAGCGAAAATTACCGGTACAATGCCAGCGTACTCGGTAGAGAAACCCAGCTTCGGTGCAGCGTACCCGTATACCGGAAGGAAGATATACCATATCGCCAGACTGCCAGGGATGGCGATAACGGTGTACTTAGTCCAGATGTTCGTGATGAGTGCGGCTTTACCAAGCACAGTGATAAGACCTGCGGTATATAGTGACGTTCCCCAAATCCAGTGGCCGGCGACCTTGCCGTTCGGTAGAATGCCATCATCCCACCAGAATGCCGTGCTAACGAAGTAGAGAATGAGAGAATGGTAGAACCCGTTGCCCACCCAGCTCCAGAAGTTATGACGTCGAAAGAACACGCCTTTCTGGCTGAGCTGATAGAGTTGCGGGTACCTGTCGAGCAGACGAGCGTTGACAAATTGGTCGAAGATGCCGAGGACAAAAGGCGGCAGTACTGTGAACAAAACATTGAAGAATGATAGCGTCCAGGACTCGAAGATAACCTCACCGGAGAAAGCATTCTGGAAAGAGTACCAGAACTGCGTGATGAACAGGGCTGTGTTCTTGTAGTAGAAATACAAGATGACCTTGCTGATACGCTGGTAGCTCCAACTACCGTGGACAAGAAGGAGCTTTCGCAAGTAACGGAATTGCGCGATGCTCACGTCTGCGCTTCGAGCCGCTTGCAGCCCCTCGACACCAGAAATGCCGATTCCAATATGCGCTGCCTGAATCATTGAAACGTCATTCGCACCGTCACCAATAGCAAGCAGGATGGATTTCAGGTGGCGTTTTACCAACTTGACGACAAGCGCTTTCTGTAGAGGGGATACACGACAAGCTATCACCGCCTTGCACATGACTGCAAGGTCAAGGAAGAGCTTCTCCATGTCTTTTTCAAGAGCAAAGGTCAAGGACTTTCCATCGATCACCAATGCAAGAGTCTCCATCTCGATGCCACCTGCGTGCTGACTGCGAATGGCGTCCAACTTCTTCTGGATGTTATTCCTGGTCGCAATAGAGTCCTCTTCATTGATGATAAGGAGTGTCATGTCCTCGGAAATCAGCTTGCATGACATGCCGATGTTGATAGCTGTCTCTTGTCTATCTCCAGTGAGGACCCAGACTTTGATGCCGGCAGTCTGTAGGGTGTGAATGGTATCTGGCACGCCATCCTGCAATTTGTCTTCGATAGCGGTAGCGCCAAGAAGGCGAAAATCGTGTTCAATCAGCTCAGCAGCCTTGTCCAACTCCTCTGCTCGATTGCCAGAAACTGTGGTCGCTGCCGTATTGTACACATCCAGCCACTCAAGGAACTCTCCTTCGTCGACATCTCTTACCGCCAAACACAGCGTTCGAAGACCCTCCGAGGCATACTCTTCTAAATGAAGAAGCGTTTTCTCTACGACCTCATCCTTCGCTGCCAGTCGCTCTAGGATTACTGTGTCAGCACCTTTGCAGTAGCATCTGATCTTTCCATCGGGACATCTGAAAACAGTGCTCATCCTCTTCCGAGTTGAATTGAACTCGCACACAGCAAGAAGCTCGTACTCATACTGCCGTCCGCCAGCTTCCACCAAAACCGCTCTCGGTTTTCGCGCCACAAACTTGTACCCAAGTGTAACTGCGCCCTCAACGAGCGCTCCCTCGTCTGGAGACGCAGCCTGATACTTGATCTGGCCAGGATTTGCGGGGTTGGTCTCGGGGATGACAGTATGGCATGCGCTAAGTAAAGTAAGGAATTCATGGATGCCTTCAGCATTTGATCTGCCGATATGGCCTAGCCCTTGACGATGCTCCTCCAATTTCTTGAAGTCGAAAACACCGTTAGCCTCATCTGATTCACTCAAGATCTTGCGATCTTCTGGAACGTCGTCTGCATATTGCACGCCACCGATTGAACACTGTCTGAATTCCATCATATTACAGGTAAGCGTGCCTGTCTTGTCGGAAAATATGTACTCCACCTGTCCCAGTTCTTCGACTAAAGAGCTAGTTCTGCAGTTTGCCGGCGTGTCAGTCTTGTCATAGTAGATGTCCAGGTCCGAGCTGATAAGAAACGCCTGGTAATACTTGATGATCTCGATGGTGACGAACAAAGAGATAGGTACTAGGTTTGAATACAAAACCCAGTAGGTGAAGATATCCGAGAAGAATTGCTTCCCTGCGTTCACAGGCCCATAGTCCACAAACCACAGCTTCGAGCCACTCGTCTTGCGGACGACAATATCGCCAACAGATGATATGATCGAAAGACCGATAAGAATACCACCGAGCATGAGAATCTGGACGTTCACCATCCGCTCTACAGCAGTCTTCTTGATCGGTGTGGCCGTTGCGTTGCGCATCAACTTGGTCTCGTGCCCTGTGAATACAACCAGCCCATGTATCCATGGAGTGTTGCGCAGAGTTGCACCTCTCAAAAGGAGCTGATCAGGGTTTAGGGGGAGCTCTTTCTCACCGCCCCCTTGCGTCATTGTAAGTGTTGCTTCGTAGGTGTAAAGACTACTGTTGGGCTGTTCGCTCCTGACTCGGCCTCCAAGTCGGGCAAGTTCGTGCGACGATATCAAATTTGTAGTTTCAGGTATCGCCTGCTTGATCTTCAAGTTCGTCTCACCATCGAGATTCGCGGTCTCGATGTAGCACAATCCCTCTGGCTCGGATGATGCAAGCAGCACCAAATCTGCCGGGAAAGGGTCCTCGCCCTCAACACGGACAATATCGCCAACTTTGAGATCGATCCATTTCACATCCTGGAAACTCGTACCACGGAGTGCCTTCGCAGGGCTTCGATTCAATTGGGTATCTTGAGAGCGTCTGCGGTTGTCCTCAATGATTTCCTTTCCAGCGGATACAAGCAACACGATACCAAGAGGTACAATGGTGGTGTAGCGATTCGTAGGTGAGATGTTTGGGATCTGCTGCAGAATGGCGGTGAACAAGAAGAACAAATTGGCGTATTTGCTGAATTGCTCGAACAGGAATTTTGGTAGGAAGGTAGCAACGTTGTACTTCGTTGTGCTAACGTGATTGTCAACGTATTTGTTCCCTGCGTTAGCTGGAGGGTTGTTGAGGTGGATGATTCTAGGGCCGAGTGTGGAAGGATCCGGCTTGGAACGACCGGGTAAACCGAACTTGAACTTTGAGCCCGGTGTCCTTCTTGCCTCCGGTGGCCCAGCACTTGTGATATCGGTCTGCGCGTCCGTACCTGCAGAGCCGGCCGTGTTCACCCTCTGGTGTGTTTCTGTCAAGGGAAGATCCATCTCACTGTACTCGTTGCCCATACCAAGAGCATGCTTGACCCTGCCCATGATTCCTCCACCCAAAGAGAGAATGCTGTTCCGACTCTTGTGCTTACTCTTCATGGCACTGGGCACAGCATCCTCATCTATGCCTCCCCCTGCTGCATAGTAGCCCGCTGCGCCTTCATCATCGCTTCCTAAATCCGAATATCGTTGATAGTTATCCAATGCTGAAGTCTGGCTGTACTGCCGCCCTTGCTCCCCCAAAGTAGGCGGTAGGCCCAAGCTGGCTCCTACTCCCGCTCCCATACTAGCTCCAGGCGGCCCTCCTGGAAGGCCAGAGGTGGAATGCGAAGCCCCAACAAAATCGTCATTGCTCGTGCTGATCCGGCCTTGAGGCTCTGGGGCTGACGAGTTCGAGATATTGAAATGGTGCAGCATCTCATGATCGCTCACCGGTGGGGGCTGACCCGAGTGATACGTGGGACCATCTTCATCATCGAGGCCGAGGAGGTCGTCATCGTGAGGATACTGGTTGTAGCCGGGCCTGCCTGCCATGGCGTAGGCAGAGGGCCCTGCCTAGTCTTTGGTGGGGAGAGCGCTTCGAACTGATGTCCGCGCATTCATCAAGTGGCACTGTAGATCCTCTAGACAGATCACGTCTCCAGAAGTGTGACTTCTAGAGAGCTTCACGGAGCGTACGTTGGCGATTCGCGGCTGGTCGTGTATGCGCCAGGCTCGGATTACAAAGGCTTTAGTAGGCTTGTCTAGCCTGCCAATGTGTATCGACCGGTCGCGAAGCAGTCTTTTCAAATCCTGCCTACTTAAGATGCGGCGATATCGTGAATTTGGAAGTAGCGAAAACGGCTGCCTGCCCTTAGCTTATTCCTATGTAATTGGAGCTGACGACGTTCCGAACGTGCTCGTGTCCGCGGCACCTCCACGCTCTGGCGCAGCTTGACGATTGGCTGGGCTCCACGACCCTTAACCAGCCATGCTGCCAAGGGACTGAACCCTGACAGCCGTCTGCGTTTCAAGTCTCAAACATCAGCGACGTTGACAGGCTTCGCTAACTTGGTCTTGATCATCACCATCATTACCACTCACAACCATATATATTACCATGTGGCGACCGGGAATTTCTAGGGTAGTACGCTCTCCAGTGTTGCTGCCGCGGCGCACTTTCCTGGGTCTTCAGAGGACACCTCCCCCTAAACCCACAACACAGGCACTACTAGTCGTCCAAGGACTGGCGATTGTCCTGCTCCTGGACTATGGTTTCTCTCACCTAACCAACGATGTTACAGTAGTAAGGTCGATCGTACAGAGTGCCGGATACTGGAAGGATCCTGAGTTTGAGAGGGCACACCAGACTGACACGGAGCAAGCTACAAGCCTCGAGTGATCTCAGACACTGATGATTGGAGAGATGTTGGATCGACGCATGACTTCAGAGAGTGCTCTGCCATGAAGGCCTGCGCCAGGAACTCTGGCCAGGCCACCAAAATGAGTTCGCTCAACTGAGGATGCAGGAACGCTACTTCAGTTCATTATCATCACAGTCATAGTCGCAATCATTAGAGTTCTCCTTTGAGACGACGGCACTCGGAACTTAGTCTCCCCTAATAGCCCTTTCTATCGCAGCACCTTCGACTATTTACCTGAAATGTGAATGCACTCTCTATTGAGAGGTGTTCTCAGGCCTTACAGCTATCGATGGCCGGATCAACCCCCTGTTGCGAGATTGCGAGGAATCTGCCCTACAGCTTGCGCTTCATCAGACAAGGACCGTGGTCGACAAGTCAGAGCTCAGGTACCGGTGCTACGATGCGCCGCTTCACGTTTCGTCTTCACAGTAACGTTTCTGTGATCAATAGTGTCTCGCACGAATCTCACAGCGAACTTCCACCAGGCAACATGGAAGATGGGCACAGGGCATCAGCCCCAGGAGAGAGGCTTTGGGTAAGCGTGTGGAGCAATGCATTCTTTGTAACTCATACTTATGTGCAAATATATTTACGGAGTCTATTCTGCACTGACGCCAATCCGATGCGTGTCACTCATTGCCGTAGAGCTCATGGCCACCATGTCGTCTACGAGTCAGCTTGTCAGTACGTGGATGGCTGCTGGCTCAACCGCCCACCATCAGTAATCAGAGTCTCTCCATTCAAGTACGCGCCAGCTCTCGAAGTCATAAACAATATGGTCCCTGCAAAATCCTCTTCACTCCCCATCCTTTCTGAAGGACTGTCCTCTTTCGACATGACAAACGAGCCCTCAAAGGCATTCTCATGCCCAGCGACCCCTTTAAACCTCTTCATGCTGGCCATAGCGTTCTCGGTCATCTCGCTAGGGTACATGCCCGGCGCGATCACATTGGCGCGGATGTGGTACCCGTTCTGTGAGAAGACAGTGCTTAGGATTTTGACGAGGTGCGTGACGGCAGCTTTCGAGCTGCTGTAGGCAAAGCTATTTGCCATGCTTCTACTGAAGCCTGCTATGGACGAGGTAACGATAATCTGGCTGTCTTGTGCCAAGTTGCGTGCCTTGTTGCCAGCATCCAGCAGATCAAGGAACGACATGGCGGTGTAGAAGACCGCAGTAGAGTTGACATGGGAGGCGAACGTGAAGTCCTGCATGTCTGGCTCCAACATCTTCTCCTGCATTTCCTGGACGGTAGGTTTCGATCCGTCAGGCTTCTTGAGCGCCAGAATGTGCCTGGGTCCCATGACACCGGCATTGGCGTAGAGGAGGTTGATATAGCCTTGTTCCTGCCGGACCTGGTCTGCAACTCTCTTTAGTGATTCCTTATCTGTGACGTCGCCGACAATAGGCTTGATTGTGCCGTTGACTGCCGTGGCGGCAGCATCCTTGAGTAGCTGTTCACGTCGGCCTACGATATAGACCACTTTGGCTCCATTGGCATCAAGGGCCCGGGCAGCATACAAGCCAAGGCCGGTGCCACCGCCAGTGACGACTGCGACAAGGCCATTGACATTGAAGATGTCTTGGATCTTGTTTGTGGGCGCCATTAGACAGACCCTTGATCGCTACTGGATTGGCGCGCAAGACAGACGAAGGAGACAAGGCTTGCAAGATCCTTTGCGCGCTCTCGCGTTTAATACTATGCCACGTAAGAGACAGCGTGAGTGGGAAATGGCGGTTTCTAAGAAGCCGCAGTCAGGCAGAACCCCGACCCAATATGGAATGACGACATCGGCAGACTGCGGTGGTTTTGCGGTGGAGGGACGGTTGTACCTAGGTAGGAAGGTACTTTCGATCGATCACAGAATCTCAAGCCCGGTATGTCCCATACCAACAGAATTCACTGCCAACGGCAAGACATATCTCTACAAATAATCCGACGAATGCCAGCTCGGAATATTTGCGGCCTGCAGACAGGATATGCAGAGCACATCGCAAGGCACATCCCGGCCACGCGAGTGAGACACATATGGCTCCGGCTCCGGCTCAGGCTCAGGCTCAGGCTCAGGCTCAGGCTCAGGCTCAGGCTCAGGCTCAGGCTCAGGCTCAGGCTCAGGCTCAAGCTCAGGCCCCAACTTCCCCTCGCGGAACTTCCAGGGTTAGCTCGATGTGGCGGTGCGCGGGCGGGTTACGCCACCTCTACCGTCGCAGAATTTGGAAACGCCAGCTGGAACGTTGCTGTCAGGAGGGAGCTTGCTCAAGGTTGATGCGCATACTGACACGCGACCTCCCTTTCTACATAAT
>MU003811.1:0-197356 GCA_010093785.1 Polychaeton citri CBS 116435
TACAATCTTAAGCAAAAAACAACAACTAGAAGCTATGGTTACAGCGCTTCCAGAGGCGTGGAGTCGTATACCAACTAGAACAAGAACTGCATGTATAAACAGTATGCCAAAGCGGCTACAAGCTGTTATCGACGCAGAAGGGTGGCAAACTAAGTACTAGCTAGGCAAAATGTATACCGTTTGATACGCAAGCTTTTAGTTTATTAAACCTATCAAGTTGCACTCTAATATGTAAAGAACTGACAAAGTTATTGCAGTTCAAAGGTTGGTGGTCACCTAGATGGTTTAGCGCTAAAGCGCAGGCATGCCAAGCCTAATGCTGTAGTACTGTAATGAAAAACCCAAGCGGATATGGCATGCTTTCCAAACCCCTATGAGATTAGTACAGCTTAAGCAGCGCTCCGAGCCTCCTGTTTCTGCTTCTCCAACAGACTGCGTAAGTAGTCCGGGGCATCTTCGCGATCCAGGAAGACTTCAATCATCCCCAGAAAGGGCTTCTGCTCTTCGCTCTCTGCGTCAAGCACCTTGTCAAGCACCTTGTCAAGATCCTGCCATGTCCTGACATCACCAATAGTTCGAGCGCCATATTCGGCATTCCCGCTCATGTCAGCTCCGAAGAAAGCCGGCGCCATCAAGTACTTCCAGGACGCAACATCATTATACTGGCGATCCCAACCGTGCAGACACCGTTCGATCGTGTAACCTTCATTGTATATGAGCACAATAAATACGTTGAGTTTCTCTCGAATGATTGTGCTGAGTTCCTGGATTGTCATCTGAAAACTCCCATCCCCAATCAACAAGATTGTACGTGGCACAGCTTTGGCAAACTACTGGTGCCATTTCCAGCCTTGTGGAGCTCTCTTTGCGCAAGGGCTGCACCCTGTGCTGCTGGAAGCATGTACCCAATGGATAGCCATGTCACAGGCTTGAATAGGGTGGTATGCGGAGGAAGTTCAAAGTCGCGGCAACCATAGCTAGCTGTGCCTGTCTCTGCTAGTATCATGTCGCCGGGTTGTAAGAAGCGGTTGAAGCGCTTACAGAATTCTGCTTGGGTAATGCGACCACTCGACGGATCAGGGCTTGGGTCGGATGGCTGTACGTCTGTTCCTGGGACAACGACGTTTGAAAGCACTTTCGACAGGTCAAGCTGCTGAAGAAGCTTGGATAAGAAGCCTTTACATGATATGTCACGAAATGACCTATCGAAAACCTCAATCCGATCAGCCGCAAAGACGATGCTTTTCCTAAGACCAGGAATACTCGTGAAATCGTACGTGTTAGTCGAGCTGAAGTGTGGTCCAAAGCATAGAACCAAGTCACACAAAGCCACGAATGACTTATCGTTCTCGCATGCCCAAAATTCACCCTTCCAGATACCATGGACGTTTGGAAGGCTTTCATCAACGCAACTCTTCCCAAAGGTACTGGTCCAAGTCGGCAGTTAAGTTGACGTTATTAGCTCCTGGATCTCATCCAGTATTCTGCAAGCTCGACTCTCCCCATCGACAAGTACCATGGGCTATTCGCTCGCATATATGCAATCTAGGACGAGAGAGAGTGCGGCTGCCCTGCTCTGAGACGGCATCGCTGGCGCGATTTCGATCCTGGAGTTGAGCCTTTCCGCACAGACTGAAACTGCCACCATATCTGTTGGCACTTCGATATAAACAGGTCTGCTGTGCATCAAACCTTGTTGTATGGCCGTATCGATCATCTCAGGGCAAGTACTAGGATCAGTGAGGTTTACTTGAGCCACTGTAACATGTCCATACATGTCTGCAAAATGGCGGAAGTTCCCGTCATTCAGAGTACGGTGGATTTTCACACCACTCTGTTAAAGACTTCTAGCCGGCGTGCCAACAATACGTACAACAGGTGCAAGCTCTGCATGAGCACCTGCGATTGCATTCAACGCAGAGAGCTCGCCAACACCTAACGTCGTTGTGAGTGCACCAAGACCCTTGAGCCTTGCGTAGGCATCGGCGGCATATCCTGCGTCAAGTTCATTACAACTTCCAACCTAGTGAAGATTTTGAGGCTCGATATAGTCGAGAAGTGATAAATTATAGTCTCCTGGAACACCATATATTGAGTGAACTCCAAGCTGGCTAAGATGAGTGAACAGGTATTCGGCAAGTTTAACAGTTTCCGTGATGCTGAGAAGTTTGTGGAAGTCGAGGGGTTACCAACTCGGTCTCGAAACCATTGTTACCACTGCAAAATACTATGTAGTCGTTAAATAGTGCATGAGTTGTGGCGTTTTGTGTTAAAGTTGGAGGTGTGGAACCAAGATCATGCCGAACACGCCGAACACGCCGAATAGTCCGAGTATTGTTAATTGTAGCGCACTGGAGCTAGTAGAGGCTCATTATGGCGGTACGGATTATCTACAACACGCCGAATGCAATGCTCCCAACAGATTGTCTGTCTTCCATCATATAAGATGCCCGTATTTCCCATTGTCGATTTTTGCATCTATATCGGACATCACATCGCGAACGTAATTCACTTTTGGGATCTCCCGTAACGACAAAGACGGCTCAACTCTGAGGACTCCAGGAGGTATATCAGCCTCGCATCCTAATCTGATCAATATGAAGCACCAAATCCTAGGTAGTCAAGTCAAGACTTGGCAGCCGCAGTTCAGCGATGAAGGTTGTGCCCGCGATGCTTCAATATTGAAGGCTTCTGCTGCAATCGGTCGTTCTTGCGAGACCATTCCACTAGGTACTGGCCGCCCATCACCCGAGTTCTATCCGTGGAAATCAATAGGAACGGAGAAAAGTCCCCTAGGCCGTGCTGTAGGCAATGCAGACGACGGATCTGCTGCAACAGAGACTCATAAAAGGGCAACGGGCGCTTATGACTTTGGAGAACTCTTGGGATATGGTCCAGCAGCTGGCTCTCCTGAGTTGCTGACATTCTTTAAGGAGCATGTGGAGCTCATACACAACCCGCCATACGAGGCATGGGAAACATGTCTCACCTGTGGCTCGACATCTGCTTTGGAGATCTTACTGCGTTTGTTGTGCAACCGTGGCGATTGGATAGTGACTGAAGCGTTTACTTACTCTGGAACGATCGAAGCCTCTAGACCTTTGGGCCTGAAACTCTTGGGCGTCGAAATGGACGATGAGGGAATGATGCCTGAGGATCTTGATTTGAAACTGAGTACATGGGATCCGAGTCAGGGTCGAAAACCCTCAGTGCTCTACACGATTCCTTGTGGCCACAATCCAACCGGCATTACTCAGCCAACACACAGGCGGGAAGCCATCTACGAAGTCGCAAGATCACACGATCTTTGCATCATCGAGGATGATCCGTACTTCTTCCTCCACTTAGATGGGGACCAGCTGGCCGGGAGTGATTTGAATCAAGCTAAGCAAGACCCGATACAGAATTACTTAGCAGCACTCCCAACCTCATACTTGTCGTTGGACCTAGACGGCCGTGTCGTAAGGCTTGAGACAGCTTCCAAAATCCTTGCACCTGGTTTAAGATGTGGGTGGATGACTGCCTGCCACGAGGTCGTAGCCAGATTTCTAAACCATACAGAGTTTAGCACTACAGAGCCGAGCGGGCCCTCTCAGTTGATGATGTATCAACTCCTTGGTGAGCAGTGGGGCCACAAGGGTCTCTTGCTCTGGCTCATTCAATTATCTTCCAAGTATAGTCAGAGGCTGAACATACTGGCTGAGGCATGCAGACTTCATTTGCCCTCAGAACTTTGCAGTTGGGTCATCCCTTCAAAGGGTATGTTTCTATGGATTCGTCTAAGAGCATCCAATCTCACCATAGACCATATTCAGCGGGAACGTAATGGCAAGACTGATGTCGTCTCTACGTTGGAAAACATGATTTATGTCAATGCAAGGAACAAAGGGGTGCAGATCAACAAGGGCAGCTGGTTCGCTGTGGCAGGTGATTCACAAGGCGATATTTGCTTTCGCCTCACATATGCCGCTGCGCCCGAAGAGGCTCTTGACATGGCCGCTCAAAAAATTGCTGAATCGATACGAGAGTGTATAATGTAGACCACATGCATCAGGGTTGTATGTGGTGGTCGAATCTAGGATCAGATGCAAAGCACAGTCCTAGTGGTGACTCCAGTGTAATAAAATACCAAAGTGCGTGATCATGACGGCAGGCTAGCTCTGCATCGCTCCAAGTGTTCCAGAAAGTATCGCAACCCTTGTTAATCAGTAAAGTATCAGCTATTAAGCCTTACGATGTCTGCTGCCCTACCAGCTTTGGGGTTGATAATCCCAGCGTGTAGCCAACCACGTCACGCAAGTGACTACAAGGCTCACAAGAAGGCTCATGCAGTGAAGCCGGCCTCAACTTCTAATGCCTCAATTTGGGTCTGGTCCAGATAGGAGTGGATGGCCTGCAAGACTGGCCCAGAACTCTTCATCGAAATCCCAGAGGTCGCTTCTTTCCGAAAACATCCAATCCTGGCAGCTGTGGTGTGTCGATTGTGGGAGAGGCTCGACTGCGTTACTTTGGTCGTTAGCGACTTTCCTCGAGTCACTTGACAACATCCTGGTAATGATGTTCTTGATCGTGCAAGTAGCCCTGTAGAGCAGTGCATAGTTCGGATCCTCGGGTTCAATCAGTGCGCCAGCATCGACTTCCGCTACTAGCACATTCAGATCTTGTACAGTCTTGTACAGTGGCAAGTGTGAACTGGCATCATTTGCCGAGGGATCCAACAACGCCAGACAAATTGTCCCAGCCGCTGGTAATCCATAATACGCAACCTGGGAGGATGTTAGCACGATTCGGAACAAGCCGGCCAGTCACTGTTGACTCTCCTTCCAAATTAAACTCGTTCCAGAGTTCGCCAATTGGCTTTGGTACAAAATCGCCTCAGCAACCAGTGAGAGCATGGCAGACGATAAGCTGACGAGATTTGCGTCTGGAGAAGTGGTCCGTTGTGAAAGTGCCAGTCGCAAGAGGAAAAATACATGTAGGTAGTTCAGTCGTACGCTGACAAGAAAGTCACGCTCGTTCGGTCGGCAGTCGTAGTCTTTCAGAGGGCCTTCAACACGGAATCGCGAGGGTAGACTCGACCACTGCGCTTCGGCATCTGCTTCGATGACGCTGTTGGAAGTGAGCCAACGTTCTCTTCTCGAGTATTTAAAACACCCACTGAGCTTTTCGAGCACGTTCATGGAGATCTGACTCTCTGAAAATGTCCAGAACCTCCTCCTTTAGCAGAGCGCAAACAGCGGTCCATTGCGTCTCTGCCATTGAGTCTATTCGATGATCAACTGACCATGTAATTCGTTGAGATACTGGGAAAGCACTGCTTTGCTGTACTGTATCGTCCACCTGTGTGCTTGGAAGCTGGAGGCGACAATACTTACGGTGTATCCTTGGTGGGCGACCCAGGAAAATGGACACATTCTTGTCAGTGGAATATGTTCTTGCAAATGCAACTCTACGAAGATTGGTTAAGAAGCCAGGAGTTGACTCGCTGCTATCAATGTGTTCATGATACCCGAGTGCAAATAATGTGCTGATAATGTCGCCTAGTTTCCTCCAAGACTGGTAGCCTAGACAAGTCAGACTTCTAGATCACAGCGCGGCACAGAAGACTTACTCTGGTCTCCACTCACTAAAGAATGGACAACGAAGCTTTCATATTGCAGCATTAACTGCAAGTCATTGAGCGAATCCAGTGATAGAGCGATTTCGAGGCAACAATCAGAGAAGTGCAATGCAAGCCTTTGTAGCTTGCGCCTCTCTACTCGGGAGATATACACGCCATCAAGCTGCTTCAGGTCCACGGTCGCGCGACTGACAGCCGTGAAGAACAAGCCTAATGTTTCCCAGCGTGCATTACCATGACAGAAGCTCGCGCAGAACTCCTCAGCAGTCACGTTTGTCTGAGTGTCCAGGGCATTCAGTGAACCTTCGAGAAGCCGCCTTGAGACATCTTCTTGTCTATTTGTTCTTAGTACATCACTTGACAAAAGAGCCTCCGCTGTTTCACAACAGAATACTGTCGAGAATCCTGCTAATGCAAGATTGACACCCGTTTGAAGCCATACATAAACAAGTTTCGTGCAGCATGCAAGGTCTACAGAATTGCAGAACTGGTCGATCAGGGCAGCACCGCGGGTAACTTGAGCATCGCTTGCAAAGTCCAGAAATCGTTCTCCTGGAGAATTATCTGCTCGTGAGGAACTTCTATGAGGTGAACCTTGTTCGTTTGCTGAAAGGTGGCTGAAGATTGATGTGTGGCTCGAAGCACCCAGGTATCCTGGGTTTGGATAGGTCCGGGCACCTGCTGTCATAAGTGGAAAAGGCGCATCGGGTCCTGAGGTCCCTGGTGGAGTATTGTGATCCTTGATAGCTCTTCTCCGTTTCTTGAACGGTCTGTCTCTGTAGATGCACTGAGTAGCTTGTTTCGCGTTGCGACATCGTGAGCATACTGGTTTGGTATGATCACAAGCGAGCTTCGAAGAACGACAAGGCTCGCAAGCAGGGAGCCTTGATGTCATGGTATTAACTTATCCCGGAGAACAAGGCTGACTGTGAAGCCTTCTCGACGTTTGGAAGGGATAGCCATTGACATGACTGGTTACGAGGGGTGAGAGTACGCCTATCGATAAGGATGGCCGCCTGGAGCGTATTGGTGCCTTAGGCACATTGAATGCAAGCTTCGTCTCAGGGTACCATACCTTGTATGAATAAATGTTGCTCAAATTGTCATCCATCTCCAATTGCACTTCACAAGAGGATACTCACCCGGTCGACTTAGAGCTTCGATGATTCTATTGCACGTCCAAGAATAGTGTTTCTCAGGATTCGTCAGGCGAGAATGATCATCCTTCTGGCCTTCCTCCACTCACGTTGTTTCCTGCCTCGTGGAATTAATTCTCTGGGTCCTCATCTACCCAGTATTGCACCACCATAATAGTATCCACTCAATAGTGCGGGTGACTGCATGTCTTCTCGTTCTCCTTGTAATCGCTACTGAGGCGAAGCGGTAACAGAACTACTCTGCTTTGCTTATTGTATAGACGTGGCTGCGGATCATGTACTTCGACCAGGACAGCTCCTTGCCGATATAAGGCCGTTTGTGGCAGTTGCTACAGCCTTCACAAGTGTCTCATTCGTCTTGGTGTTGGACCTTGACTTGTGCATTGTGGCCTTCTCTCTGCTCGAAAATGACCACAGGGTGCGTAGTCGCCAGCTCACAGGTAATGTAATCTGGAGCTTGATCCTGAGAGGCTTCGAGAGTTTCTGGTAGAAGTGTAACCTTGACCCCTTCCAGCGAGTTGAAAAGCTCCAAAGCTATCGGTCCGCGACACCGATCATTGTCGCTTGAGCTGCCATGGTCCATTGAGGTGCTGGTACACAACTTCAACCACTCCTCCAAATTTCTTGTCAGGGAACTAGCAGAGCAGAGTCTGCCGCCTCAAACGACTGGAAACCAATGGGTCTCGTCCACAACACAATGCGTTATACAGAACTAAAGCACGGCAATGCGCTGGACACCTTACCGCCAATGCACTGTATGTCGGTGTTGGTCAAATAAGGCAAACACCGCGTCATGGCAGGGCAACATTCACCCTGCGCGATGGATCCCTGACCCTGCGCCAAGACCGTGATCGGCTCGGGCTGTTACTACGCTCGCACCATCCCAACCTCCACATTACCCCTCCACTTTGACCGTGCCAGCTTCTCCAGGACTGGCACATAGGCCCGTCATAGGCTGGATGGTTGAGATGCACCTGATATCAAGAAAAAGAATTTTCGAGTCGTTCCTGTAGTAGAGCTGATATATTGGGTTGTGTGACCACCTGGGAAATGAAGCTTTCTCACTGACGAATATATCTCGCAACCACTGCCACTGCCACTGCTCTTGCAAGCTACGGGCATGCCAATTTTTGTCGGGTCGAGCGACAGGAGGCAGCATCTGGACGCAGGTTGAGAACGGAATACTGTATGACATTGTCAACGGTTCTTCTAGACGGTCTATCTCCCATTCAAATATCTTCCTACGAAACGTCTTCGACAACACCAATCAGATCAACATGGACAGCCATACTTACGCCGCCAACAATGTCAATGACGACTTTGGTCAGGCGAGTCGGTCAATCGACATTAGCACTTTCGGTGCAGAGGTCATGCGCAGTAACTTCAATTCAAGAAGAGCATCCTCTGCTTCAACCGTTTCCCTTGGTATAGAAACGCCTGCTACAGGCGCACAGACGCCTGATCCCCTACTTGGACAGCGAGATGCTCTTTCCAGAGTACCAAGCAGGAACCGTGAGCGAGACAACGATGTTCTTCCAGAGCTGCAACCGACCCCCAGCCGCCTCGCTGCCCATGGTCACATGGGAGATGCGTTTGAGAACCTCTCGCGAGCTAGAACCAACACTAGCATGCAGGACTTCGGCGATGGGACCTTCGAGCTCAAACCCACACGCAGCCGTGTCATCGAGAGGCGACTCACGCCACACCCAACAGATGGACGAAGGCCATCTCACGTGCCCGGTATCCAAGAGGAGGCGGGTGTACCTAAGCAAGCACGTGGACAGGCTCGACCGCCTGAGCTTCGGAACCTTGCGTCTGAGTTGATCTTCGTGACCGTCTGCTCAATGGGTCAGCTCCTTTTCTCGTTCCTCTTAGGCAACGTAACTGTGACGCAGCAGGCCCTCAAAGAAGCATTGGGCATACAAAGCGCCGAGGTCCCTTGGCTTGTAGGATCGTTCTTGACAGCACTAGGCCTCAGCGTCGTCCTTTCCGGCTCACTGGCTGACTTATTGCCACCAAAGCTTCTGATGGTTGGTGCCTTCGCATGGGTTACTATCTGGAATGTGATCGGAGTGTTCAGCCTGACGCCTGAGCGGAGCATTCTTTTCTTTATTGCGAGAGCAATGCAAGGTCTGGCCGTCGGCGTGCTTGTCAGTGGTAGCATGAGCATCCTAGGTCGCGTATACTCTCCAGGCCAGCGCAAGACCCGTGTCTTCTCCGCGATGGCTGGAGCTGCACCTTTCGGCTACTGGATTGGCGCCATACAAGGCGGTGCTTTGAGCGCGCATCTCGAGTGGATATTTGGTACATCGGCCATCGTATGCGCACTCACGACAGTCGGTGCATATTTCACCATCCCGGCACTGCGACCCGTATCTGATATTGCGGGAGCCAACGCGCCAACATTTCGGGACTTCGATGTAAAGGGTGCAGTATGTGCGGTGGTCGGATGTGTCTGCCTGCTGTTTGGGCTCACTCAAGGCTCGGTGGCACATTGGTCACCATATACCTATGCGCTGATAATTGTAGGGATAGCAAGCATTGTACTATTCTTCTGGGTTGAGGGCCGTGCCAGTAGGCCATTGATCCCTAACAGCCTTTGGAAGACACCTGGATTTGCCCCCCTCATGCTTGGATACTTCCTCGGCTTTGGCTCGTTCAACGGCGCATGGCAATTTTATGCCATCCAGTTCTGGCTCAATATCCAGCATGTGTCGGCATTGACCGCTGCCCTTTACCTTCTGCCAAACGCAATACTTGGAGTCGCGGCTACTTTCATCGTCTCTCGTCTGATGCATAAGATTCCTGGTCACTATATTTTTCTGACCTCTATGTTTGCCTTTGCATTAGGTCCAGCGTTCTTCCTCCCTCAGACAGCCAACACATCATACTGGGCGCTCTCGATGCCCGGCGTTGCTCTGGCGACTTTCGGTCCCGACCTCAGCTTCGCAGCTGCCAGTATCTTCATCACAAGCAACGTGGCCCGCAGTTACCAAGGCAGTGCTGGAAGCCTATTGGTCACTGTGCAGAATCTGAGCGCCGCTATCATGACGAGCGTCGGTGATTCGATCGCGTCAAAGGTTGGGAAGAGCGAAGATGGGAACATCTCGCTGGAAGGATTGAAAGCTGCATGGTGGTTCGCACTTGGTGCTAGCCTTGCTGGTGGAGCCGTTACTGCGATCTGGGTCAGGATCCCAAAGGAGGAGGAGAAGGAGCACATTCAATAAGCAAGCCTCCAATCGGCTAAGAGAAGAATATATGGCCCGGCTACTGCTTCACCCTTGGTAGACGTTATGCAAATCTAACCTGGTTAGTAGCTATAGCCTGCATAAACTGAGCAAATCAATTGTGTGGTCCCAGAGATGGGCGGTCACAGTCTCGTCAGCGCCTCTATTGATTTTGTTTGTGATAGACCCTTCACACCACGCCCCACGTAGCAAAACATCGAGGAGTCTGCACGCGGTCAGGTACTCGCCAGGGTCATGGAGCGTTCCGGAAGCATGCAGAAGGGTCATGTTGCGCATTAGCGTTGGCCAGGCCTGGGTACTCGGAGCGCCGTGATTGGAACGTGCGAGGGACCCAAGACCGACCAGCCTGGCAGTAGGGTAGTATAGCGTTGTCCCACACCGTGCCCTAGCATCGAGCAAAGCCGCAGATACACAGCAGGTAGGGTCCCCAATATCGGTAGCGTGATATGGTGCACTTGGGATGTGTGCGGAGTCGAGTGGCCCAACCACATAAGATAGTCGTCTCTTGCATCGTCGTCATCCGGTCTTTTGCCACAGTCGTCGCTACAGCCTGTGAAGGGGAGCAACCCCACACAGCGACCGCTCCAGGGACCAAGCAGGCGCACGCCAGATAAGGGGATTCCGGTATAGAGCAAGGGACGGTCCAGTGATGCGTGTGGGAAGGAAAGGCAAAGCAGACATCGGAAGCCGGATCCCGGCAGTGTGAGCCGTCAGGGTGCTGGCACAGTCAATGACAAGAAGGCATCTTCCTGGTGTTTCGGAGAAGCCATCACCTTGCACTGCGCACCACAACACCCAGCGACCGATGCGACGCTCGTCTGCAGCGTGTGTGTCGGGACATGGGACACGAGGGAAGGAAGGGAGACAGCAGAGGTGCACGAGGGTGACGGCGAAGATCATCGCCGGCTTTGCAATCGCCGCTGCGGAAGTATAGTGGACAGCGCGCGCTGGGAGACGCGACGCGACTCGCACGAAAACCCCCTCTGGAACGCGGACGGCTGCCTGCGCTGGAGAAGTCGAAGTCGAACTCGGTGTGTCCCCCAGTTCCCAGGGACATTGTCACCATCGCCTGGCCCTGGCCCTGGCCCTGGCCCTGGCCCACGCCCACGCCCACGCTCTCACGCTCTCACGCTCTCATGCCCACCAACCACCACACGCCTACGCAATGCAGCTCGGAATCTCCTCTCGCTCAGAGGGACCACAACCCTATTCTTTATTACTGTCGGACGGGTGATCGAGGGATCAGCAAACGTCCAAATAAGAATGGTGCATGAACGTCACCTGCCAGACAGCAGGCAGTCCCTTCGGACCCAGTCGGTCACGAGCTGGACGAAACCTGAACATCTCATTCGAGGGGACCAAACTGCCCGTCGCCACTGGGCTTGCCTCTCTCTCTCGCTGGCTCGCCGGCGTTGAACAGGTATAACGTCCAAGGCCTCGGTGGCCCGGAGTTTCGCGGTGCCAGCCGCGCCAGGCTACATCATGCACGCAGAAACGTGAATTTTACTGACTCTAAACGTCTGCTATGGATACCTGTGTTCGCGACGCGCTGTGCCGCCCATCGCATCGCATCGCATCGCATCGCATCGTATCGCCACGAAACCCACCGCCTCCCAAGTGGGCTCTCCATCGTTGCAACCTTTTACTGACCCGTTTTCGCGCTGAAACTTTATATCGAGTGGGCAATTTAAGAGGGCGAGAGGGCAGGAGACCTGCAGCATCTGCTGCTGCTGCTGCTTGCCATTCGCCTTTGCCCTTGCAACATATATCCTCTATTATTAACCCGGCATGCCTGGTCCGCAATCGGCCGCTCCCACTTTCTAGTCAATTCCAAACCCTCTACCTCACTTTCCTAACGAAGCCGATTCCCAGCGAATGGATGCGGTTTGCCTTGACTCCACGTGGGAATTCGCATGAAGGCCCAGTCTTTTAAAACCGTCTGAAACTCCATATTGATGGACATGCATGACTTTAATAGGGATGATTGTCCTTTCCTAACCCCCGCCTCATCTCGCTCTACAACTCTCGGCACTCGGTATCCGGTTATGATTGGATCACAGCATTCGCCGCCTCTTCGCGTAGCCAATGATAAGCCGCGTATAGACCAATATCCCCAGGAGCACATCTACAGCTGTGCTGGGAGGATGGAGGCCAAGTCGTACATCCTCCGTCGATTCCTCCAAGACTTAAGCTACGCAGACGACTCAATAGCAACCATGGCCACGCCCATCGAATGCAGTACCTCGCCTCTATCTGGGGTATGGCAACCTCGCATGAACCTAAAGCAACTCTTCTACGGTTCAGGCTGTGTGGAGAAGCATCTGGTCAGCACTCTACCTGCACCTACCTCCAAGGTCATTGTCATAACCGGCTCATCCATAGCGACCACCACCCCGCTAGTCGAACAACTCCGACAACTGCTCGGCCGGTGTTACGTCGGCACCATCTCCGACATTAGGCAGCATGGTCCCATCGAGGACGTCGACCGTGCCACGTCAACCGTCCTCAACACCCCAGCCGTCGACACTCTCATATCAGTCGGTGGCGGCACACCCATAGACTCCGCCAAGGTCATCTCATACCGCTTCAAGGAGCGGAGGGGGAGGTACCTTACCCACCTCACGATCCCAACGACGCTGAGCGCTGCAGAATGCACTGCCGGAGGCGGCTACACCAGGGCCGACGGCGTCAAGGTCGGCTACCGCGCCGTCGAGATGGGCGTCTCCGCCATCTTCTACGACCCAAAGTTCGCCGCATACACACCTCGTGACCTCTGGCTTAGCACCGGTGTGCGGGCGCTGGACCACGCGGTGGAATGCTTCTACCACCCGTATGCCGCCGAACTGCCGTGGAAGGCCCTCTCGTCATGGGCGGTCAGCACGCTCTTCGAATGCCTCCCGAAGGCACGAGACTCGCACCCGCAAGACGATGACACCATCACCCGACTATTACTCGCAGCGTACGCCAGCTCCGGCCTGAAAGGCGAGAACCTGAAGGGCGGGATGGGACTCTCACACAGCATAGGGCACGCGCTCGCGAGCCCCTACGGGATCCCCTATGGCATTGCCGCGTGCATGACGCTAGGGCGGGTGGTAAAACTGAAGGCGACCGAATCAGACGATATCGCCACGCAGATTGCGCGGCTGCTGCCCATGATGGGAGCAGCGCCGAGCGGGAATGTGAGGGCAGATGCAACGGCAGTGGGAGACAGAATAATGCAGCTGGTGGATTCCCTCCGTCTGCCCGTAGGTACACTCACCGAGCGTGGCATAAGCCAGGACGAGGTGCCTATCATTGTGCAGAGGACCACGGGCGGGCCAAGAGATGGACCAATGTACGATGCTGTGGAGGCACTGATCCGCTCGCTGTTCTGACAACCACCCCATGGCACCCGCGCGGGCGCCGCTGCCGCACCCTCGGCATCAGCGGCAGCAGCATCATCATCTTCGTCTCCGATAGACGAAGCGGATGATTCGATGTTTGATACAAAGCAGCCTTCAGGAGCATGACATGGATCATCGGCATGCATCAATCGATCAATGAATGAATGAATGAATTTCCCGTTCCAGTTCCAAGAGGTGGACACAGGAGGAGGCATCAATGCGCAGGCAGCACCGGTTCATTTCCCCTTTTCAGTGGAGGGACACTCTGGCCTCACATATTGTTTTTGGTTTCCGGCCGCCTAGATCAACCTAGAGTTGAAAGGACAAATGCACACATGCACACACGCATACACACACGTACATACAGACACACACACACACACACACACACACACACATGCAACACTCGGTACCGACATACAGGCCATCGACCGTGTATTTTAAGCGTCCACGAAGGCATGATGAACGAGTAGCAGCGAGATTGGCGCGAATGGGTTATACCTGATGGAGCCTTATTCCATTGCAGTATTCTTTTTTGTTTAGTTTGTATATATCAACTGTAGCAGTTTGATATGCAGAAATTTATCATTTCGCAAGTGTGGCTGTTTCAGAATTTGGATGTGGCTTTTCAGCAGCACCCTATTTTTCCTTTTCAAAATTCGTTCTCCAAACGTATACGGCAACGAAAAAAAAAGGAGAGAAGAGCAATCAGAGGGAGACGAGGGAGCGCGCAGTCTCCAGTCAATGTCCCCTCGCATTAATCATCTCCAGGTGTACGTGTGTGTGTGTATGTGTGTGTGTTTACTGATATGATGCTAGAGGGAGAAGAGTCCTGACGTCGCTGTTTCGGATATTTGCGGTTGCACACGATGTTTCCATCCGCAGCGGTGTCCGCTGGAAGCATCTTTCCCCAACGGGAAAGACAGCTACTACCTTGGTAGTGGTTAGGGTTTCGCTCTTACCGTCGCTAGGAACGGGAGGGGGTTTGGGGCCATCGAATCGCAGGGTGCCAAGGGCAGAGAGGATCGAGACGAAACCTGACAAGTAGGACGTTAATGAGACGACCGAGAAAGGCATCTCGTCCTTGCCCAGTTCTAGGCCAGGGCGGTCGCGCGCCTTGCCGCTCCACCCACGTGCAACCTGCTTTCCTTTCCCAGCCAGGTGGGTTTCTGTGGCCTGTGGCAGAGGAGATGGGAGAGGGGAGAAAGGCCGACAAGGCAAGCGCCTCCCTTTCTGGCTGGTGTCTGGCACCTCAAAAGGCAAACACTTGCTGCCGCTTTCGCACCACCATAGTACCTACATACATGCGGTGAGTACCTGAGACAGACAAGGCACCCGAGCATAACGATTGGGCGACAAGGCGACAATAGGCGAGCGTCGATGCTGAAAAACCTGATGGGAGTGATAGGGTTTGCGCAACATGGCAGGTTCCCTTGCCCAGCTCTCGAGCATGCAAGGCTCGCATTCGCAAGTGTTGTGGACTAGTATAGGCACTCTAGAGGGGCAGGGCGTGCATAATCACACGAGACTGAGCTCCTCTGCACCGCCCTCCATTGGGTGCCTGGCAGCGGCCCCTCCACACACGCGTGCGTCTCAGAGCGGTGCAGGGTGTCAGGATTTGGGGAGGGGGGAGGTTGCACGCCCTCGTGCTGCACGCACATCTCCCTGCTCTCGACAATGCACAACTCGTGGGAGGGATGAGTAATGCATCCTCGAGCTGCGGTGAAGATTGGGCACACACTTCGCGAAGCAGAAGCAGGCAGTGAGTTGGTTGTTTGTTGATCACGCTGTGCGGGTTATGTGGGTTTCTGCCTGCGTGCCTGCGCGCCTGCTAGCTAGCTGTGTGGTTCCTGTACGAGGTTGGACGGACATTGCGTCGGCCACTATCTTATCAGCATATTCCCATTCCCATGCCAAGACAATAGCTGCCGCATATTGTGCGTGTGTGGGCTGTGTGCGTGTGGGCTGTGTGCACGCGTGCGTGAGAGAGAGAGAGACACACACACAGACACACACACACACACACACACACACACACACACACACACAGTAGAGGCGGAGACGAGTGAGAGGGACACCCATACGCCAGCACGCGCGCACATGTCAGAAGTTTCACCTCTCGGTCGGTGCGACGAGGTTGGGCCAGCAGGCCAGGGCCAGAATCGAGACGGGCGAATAACACGTAGGCGTCAAGGAAAAATAAGGCCGTTCGCGTTGTGTGAGAGGGGGACACGAAGGGGACGATTCGCTGCGCGTCGTTGAATGGGCCTAAAGGATTTGGCATGTGAAGGGAGGGATCGTAGAGATGCTGCAGGCGATCAGGGCATCGCAGTGCAAACACCTTCGATCTCTCGATCTCGAGCGTCTGGGATGGGCCAAAGGCCAGTTAAACAGCTGAACGCGCGCAGGCCCCGACCACTGCGACGCAGGCGCAATTTGCTCATGCCGTCTTATCTACCTGAAGCAGAAGTGTTGAGCGATTCCTCCGGCAAGCCTGCGGACCTGGGCTCGTTTGTATGCGCATCCATTGAGGATTGACGGTGGGTTTTGATGGGTTTTTCCTCGAGCAGACGGAGAGGTCGCAGGAGTATGGGCTGCTCTTATGATATTACCTACAGCATGATTATTATTGTTATTATCGGGAGGGCTTAGGGTTCTTGGGGTAAGGGTTCTCGTGGTGAGCATCACATGTTGGGTGGGATGGCATGCAGCAGCAGAGGCCAACGGCCAGTCCCACTGGGGGTCTCTGGCCCCTCCGCAACCGCACAGCCACCTGTCGCGGGTGTGCGATCGCACCGCACCCTTCCCAGCCCCCCATTAGCCTTGGGGCCGCCTCGATCGGCTTACCTAAGGCACCCTGTCCACGTAGACTCCATACCGGCCACGCGGGCTCACGCATAGAATCCAGCACGGAAGATGTGCGGCAGGGAGGGCCAGGGAGAGAGTCAGGGAGAGTCAGGGAGAGTCAGCCAGAGGTGGAGGCCCATCCATCGCAGCTGGGGATGGGGTTTGCAGCGAAAAAAGCCGATCTGCGGAGATCTGCATGACTGCGTGTATCGCGATGCTGTGCGTGGACGTGGGACCCCTTCATGTGGCATGTGAAAGAGGCTTGCCCGTGACGTCGTCCCTGGGCGACCACGACACTGACCCTCCCCTGGGCGCCTGGAATGCAACCGCAGACATACCTACAGTACAGTACACAACACACTCATCCTCACCTTCACATTCTCTCGCTCACTCTCACCAACATCCCCCCACCCCTGGGGACAGAGACACATGCGATTGAGGACCGGGCCCGGAACGGCTTTTGCCCTCCCAGCCAGATCTGGGCGTCAACCCCCGTTTGGGATACCCGCCAGATACGTTGATTGCTGGCTATCTGATCGAAGATCTTGGCCCGAAGGAAGACCCATAGTTGCAGAGCGTATTCTAACCTCTTTCTCGCCCTATGGCTGGTGGAGTGTCTTATTGCATCTTCGCACATTAAACAACGGCGAAGGCGCGCTGCAGGCCTTCCAGCGAACCCAACCTTGATTTCATGATTAGAAGCTTTTCGTTGTTGTTGTTGTTTCTCTTCTTCCCCTTCCTCCACCACACCGTTCGTGCCACGCCAGTCGCAACAAAGGACTGATCCGGACGATTATGTTTAGATCGAAGGATTCGCCCGTTGCATATACGAATTTTTTGTACAGCGGCTACCCAGCTGCGTGTCCACCACCCGCAGGTCGCCGATGTCTGCGTCTGCGTTTGCCTTGTTGTGATCGGGCCTCCCAAGGACAGTATTTGGTACGAGTTTCGACGTGGAAAGATGGGTAATGCTCACTGCATTCCCACATTGGCCACCTCAACATCTCCCCCCCCCTTTTGTGAGCCAGAGGGACTTACGACAAGTTTGTAATCATGGCTTGCACGAATCGACTATCGACATGAGACACGCCCTCCCCCCAGTCCAGGTAGCAACCCCTGTGCCGATTCACCGTAAACGTCATGGATCGTGTTGATTACTGTACAAAATCCTCGCATCCAGTTGCGGTTGCGCAAGCACATACGTCTAAGGCCGTGCAGTAACCAGGCTGGACGTGAACAGTCATCGATTGTGCCGCTCTGCCGCATGTCTCCCGCAACCGCCTCACTGTCTAACATGCCCTTGCCTTCTACGTACCTCAGGTACCTTTGCCTCTGTATAAGCATATCCAAGATAGGCACCCCGGTACATTGTTTGGATTCCTGGTGGCATGTGCAAATGGCCCGAGCGCCTTCATGAGGCGAGAGACAGGCAAACAAAGGATGGCGCAGATGCTGACATAAGTGGAGCAGGAAGGATATGCTTCCCTTTAATGTTAACGCTCTATGCCAGATCCACCCTGGCAATAGTCTCCGTGGCAGGTCACCTTCTCGCGCCCATTAGGCTTTTTCCTGCGCCTTGTGCTGTCGTGCCCGTGATTGAGGATCCAGAAGCTGTCGGGATATGGGGGGCTTACTCGACTGGTGGTGACGCCTCTGGCCGCAAGCATCTTGACCTACGTCGTTCCGCAGCCTCTCGTCAGACCCAGAGAATGGGTAGGATCTATAGCCTACTGTACGGTGTGTCGCACGGGATGTGCCCCAGAGGGAGGCGCATTCGCGAATATTGACCGCTTCGCGTTACGCCGGACACTGAGGGGCCCAGGCCATCACACGACACGACAGTGATTGGGAAGACGGCATGGCATGCAGTGTGACACAACTGCCCTCTGGGGGGCATTCCACGTGCCTTTGCCGTGTCCTATGCCGTGTGTATGCCGTGCTGTAGAAGAGGGCGTACACGTCTAGATCCACGGGTTCATATGGTGGGGGGGGGAAGGGAGGTTCCAGGCAGGAGGTGTATTGGAAGATGCCAGATTGGATTTCCTCGTCGATTCTCGGGAACCAATCCCTCCCCTGCGAACCGCGAACCAGAAGTTCGACCGACGGCATTAGCTGCCGATAGCACAGAAGTCAAACACGGCTTGTTTCAACATCGCCTGAAAGCTTGGCTGGGCAGTCAAGGTGGGATACTGTACGGGTAGTCTAGTCCGCTACGGTGTAGTGTAGTGTGATACGTGAGGCGCTCCCAACGCTACCTCAGCGCTAGGGCCAGTTGTTCGCGCGCGATGTGGGATTTGGAGATACAGTAGTGAAGAGCGAGCAGCAGCTAAGGGGGCCATCGAGCAAGCCAAACCTAGCATGTTGACGAATCCGATGGGGGGATAGAGTGTAGGGTAAGGCAGGCAGCTGGCAGGCGTGGGCAGCAGCACCGAGACCACCACCACCACCACCAGCACTGCCATCGGAAGCACCAGAGTATGCTTCTGCTGTATGGTACCGACGGATTGGCATGCCTTTACCTCTCTTCTACTCTCAATTGCCTCCATGTTTGCTAGTACTCTTGCAAGCCAGGTAGCATGTACAGGCGGTGGAGGATCAACAGCGCCTGCAAAGACCTGCAGCCACACCCGGAGGTCCAACTCGGGGCGTACCCGAGGTCGGCCCGTCAGGCACGACCCAAAGTCGCCGCCTCGCAAGCTTACGACGGGAATAGGGCAAGAATGGCTTAGCTGGGTACTGGCGTACAGTGCTGCGACACAGTACCTATCATCGCTACAGCACGCACGGGTACAGGAGGGAGGTATACACCTCATACACACCTGCATCGCGGCGCATCGCAGCGCATCGCAGTGTTACCTAGAGGCCGGCCCTGCAGGCCCACGGTCCATTTCGCACCATCGTGGGTAGGCACATGCAGAGCTAAAGTCGATTAAACACCCTCTCGCCGCAGAACCCTGAGCACAACACAGGCGGCGGCTGTATCTTGATCTCTTGTCAGCGTCTGCCTGCCTGCCTGCCTTCCTCTCTCTGGAGGGATGGGGATTTCGTGGACTAGCAGCATGGACAGTGCCGGCACCAGGGCTTGAGGCGCAAAGGCGGATGTACGTGTTCCCCTATGCCGCCCACTCTTTCTGGATCGTATCTCGATCTGCTTGCCTGACCAGCCGGTGAAGTATTGCGCAAACCTTCCCGTACCCATGCTAGAGGGCGGCCCTCGTCTTGTCGGATCTAGCCGGGGCTTGTCCCAAGTTGTCAATCCCACTCACCCACATATTGGTGGCCCGTTACATGCTAGGGATGGTATTTTGGGGGGATATTGAAGATCACGGATCCATGGGGCAGGTTTGTGCCGCTGCGCGCGGCTGAGCAGAGGAGCTCACGCGGGTCGCTAACAGAGAGAGGCATAGGCATCGGCAAGCTGGATGAGCCGCGCATGGCTTGACAGTCTCGCTGGCTGCCATCTTACATGAGGGTGGCGGCGGCGGCGGCAATAACACGTCGATCCTCGCCTAGCTGTCTTGCATGAAGACACCATCGCCTCTACTGTATGGCAGCAGCAGCAGCAGCAGCAGGCAAGCAAGGCAAGCAGGCAAGCAACTCGCAGACCCTGGCAGTAGAAGTCGAGCCGCCTCACCTACCAGTAGAAAGCAAGATCGGCATTATGTCAGCCCACATGGCGACACGCCCAGCACGCTGACCTGCGCAAGTCCGCCGCCAGGAGCCTTGCAAGGGCCGTGCCTTGACAAACCTCGCGCCCGCATTAGTGCCCCTGCACATCCTGGGAAAGTGTAATCTGCATTCCGCAACCTTGCGCACAGAATGGTCAACCCCAGAGCATCTGTACATCGGCCAAATAGCCTTCTACAAATGGACTGCACGACGGGTGGGGAATACTGTCTGGCACATCATGCCACTAACTTCCTTCGCCTGCCCACCAGTTGCGGGACGGCCCTGTTGTCTCTACTGAAGCTTGACACTCCCATCAAGCTTCCCTTTGGGAGTAGAGCGTGCTATTCTGCCATCGGGAGGGGCGCCTTTGGAAGGATTCGTCGTAGAGTCGACCGTGTGACGCTTCCCAGGTATGATATCGTCTGTGGCGCTCACATGCCCCCGCTCCAAACTCAATGCAGTCGAGCATCCTGAGCGGCCAACGCTATCGAGCAACAGACGAGCGTCTGCTTACTTCGACCACTCACAGACTGAAAGCTCGAGTCGTCGTACGCTGTTGGTCGCGTATACTTTGGGCGTTGATTGGCACGGATCTCACCCAACACTAAAAAAGCTCCCAGTTGCCTTCTTAACCACCTCTCTGGCACTTCACTTTACGAAAGGTTCAAAGGCTGCGAAGATCCCCCCTCTTCACACTCTTTGCTTTCTTTTTTTCCCCCTTCCTTTCGATGTGTGTGATCTTCCCAAACGACATCAGCAACCATGCCGCAAACAGAGAAACCTGTAAGGGCTACCGGTTGCATACTGCCCCATTACATTAAGCAACTCTTGCTAACCCACCACCGTCACAGTCTTCGATAGACCTGGCATGCACTCACTGTCGCGAACGCAAGATCCGCTGCGGTAGAGAGAAGCCTCGTTGTAGCAATTGCAAGCGTGACGGTGTCGAGTGTGGTTACACCACGCCAGGCAAGAGAGTCAACCACATCAAGCTCCTGTAAGTCACTGACCGTCAACTCACAACCCATACCGTGCCACAGGTGCTCATACATGTCAGGTGTAACAACGTCAATGGACTCGAAGGACGTCTTTCCACCATCGAGGAGCATCTATCACGACTAGCCACTGCTCTCGACAGTGGTCTCGTTGCACAGTCAGATGCCATCTCGGCCACCCAATCACGGTCAAGACTGTCCAGCCCAATCGATGACGACGACCGACCTCATGATGGCACCTACACTCCCTTGTCAGGTGATCATCATGTCTTCCGCAATGAGACCGAGATGGTCGACATCTACCATGGCCCATCGTCGCTCCTCGCTCAATGCACCCGGTTTAGGACAGACGCACTCAACGCAGCAAACCCTTCAAATGCGCCTCACTCACGGCATGCCTCATTCCAGGACACCCCTGCAACAACGCCGCTTCAAGCACTGCTTAACCAGATGTGCGAGACCGCTGGTGCAGAGGAAGCCTTCCCATGGGGCTCAGATGCATCACTGACACAGTTACCTCCAAAACAGCAGGTTCTCGTTGCCCAAGATCAGTTCTTCCGTGAAGTCGACTACGCCACCGACATTTTCGTGCAGCGACATTTCCTCGCAAACCTCGAACGTGTCTACAGTGGGCCTCTTAGACCTACCGACGAAGCCTGGGCAATCTGTTTCAAGGCAATCATCATGCTCGTGCTTGGCAACGCGATGTCTGTCCAGGGAAGCAACGCACTCTTCAGTGGCTTCGCTCGCTCCTTCCTTCCAAACCAGGGTGCCCTTGTCAACTCACGGCTGCTCACTGCCCCGAGACTCATCAACGTCCAGACACTACTGCTTCTCGTAAGTGTTTACGCTCATGCGAAGCCAATGATTGCACAAACTAACCAAACCGCCCAGAGCGTTGCTGGACAACAATTTGACCCACCTGGATGGGCGGAACTTCTCTTTGCTCAAGCATGCACACTCGCGAGGACTATGGGTCTTTACCACAGCAACCTCCTGCCTAACGGTGTCAATGGCGATGAGCTTCATGAGCGCCAAATGACGCTCAGAGCGCTGTATCTACGTGACAAGAGCCTAAGCACTTTCCGTGGCTCTGTCTCATGGCTTTCAAGCCGTGACTGTGACATCGCTTCACAAGCCGAGGCTGCTCCAAGTGGCCTGTCGCCTTACTATGAGCGTATGCAGCTTGCTTTGGCTCAAGACGATGTTCTGAGCATGCTCCAGCGGGCCGGTCCAATCACGTCGAAAGCTACCTATAGCAGGATCGAACAGAGACTGGATGGACTAGCCAAGAACCTGAGCTTATTCGATGCAGGCATGCCTTTCGGCCACCCTAGACGGGCAACGCTCCAGCTTGAGTTCATGGCCACCCGGATCAACGCGCTACTCGACAGCACTGACCAGCGACACAAGAAGATTGTTCTTACAGATTCCCGCGTGAGCTGCATGCTTTTACTGGTCTCTCTTGGAAACCAGGATCCCCAGCTTCTGGATAGGTACCAAAACATCATGGCCAGGAGAGGATCTACACCAGGCCACAGCCCATACAGTACTAACGGCCCGTCACCAAACATGCAGCAAGTCAGCCTCCCAACTGGCAACGTCCTTGACTCGTTTGCAGTGCCTGCCTTCTTCACGCTCGTCAAGAACTTGCTCTGGCCTTCCGACATTGATGGAGCTATCAATGGTGAACACGACCAGGAACTACTGCGCAGGGTGCGAGGCTGTTACTCAGACAGCAGCATGCGCGCGCACATCAACAACTACAACTGCAAGATTGGCTGGACTTTCGACGGCCTTCTCAAAGTGGTGGATCTTGTGAAGAACGGCAGACAGCCTAGCCCGATTTCTACGCCCCCGTCAGCACCTTTGATGCAGGCGAGAAGCAGCTCAGCATCTGGTCAATGCACTCCACAGATGCAGGCGATGGACTACGTAACTGCATCTCACTCTCGTGTTCCAGCCAGCCAACCGACATCCGGCCAAGTTACACCACAGATGCAGCCCATGGAGTACACAGTTGCACCCCAGAAAGTCCCTGAATTTGACCTATCGAACGTGCCTACCTGGCCCACACCTCCAAGCAGCAACACGGGATCGTGGGAGAATTGGTCCGGTGCACCGCAGATGTTTCACTCTGGAAACATGACGTCCATAGCTGATACACACCTCATTGCGAACATGAATGGATACGACGCACGACCAGACGCACCGCGTCAGATGACGTGGCCGGCCGCAAGACCAGACTCAGTCAACAGCCGTAAACGGCAACGGACAGAGACGGAATTCGAACAAGTCGCCGCAGAGCACAACCAGCACCACAACAATTTCCTTACCGAGTTCATCGCGGCTAGCCCGGAGATGCCATTTAACATGATTGCATGATTGTCAGATACCAATTGCTTTTTCGTTGTGTGCTGCTTGGCGAAGAACACGGCGAATGACGGATATGGGGAAATGAGAGGGAACTATCATAGCATGACGTGGCTTTCCATGACTCGGCGTTTTATTTGTTTTCCATTGGGATCTCATGGTTTCTCTTTTTTACAACAACGGGACGCGGCAAAACCAGGCTGGACAGTGAAGATATCCCTTAAAGCGATTGCTTTAGAAACTGTACTGTATGTAGAAATTCTCTTATACTACTATTCTATCATCAAACCCACTACAATCACTTTGTATGTCTACGCTCTCAAAATCTCAAATTGATCCAGGGCGAAGCAGAGGAGAGGGCTCGTCGCATCATCCAAACGCCATCGTTACCCTGACACGACAGGGAACGTGACAAAAGTACCGTACCTATGTTGAACGAGACCATCCCAGCAAATCTCAGGACTCTATCACATGTATAGAGCTCATCGTACCTCACCCTATCGCACCGTGCGTCTTGTGTGGGTGTGCATCAAAACCACTAGTAGGCCACTTAGGTTTCCCAGCATTGTGCCGAATTGAGAAGGGGCAAGGATCCCCAATCAGCCCAATGGGAAGACAGGAGCCATTCTCTGCCGGACGGCTTGCTCTATGCCCAGCAAGGAAGCTTGCGAGCCGTCTCGGCGGGAAGGATTTGGAGGGGGGGAAAGGGAAGCAAACAATGCTGGGCGATGAGAAGGATGCAACAACAACAATCGATAGAAGATGGGGGCAAGGCAGGGCAAGGCAGGGCAAGGGAAGCGAAAAGCAACCGCATCCATACCTCGGTGGCAGTAGCAGCACACCATAAGCACGAGCTGGATACGTGGTAGTCCATCCCCCCCACCCCCGTAGCGCCTGACGTTTGCATACGCACTTAGGCGCGCGGACGGGCGAACGAAGTATGCCTCATGCAAACTCCTCTGGGGCTCCCTCCGTTAGGAGACAAGGTGTCGTGGGTCATGGTTGTCGTTGCCAGCATACAGCGGCCAGCAAGCCGTACAGCTATCCCAGCTCGCGGATGAAGGTCGACGGAACCTCGGCTTGCCATGGCGATCGTCCCGCTTATCTGGACTCCTTTAATCACCCAACAGCGTCGAATGGGACGACCTCGATCGTGACGTGCTGGGAAAGGGCCAGGAAGGGCAGACGGCGGATACGGGATTGCGAGGTGTACATTGTACTACAGTGTGGCTTGCATCGGATTGCTTACTCTGGATAGGTTTGTGGGGGGGTCAACGATCTTGCGCAGAAGGACAAGGATAAAAGATGTGGGGGACAGAGGATGCGTAGAGAGGAAAAGCGAGTTTGGCGCTTGTTGGTAGGATTGGTGTTGCTGCGCCATGCATGTACGTGTGCGCTGCATGGCCAGACAGCACTGTTTGTCATATGCCTCTGGTGGTGTAGTGGCCCTGCTTCTAACCTGTCTGCTGAGTTTCAAAGGAGAGGGAAGAAGAAGAGTGAAGGAAAGGCAGAGCCACGTCTGAGAATGTGAAAGCCGCACGGTAACTGTCATGCACCAGGTCGGGGACATACAACAACCAGGCAAGGCATGACTAACGACAAGAACGTGCAATTATTCCCGACGGAGAGATCTGGTGAATTGGGGGCCCGCACAATCGCAGTACATAGCGCAGGTGTAGGCAAATGCAAGAGGTATAAGTAGAGGCAGAGGCGGCAGGGTGAACACGAGAAGGTTCAGAGGTGCAGATGCGTGAGGCACGCAAGTGACGGCTGCTCCCGGCATGCAGCGCACATTAGGTACACTTCGTCCCTTAGGTACCCTTAGACGCCCCTATGCGCACAAAGAAACTCAAAACCAGGAAGTGAGACGGCGCAGGATCTAGCTGTCATTTCAGCAGCGATTTGCGCTGTTCGACGGGAGATTCTCTGCAGGGTTTGTCCTTGGCTTTCCCTTGGCTCTTCCTTCTCAACGGGTCGGGTCTCTAGTACTGTCGGGGCTGCCCGGCGCTCTCACTCCGTACCCCCGGCCCCTCCCCGTCCCCCCTCCCCACCCCCAACTCCCTCTATCTAAAGCTCGTCCACCGCGCCTGCCTCCGCCCGTCGATCACGAAGGCCCTTCGTCCCTCTGCACTGCACCGCGTTCATGCCACCCATCAGTGAGAAGCGACAACTCCATACCACAACGGCTCAACTTCCTTAGCCCTTCCGAATTGGATCTGCTGCTCTGCAGTCAAAGGTCAACGTAGGCTAAGTGTGTGTACCATTACCGATGCAACACCAACGGAAGCCTGGGCTGTATGTTTCAAGACCCTGCTTCGCCAAGCAGACAAGCAGCACAAAGATGTAGTCTTATTCATCACGCGTCTCACGGCATGAAATGACATGGCATGGCATGACATACCCTTTCTGTTAAATGCTTCACCAAAAGAGCAAAATGCTGGAGCTTCATCCCATGTTACGCAAATGATGTCGTGCGGTCTGCTCGCCTGCTTCCACCCTCCACTCCCTCGGAAACATTCCCCATGCGATGCACGCTCTAGATGGATCCAACTCGCCATGTGCATTCATGGAGAAAGTGGAGCAGACGCATACAGACTGCAGCCCGCGGTGCGTTGGCCATACGTTTATACTCGCTTGCTCCCTCGGCCACCGACGGCCAAGACTCGTGATCATTACGATATACTACAACACACGCACACAAACACACCCTCTAAGCTGCAGAGTCACTGTCCTACCTCCTACCTCATACCAGTGACGTAAGCCCTCAGTCCGGATGAGCCGTCCGTTCCCAGTACCGTTTCTGATCCAGACCTCTCACCAGCGACTCGCTCCGAGAGCCACTGGTCTGGGCCTTCAGTCCCGCTTGTGATTACAGTATAACTTCTGGTCTAACGTGTGGAGCACAAGGACCTTAAATGAAGGGGAAATAGGTTTCTGATCGAGAAGCTCTTGATCGTACGCTCGTCCCTGGATCTAGCCATTGCAGGTGAAGGTGCTCTGCGAAATACATGAACCCCCTTCAATGCGTGCTCAGCTCGTGCCAGGCTCACGTGACCCGTCAGTACTATCGCAAGCATTGACCTCACTCTCAATTAGAGATGGCGTAGTATCCTCATTTCGTCCAGGTCCGTACGATATCCGCTTGCTCGGATTCTGAGGGTGGCTAAGTACGGCGTTCAGATACGGCCGTCACTACCACTGTAACACCAATACGCCATCCCTACTTCATGTCACTCCTGACCACAGGAGCCGTCGACCCTTCTCAACGTATGTGGCTCTGGAGCCTCTCTCTCTCAGAATTGATTGTACAGCCCTGCATGCTCCGTCCTCATGAAAAAGCCAACAGTTACCTTAGGGATGACCATGCATGATAATAGCGTCGATCGTGAGAGACCGCATCGCCTTGCGCCGCTACTGAAGGAGAAATTCTCCATTGCAGTACACTTTCCACGTAGATACTAGTCATTGAGGCAGTCATCCACCGTTCGTGCTAGGCGGATACGCGGCGGTACAGAGACGTAGTGCTCACGCATGCACCTTTAGCCCCTTCGTTCAGCGTATGTACTAAGTTTCCGAGTACTGTACATGCAAAACTTGGTGAAGGTGAAAAACCAGGTTTTCCGTGCTGTTAATGCACGGCAGTTGCACCGGTTCCGTGATTTGGGATCGACCCGGCATGAACTTTAACCCAGTCTTAATTCGAGAGATCATGACACGCAATACCATTCTCAGCTACAAATTTTTAAGCCTCATCTTGAGGCTCATGGTCCTAAGGCTCACGGCACAGATACTTTCACATGCTTGTTGGTATTTCTGACCTGAAGGATTCGAAATCTGAACCGGACGTTTCGTAAGTTTCGTATGTGAGAGCAATCGCCCGATCGCCTGGCATGCTCCTTCTGTTCCAGATTACTATCCTTCTTACACACACACACACGCACATTCTCTCTCCCTCTCTTACGCTCTTTCACGCTCTCATCTCCGCCTCCTTTTCGGACTATGCTGCTACTACTGCCACTGCTCTGTGGGGTCAGCCACTGTGCTGACGTTGGCATAAACTAAAGGCCATGCCGTCCATCGAGGCCAAAGTTGGCAGGGTAGGCATGCGACGGCCCCATTTCCCATACTGCAGTATTACCTCTTGCGTATGCCCAGACTGGGTCCCTTCTGGGTCTACGTCGGAAAATTTGCCGGTCGTGCAGTTTTCATGTGGATGTGAGAAGACCTGGAGATCGGGCGGGGATTTTGGAGTTTTGTTGGCTATTGAGATGACGTCATAGTCATGTCTGAGGCTTCGCGCGCCAGCAATAGCGGTCTGGTGCTGCTCTGTTGACTGGCGTGTCAGGGATGCTGCTCCCCTACTGTTTCTTCCCATCCTAACAACACGACGTTCACGCTGGAATTTTGCCTCTCGCGCAGAAACCATACCAAAACGATATCTTGCAATTTTCTGAGTTATGTGTGACCTCCAGAACGATGGTACTTCCTTCGCTTTTTCCCCGTCCCATCAATCCAGTACTCTCGCTGTTCGACGGTCCGGCAGCCTGACTGAGTGATGGCTCATTATACGAGAACGTTAGCGATCCTTCAGATCTTGGAAGAGGTGCAGTTCTGCAGTATCACTTTCAAGCCACCGAAAAACGGGGCATCTGCAGGAGCAAGCAAGAGTTGTACGGCACAATGAACAGAAACACTATAACATCTACCTCCGACAATGGGAGGCTCTTGATATTCACTTCTGTACCAATGGGTCTACGACCAGTAGTCATGATAGCGTGGAGCCCATGGTTGTAGAGTATCTCGTAGATATCCAAAAGCCAGAAGACATTGATATAGAGCTTGGCCTTAAGCTTTGAGATAAATAGTGGGGTTTATCTTTCTGGCCTTGATGGCCTGTGAAGGCTGACCGAAGCCCACTCTCTACACGAGCTTTTTGCATGAGATTTGGCGAACGTAGCACGTCGTTGCTTGTGACTGTCATCGCTATCTTCTCGCAACGTTAGGTTGTCAAATGCTCCGAATATCCCAGCCAGCCAAGCGTGCTGTCCAAGATGACCACAATAATCGACTCACAGATTTTCCACAACTCATTCTCAACCCTTGAAGTTACTCAGATCTGGTCTGATACACAACGAACGGCATACTACCTGCAGTTTGAGGCCGCACTTGCAAAGGCGCAAGGGGAGCTGAATATCATCCCCTCCAAAGCGGCAGAGGAGATTGCCAAGCACTGCAGAGTAGAGCTTCTCCATTTTGATCTTCTTAGGCAGAAGACTGAAACAATCGGTTACCCAGTACTGCCAGTCGTGCAGCAGCTAGTGGCGAAAGTCAACCTGGTGGAAGATAAACTGGGAGAATGGGCACATTGGGGCGCCACGACACAGGATGTCACCGACACTGCCACTGTGATGCAGCTACGAGATACCATACGGCTTGTAGAGCGCTACATACAGTGCATCAGCAAAGGTCTGGTAAAACTCTGCGAGACGTACAAAACCACCCCTATGGCTGCAAGGTCAAACCTGCAACAAGCAGTACCCATGTCTTTCGGATTCAAGATGGCGAGGCTGCTTGCAACGTTCCAGAGGCACTCTCAGCGATTGGAAGAACTCAAGCCGAGGTTGCTTGTTCTTGAGTTCAGCGGTGCAGCTGGTACGCTGGCGACGATATCTGAGACATCATCATATGGGCAGCCGCCCACATCTCAAGCTCAGGATGAGGCTCTCGGTCTACGGTGTCAGAGACTGCTAGCGACGGAACTGGGACTGGGTGTACCGACCATAGCGTGGCATACTGAGCGGGATAACATGGCGGAGGTGTCTACATTCCTCTCGCTCCTGACCGCCACTTGTGCCAAATTCGCCACTGACTTGAAGCTGCTGATGCAATCCGAGGTTGGAGAAGCCAGCGAGCCATACGTGGCCCACCGTGGGAGCAGCAGCACCATGCCGCAGAAACGCAACCCAATCGGCAGCGCGTATATCCATGCCATGGCGGCCAGTGTCCGACAGATGGCCTCTGGCATGGTGGAAGCCGTCGTTGCTGATCACGAGCGCAGCACCGGCCCGTGGGAGATAGAATGGATCATGTTGCCGCAGATTTGTGCCCTGAGTTGTGCTTGCCTGGATCAGACGAAGTATTTAGTCGAGGGTTTGGAGGTGGACGAGGAGGCCATGCTAAGGAATTTAGCGTTATCAAGAGGCGCTGTTGTATCGGAGGCTGTTATGATGGGATTGGGGAAGCATCTCGGCAGGCAGTATGCTCATGATGTTGTTTATAATCTTTGTCGGAAAGCGAGGGTGGAGAACAAGTCACTGCTAGAGCTGTTGATAGAGAACGAGGAGATCGGAAAGAGTGGGATTGGGCGTGAGGAGTTAGAGAAGCTCTGTAACCCTGCTGGCTACCTTGGCTTGAGTGAGGTTATGGTTGATCGTGTCCTCGCTGACAGAGATCATCAATCGTAAGCATAGCCACCATAAGATAATTCAATTTCTTGGACTTTTGAGCCTCGCTTCAGGTATTCTGACTCCTTGCTAACATGATGGCGTAAGGAGGGCGGATTATCAGAGGTTTAGAAACTATCTCTTCACAACTTCTTGGGTCGTGTAACATTATGAATGTCGGTCGATGAGACTGGGCGTGGCGAAGAAGAGCAAATTGTATAAGAGTGGTTGCCAATAGAATTGAACGGCTTTCCCCGCTATGAATCAAATACTCATACGCGTCAAAGACGTGATGTAGGTTTAAAAGCAGTGGAGGAGCACGATCTAGTTCGTCCAATGCCGTGCACCAGCTGAAGTGGACATATTCATCCTATGCTGTTGCGGCATCCAAGACGGACACAAATGTCGACAAGTCACAAGAAGTGCATCATTACGCCTTGAGCGTCGCTATTTCTACCAACAATCAGCCTCCCATCCAAGGTCAGCCTGCCTCGCATCCTGCTACAGTAGACATTGAAGTCAATGGAAAGGTGATGATTGCCAACGTCTCGTTGCGTCTCATTCTCCGCTTCGCAGGCCATGCGAGGAGATCTGGCGCACTGGAGAGACGTGACACCCCTAGAACCTACACGCTCCACCTTCCACACGGCTCTGCTATCGCCTGCTCCACATCGACTCTGAACCAAGTCATTCACTGAATGCAAGACACGACCACCCGTCGAACCTATCGATCACCTATGCTGCAGCCCACATTACATCGAGATGATCCCCAGTATCCAGCTTATCTCGCTAGCCTCTACGGCGCCGTTCTTGCACTCGATTTACATCCGCACAGCATTTGCAGGTTTCTGAAGGAGCGATTGAAGGAAATTGTGACCGAGAGAGACCTGTCGGCTGCGGACATGCAGACAATTTGGGAGCGTGTGGGTATACAAGACGGCGGTAAAGTTGCGCAGAGAACGGTAACGGCATATCATGAGAACATTAGTGATAGGTCGATGCCATTTGATACTCAGGATGATAACATCATTGAGTATTGTTGCTCACAGCCTGGACTAGATAAGTTGTTCTATGAGATCAGAGCTCTCAAGGCTGAATGAAAAATGGTGATGGCCGAGGGAGCATACTGGATTAGGGCTTTGAGACAATAAGGAGAGGCAACAGCTGTATGAGATAAAAGTGGTATATCTTGCCGCAGAATGAGGAGAAGTAGGCATACTTAGAATCGTTGGAAGAACGCAAAATTGGGTGATGGTGTATCGGAAAGAGGAAGTGGTACGAGCGCGGGAAATCACATGCATCAAATTGTAATACACAAGTAATCCGGGTTTTTTCCAATGTCAATTGATCTATAGAAGGGTATTCAGTGGGACGTATTGCGAGGTGAAAATAAGCTTTCGCATTGAGCCGGCCTTGGCGCGATTAGCCGCAGGTAGAGAGTGTGCCAGCCACAACGTATCATCATTTTGATAGGCGCAATGAACTTGCGCACGTCAATAAACGCAAGTTGGCCTACTCATATCAAGGGAGATGTCATCATGGATATCTGATACCGCTAACTCCCATCGCTTGCAGCTTGCGGCGACGGCAGTTATCTCTGCTTGTCTTGCAGGGAGTGTTGTTCTTGGGCTCCAGCATGCTAAGTCGTGGTATAAGGTCCACGACTTGAAAGATTCCATTCCTGATGAAAGCGAGCCACATGATGTGGAGAAGGTACAAGATTCTGTAGCGTATCGCTGACTTGCAGAGACTAACACGGTAGCAGATAAATTCCTTCGGTGGTGCCGAGGAACATCAGCATAATCATATAGAGGATGCTGAGCAGCGAGAAAATGAGCGTAGTGTAGCCCTAGCTCGACGAGCACGGCTTGGGGACTACGATAATGACCTAGTCTTGGAACAGTTGGCTCGAAATCGCGTCTTTCTCACCGATGGTGGGCTAGCCAAACTGCGGAATGCTTTCGTGATTGTTGTAGGTTGCGGTGGTGTTGGCTCTCATGCCACTGCAGCTCTCGTACGATCAGGGTGCGGCAAGCTACGCTTGATTGACTTTGATCAGCTTACTCTGAGTTCTCTGAATCGACATGCTTTAGCCACCTTGGCAGATGTTGGAAAGCCCAAGGTCGATTGCCTACGCGATCGGCTGCAGCAAATCACACCATGGACGAAGTTCGATTGCCGCAATCAACTTTTCAAGGGCTCCGTAGCTGCAGAACAACTATCTCCATGGGAAGGAGATGGACAAAAGCCGGACTATATCATCGATGCAATAGACAATATCGACTCGAAAGTTGCCCTGTTAAAGTATTGCCACGATCAAAAGTTAAAAGTAATTTGCTCTATGGGTGCAGGGTGTAAAAGCGATCCGACTCAAGTATTCATTGGGGACATCAGCGCTTCGACAGATGATCCGCTTTCAAGGTCGACTCGCCGAAAACTACGCATGCTTGGTGTTAAGGATGGCATACCTGTCGTCTTCAGCTCAGAAAAGACGGGACCTGGGAAAGCACAGCTTCTGCCTTTGGCCGAAGAGGAATTCCAGAAAGGTAGCGTTGGAGAACTTGGTGTATTGCCTGATTTTCGAGTAAGGATACTGCCAGTTCTCGGCACGATGCCTGCAGTATTCGGCCTTTGTGTGGCAAATCATATCATGCTTGAGCTTGCTGCGTATCCACATGAATACATGGTGAGCAAAAGAAGGGACAAAATGTATGAGGGTATATTGGCGCAACTACAAGGCACTGAAGAGAAAGTCGCGAGACATCACGGTTACGACCCCATCGGTCTGCGCATACCAGTCTCTGCCGATGATGTTGGCTATCTCGTCGAAGAGATCTATAGAGGGAAGAGTGTTGTCTCTGGTCTAGCTAGTAGATTGGCACTGGTGAGGTGGCAAAAGCCTAGCGGAAATTGGATCGACACCAACACCGTAGGCCAGAAAGCCGACCTCCTACAGCTCGATGAGCTTGTCTGTATGACGAGAGACGAAGCTAACAAGCACGAGAAACTTGTTTTGAAAGAGGGTCAAAGCCCAGAAGACCTTTACGATCGCCACACTCTAGACCTTGTGGAACATCGAGTGCAAGAGGAAAGATCTTTCAGATCGCAGAGATGAACTTTTGCAATTGCTACAGCTTCAGCACTCCTCAACCGTCGCTCTTGGTTTGCAATGAAGTTGTACGCTCCGGAGCTTTGCGGGTTGGTGCAGTCCTCATACAGATTCAGCTATGGGTAGACCTTTGAATTGGATGGTGTGTATATATCCGATCAATGTTGAAGTCTTGCCATGGTCATTATAGATCTAGAGGAGCGCTGCTTAAGAGACTGCTTTCTAGTAGTATCCAATCTGCCTCTAGAGGCATGATATTGTTTCTGCTTGTTGTATATTGGATAAGAGTGAAGACTCATGAACGATCCATGCCTCTGATCGTTTGGGTATGATGCCCGCATTCGTTATAGACAAACTTTGGGTTAGGTCTATATATTTACGTGGATGAGTAAGCGATAGAACTGGATCATGCACGATACAATTCATGCAACGTCATCGATGGTTTGTAGGGAGTCGTATGCGCTACAATTGCTTCGGCTTTAGTTGAACATCATGAAGTCCGAATTCAAGTCAATTGGGAAGATTTTGCGGGATGTGGCAACATGCATATTCTGCAATGAGACAGATTGATGTACCAAGAACCGTAAAATAGCGTGACCTAAAACCTGAGGCACGAAAGTGTCGGTGTCATATTTCCTTGTTGGGAAGCCCTCTTCCGGTAGATGATGCTTGGCAAGAGTTCATCTCGTCATACGAATCAGGCTTCTTCGCCATCGCGCCGGAGGTTGTAATTATTGTCTTCCATCCGCTTCTATACCAATCACACCTCTCCTTCATTCCATGGTGACAGTTCCATCGGGAACTTGTTGCTCACTCCTGACATCTCCTTACCTCTTCCGACCGCGACGATGAGTACACTTCTACGACGACCGCAGACGTTAGCCCGGTCCTCACGCCAACTTCTACATGCTGCTTCTTTGTCACGAACTCTCGCCGCGCGACCGGCTTCGTTACCAAGGCCTTTATACGCTACAGCGCGACGTCGTCAATATGCAACACAACCTGAGAAACCTGATGGTGAGCAAGATGCGGCGAAGAAGGAAGATAAGGTAGATCGATCGCCTGGTGGTGTGGCGAAAGGCACCGAGCACCTGTACAGTAACCAGTCGCCCATGTCAAGTGGAAACCCTCAGCCGCCGAAGAAGGATCAGGTCGAGGGATCAAAGGACGATGAGTTGCAGCCAGGACATGTGAGATTGACGCAGGCGGAGCAGGACTCGTTGAACAATATGTTCAACCTGGTGAAGAAAGGCATGCCAAAGTCAATGACTAAAGATTTGGACAAGGCGCTTGAACAGATCAAGAGAGAGGGCATGTCGCAGGAGCTCAGAGACACCATTAAGGAAACGCAGGAAGAAGGAATGAGTCCTGCCCGTGCTGCGAAGCTTTGGCGGCTGACCAGCCAAATGGCTCGCCAACATGCCGAGCGTGCTATTGATGGTGACGCGAAGCCGAGTGAAAGTGGCCAAGCGAAGCAGAAGACACCTGAGGAGCCAGGACCTGAAGGTCAACAGAAGAAAGAGAAGAAGGGCCAGGCAAACGAGCCATTCCCTAACGTGACGGAATTCAAGCTGGACTGGCCTAACCTTCTCATGGGTTTGCTCGGTACCTACCTCTTCTACAGATTCTTCATGCCATCTGAAAACAGCAGGGAAATCACATGGCAGGAGTTCCGCAACACATTCCTTGATAAAGGTTTGGTAGAGAAACTCGTGGTTATTAACCGTAGCAAGGTCAAGGTGTACCTACACCGTGAGAGTGTCGCTTCGATGTATCCTGAGAGCCCAGCTTCGCAGCCAGGCTTCTATTACTATTTCTCCATCGGCAGCGTCGAGGCGTTTGAGCGTCGTGTTGAAGAGGCACAAAACGAACTCGACATTCCAAGCAGCGAACGTATCCCTATGTCATACCACGAAGAAGGTTCCTACGCGAACACTCTGATCGCACTTGCACCCACTATTCTCATGGCTGTTGGTGGCTACTTCCTGCTTCGACGGGCAATGGGTAGTAGCGGCGGTCAGTCTGGTGTGTTTGGTATGGGACGAAGCAGAGCGAAGAAGTTCAATCACGAAACAGATATCAAGGTCAAGTTCGCTGATGTTGCAGGTATGGACGAAGCCAAGGTAGAAATCATGGAGTTTGTATCCTTCCTCAAGGAACCCGGGATCTATCAGAAACTTGGAGCCAAGATCCCCCGGGGTGCCATCCTCTCTGGCCCTCCAGGTACTGGTAAGACTCTACTTGCCAAAGCGACCGCGGGAGAATCTGGAGTGCCTTTTTTCTCAGTTTCTGGATCAGAGTTTGTTGAGATGTTTGTTGGTGTTGGTCCCTCGCGTGTACGCGATCTCTTTGCTAATGCCAGGAAGAACACACCCTGCATCATCTTCATTGATGAGATTGACGCCATCGGTAAGGCTCGTGCGAAGCAATCCTTCGGCGGAGGCAATGATGAGCGAGAATCGACTCTCAATCAAATCTTGACAGAGATGGACGGTTTCAATACTACCGAACAGGTGGTTGTTCTTGCTGGTACGAACAGACCGGATGTTCTGGACAAGGCACTTATGAGGCCGGGTCGTTTCGACAGACACATCTCGATTGATCCTCCAACGATGGACGGCCGCAAGCAAATCTTTGATGTCCACCTGAAGAAGATCGTTATCAAAGAAGATCTCGAACACCTGAAAGGTCGTGTCGCTGCATTGACACCAGGCTTCTCAGGTGCAGACATCGCCAACTGCGTCAACGAAGCCGCTCTGATTGCTGCAAGACACAATGCAGAGAGCGTGACCATGCAGCATTTTGAGCAGGCTATCGAGCGCGTTATCGGCGGCTTGGAAAAGAAATCTCTTGTTCTCTCTCCTGAAGAGAAGAAGGTGGTTGCCTACCATGAAGCAGGCCACGCTATCTGCGGCTGGTACTTCAAGTACGCAGATCCCCTTCTCAAGGTCTCTATTATTCCTCGCGGAAGCGGTGCTCTAGGTTATGCGCAGTATCTACCGAACGGTGACACCTACCTGATGAACGTGAGACAATTAATGGACCGTATGGCTATGACACTTGGTGGACGCGTCTCTGAAGAGCTTCACTTTGATACTGTAACATCTGGCGCTTCAGATGACTTCAACAAGGTGACTCGCATGGCCACTGCAATGGTCACGAAGTGGGGTATGTCACAAAAGATCGGTTACTTACACTACGAAGACGACCAGCAGCAGCAGCTTCACAAGCCTTTTTCCGAAGAGACCGCCAAAACCATCGATTCTGAAGTTAGAAGAATCGTCGATGAAGCATACAAGCAATGCCATGACCTTCTGACCGAGAAGAAGAAGGAGGTTGGCATCGTTGCTGAAGAGCTTTTGAGCAAGGAGGTCTTGAGCCGCGACGATATGATAAGATTATTGGGACACAGGCCATTTGAAGAGAAGGGAGACTTCTCCAAGTATTTCGGTGGCAGAGGTGACAGAGAAGGACCTTTAGGCGGAACCACACCTGGCCCTACCGACGTGCCACCCACCACTCTCCCACCTCCATTAGGAGGGCCTGAGGAGCCTGCACCAACAATCTTCAAGGAGGAGGGCAAGGACGCCTGGAAATGATCGCCACAAGAGTCGGTGCGACTTATCTCACTTTTCAATTGAAATTTCAAGATGGTTTTGCATTTGCCAGCTGGCGTGCGCGAAAGCATAGTTGTGGCGTGAAGGCGTGTTCAATGCGATACCGTTGGATGGATCTCTCCCTGTGGCCCCTGCCACAATTTGTAGCATGGCAGTCGTTGTTGCAAGGGTGTGTTGTTAGCTAGACATAACAACGAATCCTCATTGTACATATGTAGAATGTTACTCCCACTCATCAATCATTGTTCCTTTTGCACATCATAAAGCCTTCATACCAGTCGAGAGGGTCAAGCGAACGCAGCATTAATTGAGTTGCATGCTAAAACGCAGAACTGCCTTGCCGTGTATCTATTGCTAGTTCGAAGTCTGTGTACAGGGCCTTTTCTGCTGACGGATATGAATGCCGCCCCCTCCAATATTTGTAATTCTCATCACACGTTGTAGAGTACCTCCGAGAGTGGCAAAGCCCCACCCACCAGCGCCTTGCATGTTTCTTAGTAGAAGTACGATACCTTGCCCTTTAGTCTTGTTCCTCCGATTCGTAGTAGAAACATCAAACTGTACCATCAAGCTTCTCAAATCCCAATTTTAGGTTCCTTGTTGTCGTAGGTGGAAACTATACCAGCTCGATAGTCGCAGCGACAATTTCGGATCTCTTGACGGAAGCAATAGTGGCGAGGACCGAGCTCAACCCGGTCAATGATGCTCTGCCGAGATTTGCCGTTGCCCACTTGGCCATGAGGGTATAGATGGCGGTGATCTGAGTTTGTGGCAGTGCAACTATGTCGGAAGCAGAATCGACTGTGCCGGTCGTGGTTGTGTCGCGGCTGTAGCCAGTAAAGACTTCGGGAATGTGCTGCGATATGGAACCCAGATCTTTCGAGATGGGGTCCAAAAGCAACATAGAAAAAGGAATGCAAGCGCAAAGGCTTAGAGCTGCTGCTGCATAAAGTTTTGCCGAGGGCTGGGATCTGGGTTCTAGAGATCCGGATCGCCATATGGGCAAGTATGTCAGATCTCTCATTTACAATTTGGGTCGGCTGCAGACAAGGGAGGGATCGGACTAGGAAAGAGTAGCCGATAGGGAGAGGGGATCTTGAGTGGAATATAACAGAGGCGTGGTTGAAGGGGGAGGTCGAGCCCCACCTTTTAAAGCAAGACATCCAAAGGTCAAGGTCCCAAGGAGAATGACAGCCGGCGCTAAAGCCTCGTCTGATTTAAGTAGAGCCGTCCATTGCTGGAGGACGACTTGGTGCTGCGCTGGGGGGGCCTGGAGCAGCGCTGGCGCGGCAGTAGCCGATGTGTTGTAGAAGTGCCCTACGATTCGACAGAGGCAATACCCTGCCCGTCAGCCGGACTGCGTCGTGTGACACGTGGATGGCAACATGCCATTGGGAGTAGATTGACCAAGGTAGGGGAAGAGGGAAATCGTTCCAAGAGGGAACAGAGAGGAACGGGGAGCTGCATGTACCACATAGAACGGCCGTGGAGATGATTCCCAGAACCTTTGCTGCGTAGAGGCTGATTGGCAGACGATCGGTTAGGAAATAGAGCTGTTGCTGGGGTTGCTGGAGCTGGTGCTGCTCATGGTCGTGGCATTGGCTCTCTTTGGCCATGACCTTGTCCCCTAGACTGAAAGAGGTGTTGAAAGCAGTGGGTGATAAAGGAGAGAAGAGCAGGTGACGTGGTGAAAAACCGCCAGAATGGTAAAAGCAGACGGAGCCAGTGGGAAAGTGCCGTGGGTTACAAGTTCATATCAGCAGAAGAGAGTGCCGGGATAAGGCAGAGGGAAGGGGGAGAAGGAGGGCCGGACCATACGCGCATGCTGCGTACTGACCTCACCAGCATGAGAAGAAGAGGGATGGGGGAGAAATCCTTGAGGCCCGGCGCTGCGGGCACGTAACGCCTACGTCCTTCGATATGCGAGTTCTAACGCGATACTGTCTTCCCTCACACAAGGGTCGTGCACGCGAGACGACGGTCTCACGCTTATGCGACAGCCCCTCCAGCTCTGAGTGGTGGGTGAAGGCGCGTGGGAGGCGACTGGACTGCGTCTGGCGGTGGATTGACGCCGTGTTGGCTAGGCTGGAACTGACATCTCGCACACAATGTAAGAACCCAAAGCCTCGTTGTTGTAGGCAGACCGATGAGGAACCGCCGGCTGACGCTAGTCAGTCATTGAACCCACTTGATCCGGCGCGTCGACGGCGGTTCTTCCTAAGTGTGTGTCTATCATGCCCAATTGCCAGTGATGGTGACGCTGCTGGCGGGTGTGATGACAAGTGGGAGATGGACTCGACCTGTGATTTGAAGGAGGAGACGAGCGTTTAGGCGACAGACGCCGGAAGCCCGGGGAAGGGTATCCGGGGAGCCGTGTATGGAGCCACGCGATGCGCCAGGATGCGCCCGGCCTGAGATGGGTTGGCCTTTGGCTCAGCACTACTACGGTAGACGGCGACAGCTTCTCGACTGCAGGTACTTCGTGGGAGTCAAACATAAAATACAGCTCGCTACGGACCCGCTTGTTAATAAAAGAAATTAGAAAACGCATGGAAAAGGCAGACGCCTCATGCCTTTGGCTCAGCCAACCGCAGGTAGACTTGCTGCGGGGCATGCGTAAGGACGTCTCTGCCTGCATAAGTCGACAGCTCTGGCGGCGTCGGCTCGAGCTCGAATTTCCATACGATCAGCGCGAAGACCAGGCGCAGTGTCACGTATGCCAGCTTCTTGCCAAAGCACCCGCGTAAGCCTCCTCCAAACGTGTTGATCGGTCCTGCGCGTAGATTGAACTCCACCTCACCGTTCTCCCGTGTTACTAGCCACCGCTCAGGCTTGAACTCGCCGATGTCTTGCTTATCCCAGTTGCCAATCTTGTCTTCCGACATGACTGATGAGGTACTGCGCCTGCTGTTTTCGATCTTGAAGGGTGCCATACGGTAGCTCGGCCCAGTTGTCTGCACCCAGCATTAGCAAGTGACTGGGATCTCCACGGTCGCATGGGAGATTACTTACCAGCATGAAGATGTCGGTGCCCTTGGGGATGTGATAGCCCAGGATCTCAGTATCGACCGTGGAGGTGCGGGAGTTGGCAGGGGTAGTGCAGCCCATCCGCAACGTCTCCTCAATGAAAGCGTCCAGATATGGTATATGGGCCTTTGCCAGCTCCTTCGCAGACGGCTCGATACCGGCATCCGCGGCTCGTGGGAAAGCCTTCCGTAGAGCGGCTCTCAACTTCCTCTGCGCCTCGGTGTTGGTAGTTAGGTACTTAAGGCCCCAACAGATCGTAGTCGAACTTGTTTCGTGCCCAGCGATCACGAAGCCGTACAGTTCATCGGAGATGGAGGGCGAGTGATACTGTGGTGCACGCCCCTCCTTCTCAGCCATTTTGGATTCGCGATGCACCATAAGGTCGACCGCACACTTGATGTGGTCGTCGCTAGGCTTCTCCTGCTGAGTCAATCTCTTGGCTGCAGCTTCAGTGTTTTCTGCGATCAGGGCGTCTTTGAGTTTGAACGCTTTCGACAGCTTCGGGTAGAACTTCAAGGCAAACCTATAATGGAGGCGAGGCCTACAGGAGGTCAGCACGATATTCGAGCACCAGCAAAACAGCTCCACACAACTTACAATGGCGAATTCATCGGGATCTCTGAGCTGTGAGTCAAAGTGATAAGAGCATCGAACGCAGCTGGGTTTTTTGCCTTTGGGAAAATGGCAGCCGAATCAATGTCCTCTGATCCTTCCACTTTGTTCACATTTGAAAGCAAATCAATCTGTGCACGCGTCGTGCCGATCGTCTGACCAAAAGCTGTGGCCCAGATGGCATCGAGCAAACCTTGGTAAATATCCTGCTCGGCATCAAACGGCCGTCCAGCAGCAAGTCTCATCTTTTCCGTCCAGAGCTCCAGGATATCATGGGTGCCGATGTATAGTTGCTCGGCCGCGACGTTGTTCAAGAAATCCGGCGCCATCGTGTCAGCCATGAGTCGGCGGTGGGCGCGCCATTCATCGGTCGTCTTCATGCCAACCTGGTTGTGTGGGATGTGCGCAGTGAACAAGTCACCGAAGAAATCCGACCTGTCGAACTCGCGCACCCGCCTGGCCATGATGTCGACGGACTCCTGAGCGTCACAAATGACAACCCACGGATTCTTGAATGGCCGCACGAAGACCTGGCATATAGGAGTGTTCAGTTCGGTACAGCGGAATTGTAAGAAGGAGACCATCTCTCGTGTGCGCATATTCCAGGCCATGGCATCGGGAACGTCACCAAACATTCGACTGCCAGAAGGCTTGTGATATGGGATGCCGGGAATTGGCTTCGGTATCATGGCTCTGTAGAGCCAGTAGCCTACCACCAGCAAAGCGCCGGCGGCAAGGCCCAGTGTGGTCATTGATGGTAGCATCGTCCTTTCTCGTATATCCTCTAAGTTGCTAATGTATGTTGAACGCGAAAAAGCCGAAAACGTCTGTAGGCAAGAGAGAATGCAAGACTTGTTATATGCGGATGACGATCGGCGCGGACACCCACCAGCTCTTCGTTCAGACAGATGTCATGCTGGTAGCATCCAATGCTCAGCCTCAAGAGGGGAGGCATTTCATGGAGACGGCGCCGGGATGCAGATCATAGCTGAATCGCTCGATAGTAGATTACACGCTTTACGTCGTATAGCAGAGTGCCAGGGATAACTGCTTACACATGCCCAAGCTTGCCACTAGAACGAATACAGACTCAATCAGCGCACGGCGGCATTCCATCGCGAATAGGCAGTCCGGTCAAGAGTTAGGAGCGCACGCGATCGAATCGAATGCCTTTTGGAGTCTCCAGACAAGGAAATCCTTCAACGCACGGGTGTCCGTGTCATTACGCCGTGTGTGTTGTACGAGAACGCAGTCAGTAAGGAGTTTTGGGAGGGCAGTAAACCAACGCGAACCCGACGACTCACAATGTGCACTGTTATGCTGTACTATGCTCTGCTATGTGGATCTGGAGACTCGATTAGGAAATGCATCCGCCCAACGTAGATTGACATCATTCGCGGTTTGGTCTCTGCGGCTTCAAAACTACGGACGGTAGTCTTGCAAGTTGAAGATTCTCACTCTGGCATTGAGGCGAATAACCGTTCGAGCGCCACCTGTAACGCTGACCCGTTAGCGCAACTGCCTTGTAGCATGAGGTAGCTAAGATGCTAGCAGACATAGGGAAGCATGGTCTGCGCGGTCATCGAGTGTAGCAGCCGACAGTGATTAGACAAGCGACAAACGCTATTCGTGGCGCGGCGAACGCTGAGTAACGGCCAGGGTTCACTCTCGATCTGCAGGGCTTCCGCTGACTATGGAAGTCTAACCACGTCTCAAGGGCAGTGAAGCTGAAAAGCCACCTACACACGAATGCACCATACGGCGTCATCCACTCCTGCCCCACTGCCAACAGTGACCCTCGAAATCATACCAAAATCCTCTACAGCCGTAGCCAAAAATGCTGCGGCATTAGGGGATCGCAGCTACTGTCGGCAAGTTACTGGAGAGGGTATACTGGACGTCAGCTTCCATAACAGCCTTCCGCATCAAGTCAGGCACAGAGTGAGTTACAGTACGGAAAGACGGTATCGGGCTTGTCAGTCGCTATACACTCCGAATGGTAATATTCGCATACCGTAGACCATTGTGTACCCGACCAGCTACATCCCTGGGTAGATAACTATATCATGATGGGGACTTCCGAGGCAGGCAAAGCTGCAGCAAACGTGGGATCTATGCTCTATCCACGCTTCCCGGGAGCTCGTCATATGCGCATGCCACTTCCGAGTTAGTGATAGACCGCCAGGAGTAATGGCCGTGATGTAATTTGCGAGCTTGCCTAGGCTGTGATATACTAATGTATCGTATGCGCCATCTCCGTAGCGAGAGAAGCGTGAAACACACCTATCATGATGCTCTGTGCAGCAACAGGCCTGGCTGTAATCGAAGGGAGTTCTGCTCCTTAAGCGCATCTTGTATCAAATGAGGCTTTGGGCTCCGATGGCGGTATCTCCTTTGGCGCAATTCTTGTACATGATAGGTAAGCACACCCGCCCCCGAAGGCTCCTGTGTATACGACGGTTACCCCAGGAATGACATCGTTCATCATACAGGGTACATATGCAATTGACCAATTACATGTTAAGGATCATATGTTGACACAAGGGTCTTGACGCTCGTGCAATGTAGATTGGCTTCATTCCTTTTCTTGTGGCATATTTGCAATTCATGACTGTACGCAATGTTCTCCCCTTCCTCGAGATCAGCCTCCCATTTCCTTCTACCCCGCCTTGCTTATTGGACCTTTTGCACGCAGGGCTGTTCGTGCCTCCGTTGATACCTTACAACACGCATGCATAGTGAACTATAAAGGAAGCGTTATCTGGTCTCGATCAAGCGGTAGCAGAGACAGTCTGGCTCTGCTGAGCACCCTCCTCAAATACAGCAGCCTTTAGGGTTTTCCAACTAGTCTCGCGGCCCTTGTAGCCACCCCTCTCATATGGCGCCATGGGGACCAGGCCGTAACGCTCAAACATCTGCTTATCTTCGTCCCAGCCTACAGCCTTGGTCGTCAGCATCTTCTCGCCAGTGAAGACGGCGTTGGCGCCAGCGCTGAAGCAAAGAATCTGCTCGGCTTCGGACATGGTGGTCCTGCCTGCTGCAATGCGGATGATGGTGGCCGGCATGACAAGACGGGCGGTGGCGATGGTGCGGAGGATGGCGTCAAACTCGATACGCTTGCGGCTTGGGTCGTCGCCTAGTGGTGTGCCCTTGATTGGCACGAGGGCATTGACTGGGAAGGACTCTGGATGCGAGGGTAGTGTGGAAACGGTGTAGATCAGGCCGACGTGATCTTCAGGCTTCTCTCCAAGGCCGAGAATGCCACCAGAGCAAACGTTGATGCCTGCGTCACGGACATGGGCAAGGGTCTGCAGACGCTCGTCGTAAGTGCGGGTTGTGATGACAGAGGGATAGTGCTCGCGGGAGGTGTCGACGTTGTGGTTGTAGGCAGTCAGGCCGGCCTCCTTCAGCTCTTTCGCCTGGGCGTCGTCAATCATGCCTAGTGTGACGCAGCTCTCCATGCCTAGCTCGTGGACGCCTTGGACCATAGCGCGGACGTTCTTCAGGCCAGCCTTACGACCTCTCATGTCCCTCCACGCAGCGCCCATGCAGAACCTCGTGCTGCCGTTGTCTCTTGCGATCTTCGCTGCCTCCAAGACAGAGTCCACCGGGCTCATCTTCGTCGCCTTCAGACCAGTGCTGTACCTGCTCGACTGGGCACAGTAGGAGCAGTCCTCGCTGCAGCCGCCAGTCTTGATGTTGTAGAGCGTGCACATCTGGACCGCTGAAGGTGTGTGGAATCGACGGTGGATTGTCCCCTGCACGTAACATCAATACCTGCCCGGCCCATGTGGCTCCCTACATAGGCTTTCTTACCGACTGGAAAGCCAGCTCCATCAATGGAGTGTTGTAGATCTCTCTGATCTCGTCCTTGGTCCAGTCATAGCGGGGAGCCTTGGCCTCGACAGCAGCCTGCAATGCATTCCCACTCGAGGATGCCACCGCCGTCGCTACTGGAGGCGGTGGTGCCTGAGCTGGGGCAATCGGCCTGGTGGCATCGTCTACCACAGTGCTGAATGACCGTGCTGCGGTCTGCCATGCCGAGCGAGAGCCAGCTCGTCTATAAACGAAAGTCAGAGACATGGCGGCTACTGCAGCGAGCCAGATACGTATGTACAATGGTATGGAGTAGAGTGACCCGAAGACAAACGAGAAAACAAGATGGTTTTGGTGAAGAGAGGGGTACTCCAAACGAAGAAGGGTTTCAACAGCTTACCGTTCCCACAGACTTATTACTGACTAACTACCCGCCAGCCAGGCAAGACGATACAAACAGACCGAGTTGGACTCCCCAATTCTTTGACTAGCATGGCACCTACATGTAAACCGGGAGGGTCTGGTCTCGGTGCCCAGGTGATGAGCGCCCACGGGTGGGGTGCGTGGTTGAGGTGTGGAGAGCTCTAGAGTTAGGGAAAGCTGCCTGAGGAGCTAATTGCTGACCTGAGGCACTTTTGACTGGAGCAGATCCAGCCGCCAACGATCATGGGCTAAGCTAAGCGAGAGGTGATTGGCCCCCACTTTGGCTCACTTTCCACTAGGCTTCACCACGCTGAACCACGCTTGCGGATTCCCCCACGGTATACTTGGAGGTTGGCATGCTTCGACAACAGCCATCTACGGTCAAGCATACGCTCTCAAGGCAGCGTGAGGAACAGTATAGAATGTTCCCCTAGTTGTGATAGCACAGCGTGAACAAGTAGACTCATGCAAAGCTCGGCGTCGCGGTAGCTACAACGGCTCCACACCTGCTTGCCGACAAGGATCAACTGGTGAAATAATGGGTTGTGTCAAGTCTATAGAATGTAAATCCGTCCGACCAGGATATCAAGAAGCATGTCCGTTCCCCCTCTACATCAACCTGGCGTCTGCCTCTATCTCTTGACATCCCCTCTGCAACCTTGCAAAGGCGACGCCTCGCCTTGAGCGACTCTCCTCCCAGACTCCTCGTTCACCCACCCTTCGATCCTTCCCGCTACATCACCAACCAGGCGCTCATACCGCTCGTCCACGAAGAAGAGGCCACAGTGAGCGCCGACCTCGTCGACATTCTCCATAAAGACGCGAATCCAGCAGGGATCGCGCTCGCCATTGGAGTCCTTGGGGGGTAAGGTGCAGAATTTGCGTTCCTTTTTCGGCTTCTTGCTCTCGCCCGCTTTCCGTGTAGAGCGGCTGGCGGTCGTAGTCGTTGAGGGGCGGCGACTTCTCGAGCTGCTCGCAGTCTGGCTTTGGCTTGGTACGATTGAAGGGGATGGGGAGCGGACTAGACTCGACGCTGTTTCTGTACGATAGGACGCGGTGGCGACGGTTGAAGGGCGACTGCTTCTCTGCGCTAACTCTTCACTGACTTGCTCTGATGCGTCCTCTTCAGTGGAAGGTGTAGCAGGTTCCTCGTCCTCAGGCAGGACAGAGAGTTGTGGCTCTCCTCTCATCCTCCTGCCTTCATTCTCCATCCTCAACTTCTCCTGCTTCATTCTCCTTTCCTCCTTCTCTGCATGCGACATCTCGTTCTCAGGTTTCTGCTTCTTTGCCTTCCGCTCAGCCTTTGCTTTCTCTTTCTCTAGCTTCAAGCGAGCCTTTTCAGCATCCTTGCTGGCCTTCTCGGCATCTTTCTTCGCCTTGTGGCTCTGCTTCTCTTGAGCTTTGGCAGAATCCTGGATGGCCTTTTCGCGGTCCCTGACTGCCTTCTCATATGCCTTTGTTGCGCGGCTGTACTCTTTCTCCACAAGTTTGCGAGTTGTTTCGTCCTTGATGAAAGAAACGTCAAGCGGAGGAGGCTTCGTTGGCATTTCCGGTATCTGTGCGATGGTAGACGTATGCGGTGATGTCGCGTCTAAGCTAGCAGTGTCATGGCTGCCCTCGTCACCTTGGCTTTCCGGCTCGCCAACCGTGATCGATTCAGCGGCGTCTTCCCAATCCTCAAATTGACTTTCGTCTATAGGGGTAGGAGCCATCTCCTGCATGGGTTCTAGAATCTCCTTCTGCACAATACCGTCTTCCCCATACTCCTCGAGAGAGATCCTTGGGCTCGCGGACCGTACGCTGCTTCCAGCCGTCGCACCTCCTACGTCCAGACTTGTCCTTCCCTCACGAGCGCCAAGTCCTGCTTGCTCCTCAGGTATCTCGTCTTCTTTCACCTCTTCCGGTGTTTTCTTCTCGCGCCCAGTGCAAGCAGTGTAGTAGTTCACAAACCTGACCCTCGATGGCACACCGAAGGCAGCGGTGTTTTGGGCGACCGACCGCCTTATGTCTTCACTTTCCTCCTCCAGCGCTCGAAGCCGTACATACCTGAGCTTGAGCTCGCTGTAATTGGCCATAGCGCCCCCAAATTCCAGATGGGACGTCACAAGCTTCTTCGTAGCTTTCCCCAGATCGCTGGCAGAAGTGGCATGCTTGCTGAGGAAGTGCCATGCACTCTGCCATCCCTTCCTCACGGGCAGGACAACGTCATTCTGAAACGTAGGATTGAAGTTCGGGTCTGGCTGGCCAGGTGTCCACAGCGTTTCCGATATTCCAGTGGGATAATGCTGCAGGCCTGCCCCTGGTGTAGCAGGCCCACTGTCGCTCACGCTCCCGATATCATCGTAGGTATACTTGTCCCCTGGCTTGCTCTCCTCCCCTCCTGGAGCGAAGAGACTCGCGAGCCCACTCTTCACGATGCCAGGGTGCATACCCAGGAACGGCACGTCGAAGTTGATTGACCCTAAGATCCGGTGCTTGAACACTCCTCGCCCACCTGCGTATCCCTCCCCTTCTGCAGGCATCAGCACGATCTCTCCACATAGGAGCCCACCCATGCTGTGTCCCAGCAACACCACGTCGACCTCATCATCTACGTGCGGCTCTATCCATCGGCTGAAGTCATCCCTGGCAAATGTGATATTCCTCTTCGATCTGTAGCGAGGGTAGATCTTCGTGTGCACCACATGCGACTCGGCGAGCAGTACAGCGAGGAGGTTGTGGACGTGAGCAGGGAACGAGCGGAAACTGGTCTCGTTGCCCATGAAGCCGTGGATGTAGACCATCAGGAGCTTGCGACGATGATCGTCGTTCTCATGCCGCTGCTCAGCATTCTCGGAAGGAACGAGGGATTGGGTCGAGGAAGAGCGAGGGTCGCCTGCGCCAAGTTGCTGGCCAGCCTTGGATGCCGACCATATCTGCGCGGCCACTGAATCCTCGTAGGAGGGCGGAGGTGCGTCCGTCATACTAGAGCTTGACGGTGCGAGCGAGAGAGAAGATGAGGAGACACCTCGCGATGGCAGGGGAGGAGGCGCCCCTCTGTTGTTCAGCGGTCTTTTTGAATCCATCACCTTGGGAAGTCCTGTTTCCGTAAGGCTTTTGGTTTGGAGCTATACTGGTCGTCAGTGCGACCAGGTTCTTGTAGAGGGCTACATCCTGTATATAATGATAGGGATTGCGAGACAGCAGATGCAGCAAGCATGAAATGCGGCACTATCATTTGCGAGTCAGTATGCGGGTGACGTTAGCGGGGTTGAGGAACAAGGGGCCCAATTAGACGCAAGGCAGCCACATTCGCGTGGACCCAAGGGGGCAGTGAACATAGATCAAAGCCTCCTGCAGAATGGCACGATTCCTCACGATGGAAAGTATAAGGGTGGCAAGAGAGACATCACGTTGCCAAGTTTAGCCTCAAGCTCGCGAGAATGCGAAGGCAGCAGGTCCCTTATTTTAGCCGGACGTGTGAAGATCCGAAGTACACGAGGGACATCTAATCAGAGCATCCCCAAGGGTGTCTTCTCCAAGACAAACACAAAGGGTACTACAGCGGAGTGGAAAAGCTCGATACCAGTTAACAGCAGATCGGTGCCTTCTACAGGTGAGACAAAACAATAATGTCGTCAGACTCGCTCATGAGAACGTGAAAATGCGTCCATACTTGCTCGCTAGATAACTATAGAAGCACTGGAACGCTTTCGCCATGGGTATCCGTCCAGTAAGGGCATCTCTCACCCGGGACGCCAACCTGCTACTTCCGTGAATCACCCATAACGCCAGCACACTATCAGGGCCCTCTCTCTGAGTAGAGCCTTTCCGAGCACTTGTCTCTGATTTGTGAAGTGGTCTCCAGACCATGCCCGCTTGCTTGTTCAACAACCAACATTCCTTGCAGACTTTCCTGTTATGCATGTGCATGTGAGTCCTAATTGCTGAATGATTCCCCGCTTCGCGAAGCGAATCATAATACATCGAAGATGCTTCTCGTGATAGGGCTTGCACCCTGTATCGGTGGGCTGCGCGGGTCGATCTGGGGCAGCGTTGATGTGGAAACTTGGGATGGGCTTGCTGAGGCCGCTGTTGAGCTCTCTATGGAAAGTGCAAACGGGTTTTGGGTGAACTCAGTTGCGCGAGGCGACATCAGTGGCTCATCGAGACCACTGTCAGTCTTTAAAGGTGGTGACTGCTGTTGCTGCTGTTCCAACGATAGCTGCGCTTCAATCTTTGCTTGCAAGTGTTGCAGTTGCTGCTGTTCGCGTAAGCTGGGTGAAGAAATCTTGCCCCTCAGTTTTTGCTTTGGCCGTAATGTACGGCCGGTAGCGTCCGTGATGCCTGGGTCTGGAGTCTGTCTTGTCCTGAGCGAGACTGATCGTTTGGGCGAGTTATCTCGTGGGCTCATGGATCCCATACCCAGCGATGCCAACAGAGATGACCGGTCAAATGGGTTACTGAATTCTGTCGAGGTCGGCGACATGATCCCGAACGCGTCAGCAGGATCTGCCTCCTTTGGTGGCTGCAACGGCGTCATTGCAAAGTGTGCTGATCGTGGGGAAGCAAGGGGTTCAGTGGGTGTGGCAGAGTCTGTATCATCTTTCATAGGCAGGGAGATGGTCTGTTCTGCAGGCGCTTGTGTCTGTGTATCCAGTGCCTCGGGTGTGACGACCTGCAGAATAGGCACGACATGACCAGCTGGATCGACGTAGGTACTAGACTTGACTGTACTGACCGACCGCTCCCGTGTGGATGTCTGGGTAGGGGCCGGCACCAGTGCCTGGCTCGTTGTTGAGGACCAAGGGAGCCCAGATGGTGCAGATGATGGTCCAGGTGAGATGGCAGGCAGTGAGTCCACCGTGAATTCTTTCCTAGCAGGTTCAATCGCAGACATGGGGGCGTTTTCGGCGGCGAGATGCTTGCGAGCGTTTGAGAAAGGAGACCTCCACTCCCCTACAGCTGAGGTGGGTGAAATGGGCGACAGTCCACGATTTGCGAATATAGTGCCTCCTCTGCTCAGACTCGACCTGAATTCCTGAAGTTGCATGATCAGATTCATGTTGGGCCCGATCCACTTGCTCTTCCTCTTGACAGCATCATATGCTTCCTGCACGCTCATACCAGGGTTCTTGTATAACCCGTACGCCACCACAAGGCTTGCCGACCTACTCACACCACACTGACAATGGATCATGATCCTCTTGTTCTGCTTCACCCGGTCGTCAATCAGCCGCACCAGGCGTAGGAGATCCGGTACAATGTCGCTGTTGTGTTCCCACTTGATATGGATGTACTCAGGGTCTTTCCCATGTTTGCTGTCCTTGACTTCAGAAGGGAAGGAATCGGTGTGCGGTGTTGCTTTAGGAGTCGTCGGCGACGGATCGGCTGCTACTGTGTGCTTCGGCACATGATGGCGAATACCGCCGCCCCCGTCCATGACCAGTTCGGGCTCAGCTGGGGTAACATCTGCTTGCGCTATCAGGGGGTTTCGAACTTCCGATGCGACATTCATGATGACATCGTATTGCCGACACTGCTCAGCTGTGGGCTCAGCGTAGAGGTCGACAAGGTGAGGGTACACGCATATGGGACCATCGGGATACGCCTCAGGCTTCTCTTCTTTAGACTGAGGAATGTCGAAATTCTGTTCTTCCTCCTCCTCTTTCAAGGGCAACTGCTGTGGCTGTGTGTTAACAGGGGAAATAATCGTCTCCAAAGTCGGACGTGTCTGTAGCGCATGACCGAAGCCAAGCCCAGGTACCAACGGGAGCGATGGGGAAGACTGAAAGTGCCTCAATGTATTCGGCCTCTTCAGCCCTGGGGTTGGAGGAATCGCAAGTTTGATCTGCTGGGGTGGAGCCTTTGTAGCTGAAGGGGTCATTATCGAAAGGCCAAGCGTATTCTGTCTTCGCTTCGGAGTTGGGGGCTTGACAAACGACGGTGCAACTATCGATGAAGGCGCAACGCCATTGTCGGGGTTCTGGAATGGCAAGGCAGCAGTCAAAGCAGGTGGCTTGCCCGGCTGGCGAGACGTGTTCACTGCCAACCCCTTCAGATTGCGACCCTTCTTAATCGGCCCAGGCGCCTCGAGACGGAAGAATGGCTTCTGCGAGTCATCTGCGGTGCGAGGTCGAAGCATACCAATGGAAAACGTGTTTGGAGGAGGCGACTCAGGGGACGACCCCGGGGAGGCCTCTGTTGCGCTGGAGTCGTCCACGGTCGATATCGTCGTGGTTGGTGAAGAGTCGTTGGAGCCAGTGCTGTTGTTCGAATCACTGATGGTGTGTTGGTGGTACTTCTGGAATAGTCTCACAGAAGGGTTATCGAGGTTAGGTTGTGGTTTGCTGGCAGGTAAGGGCCAATCGCTTTCCTGCCTTGCAATGTGCGTCATTGTTGTGGAATGTGACGGAAAGACAAATCGTAAAGGTGTTGCTGGTGGACTGTTCTGGTTCTGACGGTTCAAAGTAGGTCTGGACCAAACCTTTTCATTGGGGTTTCCTTCGTAGCTGTACGTGTGAGTGAATTGAGTATTAGATTGCCTGAAGGCAAATAGCGATCTGTGTGAATTCATGATTAGCAATAGTTAAAAGAGTGAGCGACCAGCGCAGAATGAAAGGAATGCGGTTGTTGAAGCCGAAGCAGTGCAATAGAGAGAGTGAACAAGGAAAGGTAAAGTGTCGACAAGTGATGGACAGAGACAGCCAAACGACCTCTTTCAAAGCAATAGCGCTTGCGACGAGCCATTGAAGCGGTGAAGCTGCCAGAATAAGGCATGAATGCTCCAAATAGAAAGACCCGCCAGGCAGCATGGGTACAATGATCAGCATGGATGTGGAGGGCGCTTGAACGTACTGGATAGTCTTCACCAGGAAGACCGATCAGTTGTGAAATCACAGATCTCTGAGAAGTGGACAGGATGCGTCAAGTGATGCAGCAAGGAGCGTGCGAAGCGCCGAGAGGCGTTGTGTTGCAGGTTGATATGTCGAGGGGAGGAGGGCGAGTGTGAAATGCCAGAAATAGAAGACGGCAGCGGGATGCGTCTCGCCTATAGTGGGAAAAACCCCAAGGTCACAGCAACATAGTTGCCCTGGAAGCAACAGCGGCGGTACCGGCGGCAATATCAAGAGCTGTGAACGACGAAGTAGTGATTTGCAACAGCAGTGGTGTCAGTGACGGCGGTGGAGGTGGTGGTGGTGGTGGTGTAGTTGAAAAAGGACTGTCGAATGGGCACACCAAGAACGGTTATGCAGTTAAACGCTGGCCTGTTCCAGAGGCCTTGAAAGGCGGGCCAATGCGGGTCAAGCTGAGGAGGCGATCAGCGTGCGCCCGCTGCAAGGATAGTATCCAATCAGGGCGTGGCAACTGGCGCCTTGGTAGGACTCTGCTCACCAATCAGTCTTCTGAAGCAGCAGCACACCAGAAAAAAAAATGCCACAGGAGGCTTGCCAACGTCCAGACGACTTAACGATGGAAAGGCAGTGTCAAGATTTTGGGGGCGGGCAGAGAAGCTGGGAAAATCTTGACTGGGCGAGACTTGGTACGCCGGCTATCTTCCAGGATATGGATGAGGTGGTGGCGAAAAGAACGACATACCTTCTGGCTCTGCCCCGGGGAAAAAGGTCGAGGAAGCGAAGCGGCGCGCCAAGCCGGGATGGTCGCGAAATGCAAAGGCGCAGTCAGAAGGCCAGGCACACGCGACAAAAGGGAATTGTGACTGCCGAGTTGGGACTGTCAGCTTGTCGCAGGGCAGTCTTTGGCGGTCTCCTCTGCGCAGAGCAACGCAGTTGAATATCACGCGCGAAAAGCCGTGGGTGAGTGCTGGGTCGAGTCGGGTCAATACGCTGCCCGCTATCACCTTGAGCTCTGTCGCGCGTGGGAGCCGTATACGAATGCTTTCGTTGACCTGATCGCAGGCTCTCTCGGTGTGAATAGGTGTGAAACAAAGGAAGGGCCACTACCGGACGGCGCAGTCCACCTCGCCAACGCACGGAAGGACAATGGTGATGATGGTGATGATGGTGGTGATGATGATGATGATGGAGACAGTGATGAAGACAGAATCAAGCGCTGTAGTATTGAAGGTTCCCTCCGCTGCTATTGATCGCTTCAATTGGCTTCCAGATGGGTGGGTGCAGAGTGGAAGGGGGGAAGGTAGGTATGCAGAGAGTGAGATGAAGTCAGGTATAGGCGCGAGAGGGAAAAGACGAAACTCGACGACTGGCAGAGAAGTGCAGCCAGTAAGGCAGCACGGCACCCGTGGAGGTATGGGGTGGAGGGAGAGAGAGAGGGGATGACTGTGACTTCGGACAGACCAGGCTGGGACAGGGAAAGGGACATCTGCTTTGTTGAAAGAGACACAAGCAACAGCAGGAAGCAGCAGCAGCAGCAACAGCAACGAGAGCACGAGTCAGAGAGAGAGTACACAGCAGTCTGGCTCTGCGAGTGAGAGCAGCAGCAGGAGCTCCACAGAACCAGCCCACTTGCAGTCAAGCTAGCGCGCAAGGACCACCTTCTTGCCTGCACGGCTGTATTTATAGATGAAACCTAGAGCTAAGCCTTCTGCGGTTAGTCGCGTTGTAACGGCCCAGCGCCATTCGCTGGCCTGACATAGGCGAACCCTGGTTGGCTGATCTCTAGGGTCCTGTCTTCCCCCGAGTCTGCAGAACACCTGGCACTACTACAGGAGCAGTCACGGCGCCTCAGGCCAGAGTCCCGCTAGTCTTCGTAGACGGCCGCTTCCAGCTCGTCCACCTACAGCACCGCCAGCGTCAGACCGCGTTCGATGCATACGCACAACCCTGCCTTGCGCTTTCACACCCATATACATGGCAGAGGGGGAATGCGTGTTGCCACCTAAGACCCTTCGCGAACATTCGTCACGTAGCGTGATTGTGATGTTCTTACGCCAGACATGCATGCACTCTACGCTAGCCCCCCCACTCCTATAGTACACATAGCGCAGTGTCTGCCGAGGTACGATACACGAGACAGGACGGAAAGGAAAACGCCCACAAACCCACATTAGGCTAAAAATAACCACCCGCCTTTCCCTGTCCCCTCTCTCTTCTCTCCCTTCTTCCCGCAAAGTGATAAGTGAAATTCATGTCAGTTATAAAGGCCGTACGCGCACGCGCGCACGCACGCAATATCACCAGGGCACCACGGGCAGGGATAGCCCTCCTTCCACATGCCCATCACCGTGACGACCGTTACAAAGAGTGGGCGTTCGTCGTCAATTTGACAAGAGATGCAAAGGGGACGACAATGGTTTGTTCCGCACCGCGTATTCGCACAACGCGCACGCAAAGGCTTGCCACAGCCGACTAGTAAGCAGGCAACGTAGCTAGCCTGAGGTTTGGGGCTTTCGTCTATATGCTGGTGTGGAATGCCCTTTTCCTACCTTCCCCACCACAAACACGAACAATCCCAAGACGCCTCTCGACTAGTGATGTCGCAAGCAGTGCAGAACCGGACGGCAACAGTGACGACTCTACTATCATAGGAATGGGGAGGAGGGTGTGGGAAAAGCATCAGCAGATCTGTCTATACACGCCAAAGTAAATCGCCTACGCCTTGTTAGTTGAGGGCCAAGGGCCGCGCAGGGATTGCCTTGCTACCATTTGCCGCCGACGACAATCTGCTTGCTCATCAAAGGGAGCGGTGCGGTAGCTAGGTGAACCCATGTCGTTCCTCCTTCCCAGCCCAATCAATATTATTGTTCAGTTTTGCTCTTCTTTCTTGCTTTTTACCTTTGACAATGGCGCCACCAACTGCATGTGCCTTGTTAGTGTTATTGCTCCTTTCTCCTCCATATTCCATTTCCTTGGGAGGATGAGCAATGACGATGTGGTGGAAATTGAGGAGGTTTGGGCTGGTTGTTTTGGCATTAGGACAGGAGTACCTTCTTTCTTCCGTACTTCTAGTTCGATGCTGCGGTTACTAATTCTACTACAACAATACCAGAAGTAAGAGTCGCCCTTACCAAATGCATAGCAACACATGCAACACCTCTGCAGCATGAGTAAGTGAAGTGGCAACTTGGTGCACACCTACCCATCTGGTCCCTCCGGAACAACTCCCTGCGCTCCAGCACACCTTTTGTTAGAGTATTATTGTGAACAAATAAACACGTCAATCTATCTTCTATCACGCTTTCATGGTCTTTAGGAACCCATCTAGGTTGAACTCCTCCTCATATTGCTTGTCATCCCAAAGCTCGCTGAGCTCGTCCAGGACACCCTTCTTGCCCTTCTCCTTGACGTTGCCTTCGGCATCGACAGCGTTGCTTTCATCCAACTTGTCCTCGCTTGGTTTGCCGCCTTCGAGGCTCAGGCTCGAATCTGTCTCGCCCATGTTGAACAGATCTAGGATCTCGCCAGTCTCCATTGTGGCAAGGCCCGCGTTTTGCTGGTTGACTACAGTGCTCGCGACGTCGATCTTGAAGCGCTGTAGATTCAAGATCTTCTCTTCTAGAGTGCCACGGGTGATGAGACGGTAGACATTGACCACTTTTTTCTGTCCGATACGGTGGGCACGGTCCATAGCCTGCAGGTCCTTCTGCGGGTTCCAGTCATGCTCAACAAAAATGACCGTGTCGGCACCTGTCAGGTTGAGCCCTAAGCCACCAACACTTGTCGTAAGCAGCAAGCAGTCGATGCTGGGATCTGAGTTAAAGCGGTTGACGATGTCTTGGCGTTTGGAGGCCTCTACACTGCCATCCAGGCGAGAAAAGGTGACGCTCGGTAGCAGCCTCTTAAACACGGTCGACTCCACCATGTCAAGCATCTCTTTCATTTGACAGAAGATAAGCGCTCTATGTTGGGAGACTGCTTGATCGGCAGTGGGGACGATCTGTTCCGACTTCGTGTTCTTTTCTGGCTCGACGCCAATGCCGCAGTCAACCAACAAATCGCGCAGAGCGGTGAGCTTTGGTGCGTGAACAGGATCCTGAAGGCTGGTGTTTTGCTTTGCAAGAAGGGCTTGTGTTGCTGCATACTGCTTGTGTGATTCCTTCATGACCAGAGCCGGCGAGTTGCACAGTTTCCGCATGTACTGCAGTGCTTGGAAGATGTGCTGCTTGGCCTCTTTGTCAGGCGCACCAACCATGTGCTGGATCGCCTTGCCTTCTTTCTTAGAGAAGTCATCGAATAGTTTCTTTTGAAGATCAGATAGGTCACAGTAGTAGTTCTGTAGGATCTTGGGCGGCAGGTCGTTCAATACTTCCTCCTTCAAACGGCGCAGCAGGAAAGGGAGCACTTGCTTATGTAGGCCCTCGATTGCGAGAGCGCCAGCTTCCTGCTCTTTTGATGAAGATTTGGCGAATCTGCTAGCGGCGATAGGCTTGGCAAACCGATCCTGGAACACCTTCTCCGTGCCTAGGAAACCAGGCATCAAGAAATCGAAGAGTGACCACAATTCAAGAACGTTATTCTGAATTGGCGTTCCGGAGAGGATAAGGCGATGGTTGCTAGGTAACCGCTTGACAGCAATTGTCGTCTTTGCCTTGGGGTTTTTGATCAGATGCCCCTCATCCAAGACACAGTAGTTCCAATTCAATGGAGCGAATATCTCGACGTCATTACGGACGATCTCATAAGAAGTTATGACAACGTCAGCCGTGGCCATGAGAGGACGAGCTTTGGCGCGCTCGGAGGGTGGACCTGCGTATGCAACTGCGTTAAGGAAGGGTGCATAGGTCTGGATCTCTTGCTTCCAGTGACCTGTGAGAGTAGGTGGGCACACAATTAGCGAGGGCAGACGACGAACATCTGGTGCCTGCGTTTTTGCAAACTCTTCTGCGCGTAGATGATGATCGCTGGCTACCATGCAGAGGGTCTGTAGAGTCTTGCCGAGACCCATGTCATCGCAGAGAACGCCGTGTAGATGGTAGCGATTGAGAAATGCAAGCCAATTGACACCATCCTGTTGGTATGATCGCAGCTCGGCTTTGATGGCGACCGGTATTTTGAAAGGCTCCACTTTCTTGGGGTCCAGCATTTGTCCTATGAACTGTCTTTCCTTATCGCGACCTTCAAGAAGCTTTTTGGGCAGCCCAGGGGGGTCAGGTATACCCGCCTCGAGCGGCACCAGTTTTACAAGCGTTGCAAAGGCAGTGGTAGCAATTAGGCGGACGCCTGGGTCAGAGTCGCTCATACGACCAAGCACGGGGGAGAGTAGGAAGATCACATAGGGGAGAATGCCATCGCCCATTACTTGGATGAGATGATAGATGCATTCCACCGCACCTTGTCGCCAAGCAACCTCATGAGGATTCGTGATATGAGGCGAAACGTTCTCAACGAACATCGTAAAGCCTTGGACTGTGATGACACTGCAGACGCTGGCGAAGCATTTGGCTGCGATGTAACGTAGGACAGCAAGTTTGTTTTGTAAAGCTCGAGTGACGCTCGGTAGTAGTTGCAGCACCCAACCGTAGAGTGAAGGATCCAGCGATGCGATTAGCGCGCGCAAAGTCGACAGCGCATCAACAACCTGCTGTCCAAAGTCTTCGTTAGGATCACGAATATCTGCAGGCAGATCGCCAGCAAAGCATAGCCGGATGGGATCTTCGATTACAGACTTCAGCTTCGGCACCTTGTCAAACAAGCTTGCACCGAATGTGTGACAGAGCTGATCGAGAGCATCCTTTGATCCTCGCCTCATGATCTTCGCTCTCTTCGCTTCACGCTCAAAGGCAGCAGCATCAGGACGGTCTTGGATGTCTTCGTCTTTTTGCAGGGATAAAATCCCAGCTTCCTTATCGGCGTTTGGATGGAACTCTGGTGTCTCGCCGGTCTCCATACAGCAGATCTTGACTAGATTGCCGACGACTTTCTCCACAATCTTGTTGCGTCCGGTGACTACCAAGTGGTGCACAAGACCGGCCATTGCGCCGGCAGACTGATGTTGCAGATCCCAGTTACTCTCTTCTTTGAGACTGTCCATGATACCGTTGATGGTATTATTTGGCTTCTTCGGTACCTCACCAAAGGCTACCATAGCGGCAACAGCGGCGGCTCTGATACGGACGTCACACTCCTGCTTGGCCGAACATGCCTCAGTAATAGCACTGCGAGCATCGAGGCGAGACGCCTCCAAGCTCTCTGCAGAAGCCATCCTTTGGACAGCTGAGAGCGACTTTTTCAAACGATCGAAATCGTGCGTTACGATTCTCTCGGCATCAGTGATTGAGAAAGCATTTTTCCCAGCCTGCTCCTCACCTTGACAGACTACAGCTAGAACCGGAAGCTTTCCTGGGGGCACGTGTGCCTGTTCCACAAACGTGTTGAGTAATTGCTGACACTGGGCGCGAGCAACTTTAACGTAGCTGGTAAGGTCTGCATAAAAGGCTGGTCTGTCTTCCTCTACAAGAGGGCGAAGGGATTCTACAGCTGCTGCTCCGAAATCATCCCTGTCAAGAGTGTTAGAGGCAAAAGCAGCGAAGATCATGGCAGTGAACATCTGAGTTGAAGCATATGGTGATCTGAGGAGAGGTACAACCGTCGGATTGAAGACTTCTGCACGTTTTTGAATAGGCCAGAATGAGATTGCCCTCCCCATAGCTTCACAGCTCATGATGCGAGTTCTGATCATGGCTTCAGCTCCTACAAGATCAACATCACCCTGCATGATAGCCGCATCGATATTATGCGACGTAGGCGTGCTCGTTGGCACAATAGGTTGGACTTTATCAGATCTTCGTCGCTTCTTAGACGGCTCGGAGTTGCCGTTCTGGGATGGAGGGTGATTGGCTGTAGCAAGCGGTGCATAAGTGTGCCCTGACGGTTTCAAGAAGAGCGTCGCATCTATCGGGATGCCGTGTCGACTTGGACCTATTGGGTGCGTCGTGAGAGTCAACAAGGCTTGGACATGTGGTTCGAATGCGGACATGAACAAGTCAGGGCCTTGAGCGACTAGAGCGTCTGCTAGCGCATTCCATACTTCGAGTGAGAGTTTGAGTACAGGTTCGTTCCGCTCCACAAGCAAGTTTTGGAAGACCAATCTGAGAGCTTTGCCATTTATCCAAGCTTTTGTGTCAGATCCCTCAATCTTAATGAAGGTCAACAAAGCTCGCAAAACAGCAGACCGCACGCTTGTGATTGTATGGCGTAGGAAGGGGTAGAGGCGTGGGACGAGCTCGTGGAATGCTTGAAGCGGATCGTTTGCAGCATTCTGTTTCATGGCATCCAGTACTTCTGGGAAACTGCACAGCTTAGCGAGCAAGTCCATCACTGAGCCGGTGCTAGCGCTTAGATCATCACTCAAGCTCGACAGGCACTCCCATACGACACTAATGAGGTGGCCAATCTCGCTTGACCTGACATTGACGAACTCTTGAGCAACTGGAATAAGTGTGGCTGCACTGACGGCGCGAACGTCGTCATCTGCATCTCCAAGACCTTTGATGACACATTCAAGAACACCGTCCATGAGAGAGCGGTCTTCAAAGAGCAAATCAGTTCGGATAGCCACAAGATATCGCATCCCAATCATGCCTCCATGACAAGCATGCCAAATTCTACGTGACACCTTTAAGTCCTTCTGCATGACGAGCCTGTAGAGAATGTGGTTGATCTGATGGACCGTTGTCGCCGGTACATGCTGCAAGAGGGCGCCAAGAACCTGTCCCACAGTCTCGCGAATTGGCGCGACTGCATTGTCGGACACGTAGTCTGCAAACCGGTCGAGCATGAAGACGCAGCATATACGACAGGCCAAGTCATCGAGCCAGGCACGATTCAAGGCCTCGTTCTCTTGTCGCGATCTTGTCGCTTGACGTCCAGCACCTGCACCGTGGACACGGATGATCTCACGAAGGCCCATTGCTGCACCGTGCCGGATTTCCCATTTTGGATCGAAAAGGTCGACAGTGAGAAACTCGCAAAGGCGTTCAAAGGGCCAGTCTTTCCCTTCTTCCTCGGCGTCTGCGACAAGTGTCGATTTCTCCGGAACAGAAGCTCCCTTGAACTCTGACACAACTTTCGAATCGTCATCGCCGCCTTTGCGATCCAGTGAGAAGTAATCTGCATTCCCATTCGCATCTGGATCCTGCTTGATCTCTGGCTTGATGTCCATGTCTACCGGCGTCTGCGAAACACTGGTACTGCCTCTCCGCGGTGCAGCAAAGTCGTACTTGAACTTCTTGTTGTCGCGTTTGAGTTCTTCTTTTCGCCGGCGCTTCAACATGTTGAGCTGGCGCTTACTCATCTCCCCGCCAGGTGTCGGTGGTGGAATGTCATCCGGTGATTTGACGATGGCCTCGTCATTGCTCTGAGTACTCAAGGCTGATGAATTAGTATCTAGCCTGGGGACCTGGGGCTGAGAGAAGGAAGCAGAACGGACTGCAATGTCCTTTTCCGTGACTAGATCATCCTCCATGTACTCGCCACCTAGACCGAGACGAGCAGTGAGCGTCTTCTTCTGATGAGCAAGACGCTCAGTGGGTTTGAGTCCAGCAAGTTGAAAATCATACTGCTTCCCGGCACTACCGAGTAGCTCCTTGCCATACGTCAGAATTGATTCGACATCAAGAGTGGCGAGTTGCAACTGATCTGCATTGTGAGCAGGCGGCGAGTCAACACGATGATCGTCGTCGTCGTCGTCGTCGTCGTCGTCATTGCCGTTTGTTTCGGGCTTGACATCAGCTTCGAGGGTCGCATTGGGATCGTATTTCTCGGCATGTTCGACAATGCCTCCGATGGCCTTGGCAGCTGCAGTCCTAGTATCCCATGACGGAGATCTAAGGTAAGGGACAACGCGAGTCAGGAGGTTGAAGAGCTCGTCCGGGTGGTTCTTTTGCACGTCTGCGAGCTGCTGCGCGGCGGTGTTTCGGATTAGGGCTGTGCTTCCAGTATCCAAAAGGGTCACCAAGCGATCAAGCCTAGAGGCTGCCATGTTCTAAACTAAACGCTTCCGCTCCCTCCCCAACCCAGCAATAACGCCAACCCAGTACGGCCTGCGACTAAATGAAGGCGTGCATGAGGAGGACTATCGTTGCAGGAGAATGGGGAATGACTCTAGTGTCTATCCCTGATGGAAAAGGGCTGGCGGGAGTATTTGACGGGAGGTAGAAGGTGTTGTGCGCGCAAAGTGAGAAGCGACAGCCAATCAGCAATCAGCGCTGAGGGTGGCACATTTTGCGGGCGCGGGAATGGTCGCGATGGCGTGGAGCGAAGCAGTCGATACTTCAGCGTTCTTTTAAACTTCCAGCAAGCCCGCTGTCTGGAACGTTTTGGCGACCGTGACTGCGCGGCCAGAAGTCGACGCCCTGTCGCAACTTCCACGCCCGCCAACTCCCTCGACGTGTCTTCATTTTTATTTCATCTTCCACTTTCTCTCCAGTCTTCCACTTCCCTAGCTCAGTTCCCCTACAAAGCCTTGCATGCATATAGCGTGCCATCCTTGCTTGGAGTCACTGTCTACCAGAGGCGCACCCGGTCTGGCACCAACTCAATGCAGGCCATAGCCGTGCTCAGATGCGTCCCGCATGAGCATCAGGTCAACTGACAAAAACTGTGGACTGTTGCGCTGACGCGATGGGAGATCTGCATGTCTAAGGGTTGCCTAACGGGCTCGCGACATCACGTGACTCGTCACGTCCTCCCCCTTGTCCCCCAGATATCCGGGCTCGCCAAGCACAAGCTCGAACATGTCACAAGCCCAAGGCCGAGGTCATCGATAGCCCTCAATCCGGGGGAAGCTTCGTAAACGCAGTGGAGGACTGCCTGCATACAGTGATATATCAATTGCTCTCCATGATTACTTGTAGGAAACACACTTTGTGAGTGGTGGCATATATCTTGTTCGATACTGTATAAAGCCCTTGTACATATATAACAATATGACATTCGCTCTGAGTCGCCTTTCTGCCCTCGCTGCCCAGTTCGCACCTTCGTCATTGTCATCTTCACCGGCCGCACCAGATCCACCTCACACAGGTTACCAGCACCGACACCACATCCACCAGCTCTCGCCCACAGCCTTCCTCCCCCGTGCTGCGGCCATCGAGCCTGATGCCTGCGCGGTTTACCATACCACTTCGAATGGCAAGGTTCTCCGTCGCACCTACCGTGAGACTGCAGACCGCGCTAGGGGGCTTGCTTACTACATCCGCAAGCACGGCTACAAGCGGACTGGTATTCTGTCCACCAACACCCCTGCGTTTCTGGAGGCGATATTCGGAATTGGCGCTGCTGGTGGGGTTAACGTGGCCATCAACTATCGCTTGAAGAAGGATGATATCGAGTACATATTTGGCCATGCAGATGTGGACTCAATCATCGTTGATGACGAGGTTAAGCACCTGCTCGAAGGGTTCGTCCAGTCGCACCCGGAGGTGAAGATCATAGTGGATCTGGATACGGACGTCGACGAAGGCCCGTACGACGAAGCTGTACTAGAGGGTCTGAGGCATGACGAAGACAACGGCTCTCAAGGCTGGGGCGGGCTACAGATGGAGGTCGCGGACGAGGAGGGCCTGATAGCTCTAGCGTATACGTCTGGCACCACTGCCCGGCCCAAGGGTGTCGAGTACACTCATCGAAGCTCGTATATCGCTTCAATAGGGAATGTCATCGAGAGCGGTCTCAACACACACAACTCCAAAGCCCAAAGATGCCATTACTTGTGGACGGTATAGCCTTCTTTTCCCTTTGCGTCGTACACAAGCACTGACTATCGCATAGCTGCCCATGTTTCATGCTATGGGGTGGACGTTCCCTTGGGCTGTCACGGCTGTTCGAGGCACTCATTACTGTTTGCGCAAGATCGACTATCCGCAGATTTGGCGACTCCTAAAGGACGAGCACATCAGCCACTATAACTCTGCGCCAACTGTCAACACACTTCTCTGCGCAGACCCAAATGCAGAAAAACTCCCAGGTCAGTCGCAAAGCAACATTCATATCTTCAACGCGCAGCGCTGATTTATAGACAGAGCCTGTAAGAGTGACTGTAGCAGCAAGTCCTCCGACTGCGCACCTTTTTGAAACGATGGAGAGCCTCAATCTACATCCTGTGCATGTGTACGGGTTAACAGAGACGTATGGCCCCATCACCAAAGGCTACTTCATGCCGTCATGGGATGATCTACCTGCCAAGGAGAAGTATGCTCGCATGGCCCGACAAGGCCACGGATTCATCATGTCCCTCCCGGTCAGGGTGATCAAGACCATAGAGGACGAGAGCGCATCAGGACATGGTGGGGTCTCAGATACTATAGTCGATGTTAAGAAGAATGGGACCGAGATTGGCGAAATTGTATTCATTGGCAATATCTGTGCCAAAGGTTACTATAAAGATGAAGCTGCAACGCGCAAGCTGTTTGCTGGTGGAGTCTTGCATTCTGGCGATCTCGCAGTATGTCATCCAGACGGTGCGATCCAGATCCTGGACAGAGCCAAAGACATCATAATCTCTGGGGGTGAGAACATCTCGTCTCTGTCGGTGGAGTCTCTGCTGGTTACGCATCCTGATATCCTGGAGGCGGCCTGTGTGGCCGTGCCTCATGAGAAATGGGGTGAGACGCCCAGAGCTTTCATCACGGTAAGGGAGGGCAAGGCTGGCACGTTGACGGGTGACGATGTGATCGACTGGGCCAAGAACAAGAGCAACATCAGTCGATTCATGGTGCCTACCGAAGTGGATATTGTGTCAGAACTGCCCAAGACGAGTACAGGGAAGTTAAGGAAGAACGTCTTGCGGGAATGGGCCAAGGGCGGGAAACGAGACCTAGCTAATTGGTAGGCGTCATGGTGCATGGCCATGATCTTGAAGCGTATTAAACTGTCAGTTATGACGACAACTTCGACGTAAATGAAGGTCTCACAACGTCGTTCGGCATCTATTACTTCACTCTGTTGCCCAATCAAACATCTGATACGTTTCGGCAACATTACAATGTATTGTGGTTGGACAGTGTTATTGCGTTGATGCGTCTTAGCAGCAGCGATAGCAACTCGGTCGCAAATTGCGCAAGGCGACCACTCGCTTGCTGCAAAGCATGATTGTCGTCTTATCTGCTTATCTGCCTGAGTAAGTAGGCTCAGGCATGCGGGCCGGATCAGATGGCGTCGCGTCAAAGCGCGTCTCTACACCCCTTAGACCTCGAATTCTGGCACCTGAGGTTTGGACGCGTCCAGTGCAGCACCGTACCGCGCCTTCCCTTTCCATGCACTTGCACTACTCAACTTCCGCTCCACTGTCACGGCAACTAGCTTCAGCAGGACTGGTACCTGAGTGCATGCAACTACAGGCGTGCACACTGCAAGTTGTACTCGCAGCCGTCCACTGCCAACTTATATCTTGGCCTCGACAGACACCGTAGAGACCTGGATCGTCACAGATGTTAACATCAAGTCACATTGGCCCGTCGTTGCCACCTACCCTGGGAACTGGACGGCACCGCTAGTGAGAGACTATTTCCTTTGCGTGGGTTGCCACAACGTGCGTGTTGACCGTATGCTACACTGAGGTGTACCAGAATCATACCTGCCGCTCGTCACATGCCAATGATGTTCACGCGTTTGAAGATGCTGTCGACACTGTGTCTACGCACATGCATGGGCATAGGCTTGTCAGCTGAAACGAGTACAACCTGGATCATGAGAGCTGTATCCCAATCAATGGCCATCTCGGTCGCTATCCTGGCGTTGATCCTTGAGTGGAGCTAACATGAATGTGGAGTGAGAGAACTAAAGGCAGGTGACTCCCGCACGAAGTACTGGCGCGTTGCATCTTTCTAGATACGAATTGTTGCCTTGCACAAAAAGAAGGCGATTGTACCTCCTCATTCTCTGTAAACCTGTATACCAGACACAGCTTCCCCGTAGTGTTGAATGGAATGGCCTACAACTACGCTGGGCACGAAGCACCATAGTATCAGGCAGAGATCGAATTAAGACGGCCAGAGGCATGGCTCACGGAATAGACAGTCGTTCTCAATGCGGCCTCGTTCAAGACATGAAGCTAGCTCAAATGGCATACACTCCAGATTCTGACGCACGCATTGCCTATGCGAACATGGGAGCAGTATACCCTGAGATGACCAAAGAGCGACTTGCAAGTGGCTCAGTCAAGATCTCATGCACTCCTACACAGTCAACATTGTGCTCGGAAGTAAGTGTATGATCAGGCGTCGCAATCCTGCCACTTTCTGCTAGTATTAGTAACAGTATTTGGATAGTAAAGCTGAAATATGGGGAAGCCTCACTAGAAAGCAACGCAAGGACGGAAATTGTTTGCGTCATTTGGGAAGGCTGGGAAGCGCAAATGGGCAGCTTGATCAGGCATATCGCGCAAGAGAACCCATTATATACAGCTCAGCTCCGATGATGGGGCTGACGTCGAATTGGATGCAGACCAGAGTGATGCAACCGGTATGGAATCTGGAAGCTACAACAAATTCTGTGCAACATCGGCTCTAGAAGATACCGAAGTGCAGATCAAGGGGTTGAAACGTTAAAAAGTAGGATACTCGCACTTAACGGAGCGCTTTTGACAATGAGCTGGGCTACGTAAAAGCTGCATCAGATGATATCAATGCCTAGTCGAATAAGGCCGACTCTGAATAGAAACTTGTATGTATAAAGAGGCGTGGCTAATACTCGAGCGACGGAATCAAACGTTGGCACCTTGCAAGTAGCATCAAGGAACTCGACGAGGAAAACGCAAAAGAATACCCAGATAACTCCAATTCTGATAAAGATATTCGAAAACATGACAGGGTTGCAGATGATCTTCCGCTCTATACCAGTTCTCGAGCCTATCAGAGTTGTAGCGGTTGAGGAAGCACACTGAGGTGTTTTGGTTTCATTAATCCTAAAGTCAAGAAAACCACCCAACCCTAAGCACACCGAGAGATGCTTACAAACAAGATCCGATAAGCTAGCTGCCAATGATATCTGACTACTGCGCTTCAGTTGTCCATCTCCATTTGACTATGAGCACCAAGATAGCTGCACTACTAACTATGACCAAACAGAAAGGTTATCTCAGCGACGATGGTCTAAGAACGGTAGCCTACGAAACGACAATTCATCGCAATGGCATCTTCAAATTGATGAATTTCAACGAAGACCTCTCTTGACCGCTCTAAAAGCACTTAGCTTCAAATCAGGAGATAGCGTTCCAGACACTTATCCCAGATCCTCGCAGATTGCAATCGTATGGTGGGAATATTGGTCAAGCAGTTCTATAGTGCTGTCGAGTCAAGGAGTATGCGTGCCAAACGTCTACGAGAGTGTCGAATCGTATTCTCGAGTCTTGTCGCAAACCTAACCTCACAAATCAATGACCGGCAGCGCCTCGTCGACTTTGACTTCACGCCAACTCTCACCCAGACAATGACCCTGGCGCGTGGGTGTTATCTCAGTAAGAAAGGCACTAGACTCCACGCACGTGTGAAGTCTGATATAACAGATGATGCCACCACGGCCATGGATGAAATGTTTCCAGAGGCAGTGGCACATGCGTACCAAGCACTGCAACAGATGTGTCAGGATTTTTAGTAGCGTATGCCTCCTGAGATCGACGTCGCACTTGTCTCTATACAGCGCGACTACATGACAGCCTTTGGTGTTGCGGCCAACAACAAGCACCTCGCTTCTTCTCAGAGAGACTACCGATGCGCCGAGAGATAGGCGACACTCTCAACACAATGGACGCCACCTCCCAGCTCGTTATCGACCTTTTGATCGAATGGCTAAAGGCTGAGGTAGTACGGGAAGATTTTGATCTCACCAAGACGGACTACGATAACACGGACATCGACATGCGCGATGGCGTTGACGACTTCGACAACAAGGAGATGGACCGCCCGGATAGCTCTGGAGAAAACGATGTAGACGCGAACAAGGAGGAGAATGGGTAGCATAGAGTGAGCGTGAAGGGAATCGTGACCTACCGAGTTCTGCGTTCGTTGATGCTGCTCATCTGTCATCAGGAAATGCCGGTGGTGAAGAAACGGATCTGTCCGCCCTTGTTGGCCTTCCCTTGGGGCTTTCCGGGGGATCTGCTCGATCAAGGACTGCGATGATAACGTCAAACGATTGATTGGAGGTCAATGGCTTTGTCAACTGGTGATTGCAATACGGTCAATGGATCACCAAATTGATGCCAAATTTAATAAGAGGGACATGGAAGAATGATGGATGGGATAGCGTCGATCCTGCCTCCCGAACGTTCGCTCCGAGCACAATGTCGTCCTGATTCGTACTGTCTAATGCGTCGTTGCAGGAAGGGGGGATGGTGCACTCGCATAAGGTGTATTGAATTAGGATGGATACATATGGGACGGCGAAAAACCAACAATGCTCCTGCTACCATCCCCAAACCGGGTCGGTTACCGAGGTTTATTAACCACCATGTCATGAGCCAGCTGCCCATGTGGATACCCTCTTCTTCCAAAGCACCGTAAAGTCCAGTAGGAAGTGGTTCTAGTTGTGGAGATTTCAGGAACATCGGTAGAGGATAGAGTGTGAACAGCTGTGGAGTGCAGACAGCCTAGCAAGGCGGAAGCACGTGCCGTGTCTTTGATCTTTTTTTGGATCTTTGGTGCACAGCCTCAATGCTAGCCCTATGCATGCACATGCCCGCATTCCACATCCCGCACAGTAGGCTGCTTTATTCCTGGCTGAGGAACGGTATTTGCCGGATGCATGGTGCATGCAGCATGCAGTTATCATACTCATAAATTGTTGTGTGCTTTAAGGCAGCATCTCAAGCGACTGTGCGGATACCATACGTGTGCCTGATCAGTCATGGATGGCCTAGCCTGTGCAGATTACAAATTCTGTCGATTACGAGCCCGCAAATACGACGACCAAGCACACACGCCGGAAACCCTCGGACCGGGTATGTATTGCTTCATTGGAATTTCATCAAGACTCACGAAATTCTCACATGGCGTCTGCAAAGAGTCATCATTAGGCGAAGGAAGGAATGTAGACAGAGAGCACAATATGACCTATGGCCGCTGGGGTTTCTGTATACAGTAAGACGTGCAGTCGAATATAGGCTTAACCATCCTTCGCCCAAGCCTCGCGGTAATCAGTCTTCTATTTTCTGCACTGCTCGCTAACGAGGGCAACGAGGAAGAGTAGAGAGGATGTCGCCGCGGTGTTCTCGCGGTTTACTGTATCCCAGTGTCGTATGCAGGTATGCGGGTAGCGTAGCAGCCCAGACCCACATCTGCCCAAATGGCTTGCTTTTAGACGCTTGTTACGCTTCGCGGCTAGAGTGATGCCACCCTGCACTGAACCGTTGTCTTGGCGTTGCCATCTACTGCGCTCTTCGCAGACTACGCCTCGTATACTTCGCCCTTTCGGATCGTCTTCAGGTTGGAAGACTTGGTGGATCTTGCCCTACACCAGTATCTACAGTACGCCATCCTCCCGCTTTAGAATCAAGGGGGCGTCAGACGGTCTGATGCCTCGCATAACCCACGCGAAGAGTTACTGACGAGAACGGCAGACGGCATGTCCCGTTCAAATTTGCCATCACCTAGGCAGAATGGAATCTGGGAGGTCCCCATGCGTAGGAGCACTTGGCTCTCGATCGCTACTAATAATCTCCTAATCCGAGGTCACCCTCGCCTCTTTGTCGGTCTGTCCATTGGCCTGCGAACAGGTTCGAAATAGACCGGCTTGAGCCATAGTACGCCGTAGAACAATGGATGGGCGTTGCATCCATGCCTTTCCCGGAGCAACACTACCCTATGTCTTCGCTCTGATGTGCTGCCCGGATGATTTTCATCTAACTCAATAGCGAAGCTACGGTGAGAATCCTTACAATATAGACAAAAAAGAGCACACGCTATATTTCTCTTTCCTTGCCGTGTTGGTAGGCGCCCTTCTCGCGCATGACACCAAGCCACGCCCTTCGCATCCTTCGTACGGCGCTCAAACGGGTGAAGGAGAGGACAGCCTTCGTCTACGCCCGTTGGCAACACCACCACAGCACTGCACAGCACCGCACCGCCCTCAGCATCCATTGATAAGTGGCCATTTGCAAGTGGGTACCGACCCGGCATACATACATACATACATACCCACCGTACGTCCCACATACACCTCGCCTGCATCCCGCATACGATCACCTGCCCCATCTTGTCTTAAGTCTTGCATGGGCCTTTTACTTTGACGCTATCAGATGCATGTTTCTACAACCTTGTTCAATTTCTAGGATCACGCCTCTCTTGCCTTTTCGAGAGAGCTTTTGCCTAATAATGCCATTTCCTTTCCGGATAGGACAACAGCTGAGGCTGCATGACAGTGTGATCGACTTCGACGACCCGGCTACTGCTTCGTCGAATAAGGATATATCAGTGTCATCCTACCGTCCAGCGTTTACTGATTCGAATGTGTGCAAGGACAGGCACAACTCGTCATCGAGTGTGTTTGTCTTTATCGGAAACGCAGGTTTTATGGACTCGGACCGTTTTAACAAAGGCCTCCGCTGTGATCATAACGAGAACGGATACGCTTCGAGACGTCTAAGGCCAGCTCACAGTTCAGTGACTCTATCAGCTGCTTCTCTTTCAAGTGATTGTGCTGCTGCTGCACCACAACCACTTAGCAGCCCACTGCCTCAAGGACATTGGTCACATATCCCAGAAGCCTATCGGCCACAAAGTTTCGTTGCTGCAACAGCTAGTGAGCAGCCAGAATCATTGTTCGCTTTCCGCGATCGGTTGCCCCCACCAACGATCCACACCTCCCACACACCTCCTTCTCTACCAACCTTGGCCAGCCCTCAAGGGCACTCAAAAAGACGGAGGGGAGTACCGAAGGACATCGTTGTTAGAGAACCAACAGCACAAGACCAGCCCAACCCAACCTTTCTCTATCCCCAGCTCAGTCCTTACGACGACCCCGTCCGCACTCAGCGAGCCTACGAAGCGTCAGCGCCAGTCTTATCGATGCAGAGATCGGTCAGCCAACCGCAGTCGCCCACCTGGTTCAACTCTCCCCAGTCAGCGACAGCTACAGAAGGCTTGCCGTCCCTTGGCATCCCTCGTGCACCTACGTACCCTCCAGCAACCCCTTCTTCAGCGTCAAGCAGAAGGAGAATGTACACCTCCGATACCGCCACACTACAGGACGATCAGGAACTCGCCATGTTTGCCGCTGCATCGGTCGGCCTCGGGCCAGAAGGCACCTTCCGCCCAGCGCATGCCTCAATCGATACCTCAGGCCGACCTTTCTACGCTGGCAGCCGTGCAACAGCAAGATACTCGCCCCAACGTTCCGACACGATCTCCTCTACGGTAGAAACGCCCACTACCCGCATGGCACTAGAGCAGCTGGCTTCCATGCCTAGCTCTTCTGTCCCTTCGAACCACCGTCCGCTTGCCCGCCCCAGCGCTACCGGTCTGGATGCGTGGATGAGCAACCCCACACCATCTGTAAACCTGGAAGGCACGGGGCCGACAGCAATGCAGCCGGACGTCAGCCCCATCGATGAAGAGCTGCCGGACTACGCCACCAGCCAGGCACAGGCGGTAGCAAAGAGCAGACAAGCCGCCGCCAACCGCGCGCAGGAACTGCAGCGCCGCTGGCGAGCCGGTATGGGCAGCTCGCACGACCGCATATGAACGACGACGGACTTTATCTCCCCGCTACCTTTCACCATGCGCAGTACCAATCTTACACCGAAAGAGTCCTGATATGAACAAGGACTTTTGCATACAAGGCATCCACTAGAAGCGGGGAGGAAAGAAGGGCATTGCATGGACCGGGAAGGTTGGCAATGAAATCAACCATCGTTAGCCGCTCATGTTTGGAAACGGTCGCTACATTGTTTCATTTACACTAACGTGGGCGTCTTTGAGATACCCGACGAGAGAGGGGCTTACCTTGCCCGAGGCACCTCTTTCTTCTGTCATTCGCTTCGCTGTTTTCCCTTTCTCTACCATGTTCCAAACTGGCTATACATCCGGTTGGGCTTTCCTCTCGCCTTCAATTCGATTTGTACATATTCATATATCAATTCATCTGATAAGCCACGCTGGAAACGAGAAGAGCGCCAGGCGAAAACAACCTTCCTTGAAATCGATTGTTTCACTCTACGTCACCGTGTTCTACGTTTGAGATATCCTAAGACCTACTTATTACAGCTACCATGGGAGGGCACGACCGTGCATACCAAAAGCACCGATATTTTATATCTTGACACCCTCACACTAGTCCTCGGTAGTTCTGCACGTACAACTATTCAAGGGTCATCTTGCCAAGCTTGTAACAGAGCTAGGTGTGAGGATTGTGCGAACGAAGGATGTCGGAAGTGACGAAGCTGCTTGCTTTAGACTTCGCTCGTTGCGTATCTGAGCCAGCTGTAGCTACTCTGCAAGTCTTTGGTGTGAAAACCACCGCTTCTTGCTGGTTGTCTTCTTCGGATCGAAAGATAGAGTTGAAGATATATTGTCTCATTCAGAAATCGTCATGATTGAACAGGATAAACGCCGCAACACCGTCGCTCATGCCACATCAAGGAGGCATGTCCTTTTCTTTTCCATGCAGAAGCGCTCGCGCAAATCGAAGGTCTCGGAAAGGCAGTCCAGAGTAGAGAGGCAATCAACCATCGACATCCATACCGTCCTCCTCCAAATCACCATTGCGCACAACGCGCACCTTCTTCTTGCTGCCCTTGAGCTTCGCACGCCTCTTGTCGAGCTTCTCCTTCTCAAGTCTCTCCTGCTCCTCGAGTGCCTCTTCGTCTTCTTCTTCTTGCATATACTCCTCCATCTCCTCCTGTTGCTGTTCCTCTTCCTCTGCCCTGAGCGCCTCGTCCCGCAATCTAGGCGGCAGCAGATGTTGATTCTCAGCAACCAGTTTCCTGTCTGCTTCGAGCTGCTTCTCTTTGTTCCCTCTCATTCTGTTCCTGTAGAAGACACGCTCTCTCTTCGCTCTGATCTCTGCTACTCTCTGCATAGCCTGCAGGGTCTTGGCGACCAAATCACGGTTGTAGCGGACAGGTACGTTGCGGCGCTGGGCAAACTGCAGGGTCGAGTCGACGGTCATCTCTTTGCCGTGGGCGCGTCGGAAAGACTTTGTCCAGGCGAGCTTGCGTGGGTTACGCTTCATCTTAAACTGTTGTATGTTCCTTATCAGCGAGACAAGTTCTGGAATACACTTGAGTGGTGGGGGAAACTTACGTTTTTGTGGCATTTTGAACGGCAAAACTTGAACATTTTGGCATCGTTGCGCACAAAGGTGATACCCTTTGAAGGGTAGCACGGTTGCGAACAGAAATAGCAGGTTTCAATCCTGGCAAACCTGTTAGCTTATTTGCAGATGCTTCCTTGTAAGTCAGCGGCTCACCTCATGTTGGCGACACACTGCTACTGTGCAGAGTAAGTGTATATATCGGATAGTCATACGTTGTAGGATATATATCGGCGGGGCGAGTTGCTGTTGAAAGAATATCTCGTCCGAAACTTTTTGATGGCCCGTGCGCCTGCCCGTTTGTCGATCCTATAGAGAGAAAGTTCTCCGAGAACGCGGGAGTGTCTCGATGATCAATTACTATTCGTACAGCACGATTCATACCCGTCACACGTCAAGGAATTACATCACATACTAACACATTTACACTTCCCTCATCACCAGATTCAAGTTGGTGTTCTAAGATGGCAACAGCAGTAGCTCTTGGCGTAGGCATCGCCGCGGCAGCCTTCTTCGTAAGATAGACCCTGGATCATCCTACGTAGGATATCGCTAATCTTGATTTCGTAGGGGAGAGCTGGTCTGGTTGCATTGCGACGATCGCGAGGTGCGACCAACTCGCTAGGCAAAGCTTTCTACAAAGGAGGATTTGAAAAGACCATGAACAAGAGGGAGGCTGCGCTCATACTCGAGACATCGTATGTTATTTGAAGATACATCAGTGTCAGATGTGAGGCGCAGTAGTGCTAAAGAACTATTACCACAGGGAGCGAGGCGTCACGAAAGAGATCATCCGCAAGAAGCACCGACAGCTCATGCTGCTCAACCACCCTGATCGAGGCGGGAGCCCGTATCTAGCCACGAAGATCAACGAGGCGAAAGAATTCCTGGAAAAGCATGGCTGAACGAGCTTCTCTTGAACCATATTAGAGTGTGTACAAAATATTTGAGATTTACAAGAGCTTAGCGCGGCGTTGGTTGGGTCAAAAGGTGCAGCTCAATCGAAGGCTTCACTTGCATACTTTTTGTACTGATTACTACACTCTTAAGAGCAGGAATGCCATATCGAATACAGAATCTACACTCAATATCCACTCGACATACCTGTCGCGCACCCATCCAGATCCTCAATGAGCGCCAGTAGGGTCCCAAGCTGGAGTAGGCTCTTTTTCAATTAACTTTACGAGCTGAGCAATAACGTCATCAAGATCCTCTTCCTCCAAGCCAAAGGTTTTGCGGTCCACCTTGGCTTTCTCCTCTACATCGCCGCCGACACCTTGCTGCATGTAAGCACCCATCATGGTATGTGCCATCATCTGCATCATATCGCCACCTTCTCTGGCCAACTTCTCGCCAAGCTCGAGTCTCTTCTCGTTATGGTGTTGCACAGTCCAATCTTCCTCCTTGGTACCTGTTGCCTTCTTGACTGCTTCAAACACCTGAGCGTTAGTTGCAGTGAAAGAAGAAGTATAGACAAAGTTATTGGCGTAGTGTTCTAGACTACGACGTGGGTTGGCAGAGTCAGTAAGAGGCAGTGCAAGAACCTTCGCGACTGTCTCGCCAACACGGGGAAGGGTTGACATAGTAAAGGGGCCCGCGGCTTCCCAAGTCTCAACCCTACGTTTGGCGAGGTCAATGCCGAAGGCGAAAGACATTCTCAGACTTGTCTCTGGCCATGGTCCAGTGCTGAAGCCTGTTTATTGCCGCCTTATTAGTGCTTGGTCTATGTACAGGAGCTTGAGCCGGAGAGTCACCTACCAATCCACTTCACACCCTTGGCCTCGATGGCCTCTCTCGCTTGCCTCTTCGGCAGGAAGCCTGGAACACGGTCCACCATCTCCTTGTTAGAGCCGTCGTTAGCCCACTCGTTCGGCACGATCCACTTCACGCCCGCAGCAGCGGCAGCATCAATCAATTTCAACTGGTCCATCGTGGCAGCTGGCGCAAGGCAGAAGATTGCCACATCTTGGCCCTCGAAGGCTTTGGTCAGAGCTACCTGGTCAGCGTCTGGACCATAGGACATGCGGATGACATTGATCGTCGATGGTAAGTTTGCCTTGGACTCTGGGCGGGCGATGACGGTGATATTGAATTTGGCTGGAGAGGTGAGAAGCGATGACAGAATGACTTTGCCGGTATTACCGGAAGCGCCGACAAGGACGACTTTCTGGAGGTGGTTTGTTGGGGCCATCGTCGCTGAGAGATCCTTCTTCTGTATAGAGGAGGCTTTGTGGTCGTCTGTCCAAAGTCTTGATGTTTACGGCTGTTGACAGGCCTGTAATCGTGGCTCTCACTATCAAGTGAATATTGTATACACTTCTTCAGTTGCTATTGCTGTTGTTGCAAATGCTTTGAAAGTGAACAAGAATCGATTCACCCAGCGCACCACCTTCAATATATACATCACAAACCGTCCAGATCAAACACACTACCATGTCAATGGTGAGCTCGGCTTCGCACCTCCACTACGCCATGACTTGAAGCCATGAGACCCAAACACAGATTTCGCTGCTCCACACAGAACATCTATTGATCTGGCACTCGGACATGTCGTGTACCAGCCAACCAGAAGCAAAAGATTAGGGTTGCTTAATCATCGAGCAGGACGCCCAGCACCGAGTCGGCTGGATTATTGTCCTCAAAAAGCTGCCTGGACAGCCAAGAACGGGGCAACTCGCTGCCGGTTCGCTGTATGAGCTGAGCCGAGTTTGGCTGTCGTCACGTGCGTCCACGAGAGCGCTCTATCAGTGCCTATGCCCTGGAATTAGCCAATGTTTGGCGGGAGCGGAAGTTGTATCGCCTAGGTGGCCCGCCTCCCGCACCCTGACCTGACAATATCATGGTCAGAAGTCTCCATCAACGTCTGTGTTGCGTGACTCCTCTGCACATAAATATTTGCAGCCTGTCAGGTTGTTACATATTAACCTTTACCTAAATCGGTAGGTTTGCTTGAACATCGCATTCACTACGTCTATTAGTTCTCATATCAAAGTTGCCTTGGGAAACATAGCTATATCGCTACTTATGTCATTAGACCCCAGACCAGGCTCTGCACCGCCTGATCTTCGACACTTAATTCATTTACAACCTGCTGCAAGATTTTCTTCGACATACCCTGAATGAACCAGTAGCCACAATGCTCGGCTCGGTTCACTAACAACGCCGTCCAATGGGCCAGCACCACGAGAGCGGCTGGGTTGTGGTGTGAAAGCAGTTGATGGAACTGTTCGGGAACCTTACGTACCCAAGTCGTCATACCCTGCCACGCAGTACCTACCTCATCGGACAGAAAATTAACACCGCAGCATTCGATCAAACCAGTGATGGCCGAAAGAGTAGCGAAGACGTCCATTGCACTCTCGGGTTTGCCGAGTGCTTCTGCCATACGCGAAGGGAGTGCGTGAACACGGTTGAGGAGTACTGACGTTGTGTTGTTACCCAGGGAGGACGCACCATAGTCTTCAGATCCTGACGAAGCCTCCATGCTCAGAGCCTTCTCCACCTGCGCAAGCATTTGCTTTATATTGCTTTTCCCTGGATTATCAGGCTTAGTCGCAGATTTAGACGTAGCGAGGCCGATAGTTGTCACGACTAATGGCAGTTCGAAAGGAGCCGTTATTGCTGCGATGATCTCCTGATCAGGTAAAGATTCATTCAATCCCCATATTGCACAACGTAGGAGGCATTTTAAATGCCTGCCTGCCTTTATGGCTACGTTCTCTATGTAGCTGTCTTCTGCGCCTGAGTTACAGTGCATTGTCTCTTCACGTCCATATGAGAAAGTGAAGAAGAACTGTACCATACACGAGCAATGGGCTTTCTTGGTCATATCGTCGCCAGGAAGCATGGTCAAATGGCAGGCAGAGATTGCCAGCAGACCAGACATCAGCCATTTCTGTTGCAGGGCTTGCGCTACAACGTCTGTCTGCCAATAGTTGGCCGCATGCTGTGCTCCTTCTCCCAAAGGAAGCGTGAGGCTTGTCACGCTGATGAAATGGTAAAAGTACTTCAGCGTTTCTAGATCTAGATCAAGATGGTCGCCTGCAGGAGGTTTCAAAGGTGGCGTTGTCACGCGACGATACTGCGATGGTGATGGAGACAGTGGCATCGCAGTGTCTGTATCACCCGGTTGTTGGTTGTCTGTGGTAGCCAGCGGTGCTGACCCGGGCGCAGCTGTCACTGGCGAAGCAGCTACCTCAAAGTATCTGAGTTTGGTTCCACGAAAGAACGTCTGGAGCTTCGCTGGACGAGCTAACGAGGGGAAGTGAGAGGAAGACTCGTTGACACCATGGATCTCAGACCAATGGCGCTTCATACGCTTAGCACTGGCACAGAGATTACCGCACCCTGCTGCCGTACAGCGATATCCAGGCATGATTGGCAATCCTTTAATGGGTTGAGAGGTTGAAAGGGGCAGAGACACATCTTGCGGCTCCAAAAGGTCTAATTGAGCAATGGCAGAAAGTAAACGTTGTCTTTCGTCGCGGTAGATCTTATGTCGGAGCAAGTGACTCTGCAACGCGCTTTTCTGGATGGCGTACTTGCATTTCAGGCAGATCAATACACCATACCTCGCCTCGTACTCGAGCAGATTACTTGAGCCGAGTGTGATGTTCTGCATAGGGTCTGGATGGATTGAATGCTCTGAATAGGTTGAACGAGCTGATTTAATCGAGTAGTATCAAATAGTATTGACTTGTTGCTCGAGAGGGTGCCAAATCTCAGCTATAGGAACGAAACCTAATCATTCTGTGTGGCTTGGGTGGGATGAGTTATTGACTGCACTTCCAGGAGCTATCCAGTCAGCTTTGGTTTCATTGTGACAAATTCAATCAAGCCTGACTGGGTTTTTTGTCTGCTTCGCATCATGGTTTCACGGAAGTGTACGGTGGTACATCCTAAATCAGAAGTGACTCTCGAACCTCCACTCGTATAGACGCGTTTGCTAAGGAGCTCGGCTTACTTGCCTTCCTAGGCTGTAATGTAAGCCATCTCAGGTAGGAACAGCATATATGGTTCCATACAGAAACACCACATCGCGTTCTGAATCGCATGTCGCATTAACCCACAACATTGACAACGGTTCCCTTTCCTAACCAATCAAGATCTTGACCGTCTCTGTCATGTATGTGTCTTCACCCTTATTCCCAATCTGCTTTGAAATGACCTCACAAATCAAGTCGTTAAGTCGCTCCTCCTTCATGTGCCCTCTTTTCAATGCAAACTCGGCGTGTAGACATATATAACCAAGATGCCTCGAGTAGGATATAGACCATCATTCACACCCATCGACCCACCATTGATCTAAGAAAGGTTGCCATTCCTGTTATATTGTCTCTATCCACAGTATCAATCTTTCATTCATTTCGTACTCAGTCAAGAGCAAAAGATGGCAGCACCGCAGAATCAAGCTGCATGGCTCATTAAAGCCGGCATCCCTCTGGAGGTCGGCGAGGCTCCACTACCTACGCCTAGTTCTGGCGAGATTGTTTTGAAGAATGCCGCAGTTGCTATCAATCCACTCGATTGTCATATGCAAGATATCGGCGTCTTCGTCCAACAGTGGCCCGCCATCTTCGGCTGTGATGTAGCAGGTGAGGTGTATGCCGTGGGACCAGATGTGCAGCGCTTCAAGAAGGGAGATCGTATTATTGGGTGAGTTGGCCAGGCTAGATCAGTTAGACAAAGAATCTAAAGACTGACACTATTATTCTCCGCTACAGACACGCAATCAACCTTGTCAGCGGCCGGCCTCAGGATGGTGCTTATGCTTTGTATACGGTGATCCCAGCTGACAAAGCGGCTATCCTCCCGGATACCATCTCCTTCATCGACGGTGTCGTGGTCCCGTTCGCCTTGGAAGCAGCGGTCTGCGCACTATCTCTCAAGGTGCCTGGCGTGGCCATGCCTGGCGTCTCTACACCAGCGCTAGCACTGCCATACCCCTCCCTACAGCAACCAGCGGTATCCTTGGGCAAGACACTCGTCGTATATGGCGGCTCGTCCTCCGTGGGATCCATGACGACCCAGCTGGCGGCGGCGGCCGGCATCTACGTCATCTCCATTGCCGGCGCGCACAACTTCGACTTCAGCAAGCGCTGCGGTGCCGCCGAGGTTTTCGACCATAAGGATCTTTCAATCGCAAATAAGATAATCGAAGCCGTTGGCAAATCCGGAAACGAATTCGTCGGCATATTCGACGCCATCGCCACTCCCGAGACATATGCCAACGACATCGCGATCCTCACCAAGCTAGGCGGTGGGCACTTAGCCTGCGTACATCCTCCTCCCCCAGCCGCCGACCTGCCCGCGAATGTGGATGCTGGTATGATCTTCGCAGTCAACGATGTCGTGACGCCTGTCTGGAAAGATTATGTTACACCCGCCTTGCAGGCTGGCAAGCTCCTGTGCCTTCCACCACCGACTGTTGTTGGTAAGGGGCTGGAGTACATTGATGAGGCATTGAAAAAGTCGAAGGCCGGTGTCAGCGCGACGAAGTTAGTAGTCGAGTTATGAGAGGTCAACAGAACTCCCTTTGCAGCGGCACAGCTGAAATGGCTTGGCAGTCCGCACACATAGATCGTACAATACTATCATCTGTATCAGTAATAATCTCATACTATAAACCGGGGGCGTTGATGTTCCAATCCATTAGGATTCTGCTCGCTGATGTGATCCTATTGAAGCTGATGCAACTTCTCATCCACATGCACATCTATTCTAAAATGGCGTTCAGGGTGTGTTTTGGGACTGAAGGCAAAAGAGTAGTGAGAAAGTTTGTCACAATAGAAGCAAGCAGTTGAATTAAAAGTACCAAACTAAGTATCAGTTTTTCTAGAGTAGCTATTAGCATGTTCTAGAACACCGTACTGGCTTTATTTAGTTAGTACCTCACTGACTTCTGCTTATTTTCCTCAAACTACAATATCAGCTAGTCAAAACAGAAGGGGCAGTCCGGATGTTGCTTAAGTGCCGAACACCGGGGTTCAGAGTAAGTGATGTGCTATTTTGGATGCCTGGCCGTCGATCAAGATCATACAACACCTTTCATTTCGCCCACTACTAGGCAGGAGGTGGAGGTGGAGGTGGAGGCACATCGCCAGGTGGCGGAGGCGGTGGAACATCGTTGCTTGGTGGAGGGGGTGGAGGAGCATCGTAGCCACCATAACCGCCTGGGGGAGGTGGCGGTGGTGCGTTTGTCTGCCAAGGTGCAGGACCGCCACGAGGTTGCTGCCATGGCGCAGGTCCACCTGATGGGCCATTGGGAGGACCACCATAGCCACCGCCACCATAACCGCCACCGCCGCCGCCACCTCCGTAGCCACCAGAGCCACGGTTGCTCTCTTGACGGTTGAGCCACGGAGCTGGAGCACCAGATGGGCCGCCTTGGGAACGCTCCCAAGGCGCAGGACCACCAGCAGCAGGACGCTCCCATGGAGCCGGGCCGCCTCTTGGGCCGCTCGGTGCGTCACCATTGGCATCCTGGTCGTAGCCGATCTGCCTGCCTGCATTCATTGTGTTGCCGCCTCCTCCAAATTCGTTCATCAAGCTGTCAAACTCAGCGTCCTGGCCACTGATCTGTGCCATTGGACGCTTTGGAGGCAAATTGCGGAAGTCGGTACCAGGACGACGGTCGGGGCAATCTCGGGCCATGTGACCAGAATTTCCGCATATGCGACAAATGATGCTAGCGGTGTAGTTACGGGCCTGTGGACAGTCGTACTTGCGGTGGCCGATCTCACCGCAATTCTGACAAGCCTGGTTCTCGTCATCGCGTAGCGTTCCGTTGAGTGCAGCAAGCTCGCGAAGCTGGTTGCGCTTGAGCTCATTTTGTCCTTCTGGAATGGAAGCAGCCTGGAGAAAAGACTTTTTGTTAGCATGCAGAAATCAAGTAATATCTGGAACAGGGTACTTACCGTTTCGATGACATTGTGGATAAGCTTCTTGGCTTTGTTAACCTTCTCCTCAGTATCTGCCATGATGAGACAGTGCAAGTCCTCGTCTTGGTTGCTGGCGTGTGCTGCATCAGATTTACCCTTGCCTTCCTTTACAGAGCCTTTGCCTCGGATAGCAATCTTCGCTCCAGATTCAGTTTCCATCTTCTTCAAAGTGTTGCCACGAGGTCCGATCAAGAGACCGACTGTTAGTAGAGAGAGCTAAGTGTTAGTGATTTGATTCATGGAGAGAAAAAAAGGTAATGCAAGTGGGTGATGTTGTTAGCAGCAGTGAAGATAAGAGTGGCTTTCGATCGCCATGAGCAGAACATAGCGCGCAAAGCAACGCATGATGAACTAACGCAACGCTCCTATAGCACACACTCTGGAAAACTTGCTTTGGAAGCGAAGCAGATTACTGTGCAAAAGGGTATACAAGGGGAAAGAGAGGGTTAGTGGGTTAGTGAGCATACTGAAGTTAATTTCTGGATAATCGTTAACAGGCACGTAGACCTTCTCCTGCGTCTTAGTCGGACGTCGATAGTCAGAAGGTGGCTGGTAATTGGGAATGGTCTTCATGGCCTTCTCGATGAGCTTGTGTCGTTCATCTTCAAGTCGCTTGCGGTAGCGATATTCGCGAGTGTTGACACGTCGACCGAAGTTATCGTACTGCGGTGGCGGAGAGGGAGATCTAGATCATACACGTTAATCACACTTTGCCGGTCTGAATGGTCCAAGCACCGCAAGATGTACATACCTATCACCGTCGGCAGGGACCACATCGTTGATCCTCAGCTTCTGCGTGATCTCCTCAATCCGAACATGCATCACGTAAGCATCGATCTGCTCAGTTGTCATGTTGCCTGTAATCTTCGTGGGAAGATTCATCAGGCCAGCAGCCTTGTTCTCGCCAGCATCGCCCCATCGGTTACGCTTGCGCCTCTTCTTCGTGCCATCAGGGTTGTACTCTGGCTCGCGACGCTCTGGGCTACGACCACGCTTCGCTCCGACGTCTTCGACGGGAGGTGAGAAGTCATCGCCCGGCGCATCGCTTCCAAACCGACGGCGGTTGCCGAGCGGAATGGTGTTGGCACCAGACTCACGTGGATTAACTCTCCACGACATTCTGACCGGTTGTTTGGGGATGTGTTGATGCGTTACGATGGGTGAAGGTTGCGAGTCTGGAGACAAATAGCCCGAAAGAAGTGAAGAACAAAGCCTAGACGAACTATTGCCAAGGCGCTAGTGGGTAAATTACGGCTAGCCAGATGGTTCATTGCTCCTTGGCCAATATTGCTTGGATGCCTTGAGACTGCATGCAGAAAACCCTGTATAGGATATTGAATCATAGATATTTGTATATAGAAAATTGACAAGGCTAAACTTTTGACTGATGCTGTAGGTGTTTGTCCTGGTCAGCCTTCATTCCCGTCATGACCCAGTTGCTCGATTCCTTAGCATACGCCTCGGCTCTCTCCTTGTCAGCCATCAGCTCCTTGATCTTGTAAGGTTCCGGAACATTTGCGCCCTTCTTCACCGCTGGGCGAGCCCACATCCTCTCCTCCCATGCTTTCAACGTAGGGAATGCATTAATGTCGATGCCAGCCCAGCCGGCAGCTGAAATCCAGCCCCAGTGTGCAATATCGGCAATCTGACACCATCTTGTTAGCTTTTCATAAAGTACACATGTCATCATACTGATGGCAGACAGAACTTTCACCTTGAACCTACCGTGCATTTGTTACCAACGAGGTAATCGGTCTTCACATCACTCAAGTGCTTGTCAAGCACACTGTACAGGCGTCTGGCCTCAGTCTGGTAGCGATCAATACCGTACTGGATCTTCTCAGGTGCATATCTAAAGAAGTGGTTGGCTTGGCCTTGCATTGGCCCGACACCAGCGTTCATGAAGAACGTCCAGTTCGCCACCTCGATAGCATCTCTCGAGCCAGCCGGGTAGCTAAGCTTGTGATCGTTGTCGTAGCGGTCGATCAGGTATTGCATCATGCTGCCGCTTTCAAAGACACGAATCTCCTTGCCATCGGTGAATTTGTCGGTTAAAGCGGGGATTCGTCCATTCGGATTGATCTCGAGGAACCAAGGCTCTTTCTGTTGCTGTTTCGAGAATTCGAGCTTGGTGAACTCGTATGGCAGCCTACATGCCACCGTTCAGCCAATCGTTCATAGTCCGACTTACAACCGATCTATGCTTACCCAAGCTCTTCCAGAAGAATCGATATTTTGATGCCATTAGGTGTTTGAGCAGTGTAAAGATGAATGCTCGATTCTCCAGCCATTTTGTAGTTGGCCTAGAGTTTTTCCTTGATTCAAACTTTGGTTGTCGTTATAGTGGCTGAATTTGAATATATTGCTAGATATTTTTAAGTTGAGAGCTGCTCTGGATCGAAGGTATTCATCAATGGATGAGGCTACTTTTATCCACTTACACTTAGGCATGTGTTGGAAGATCTACATCATGAATAGCTAATCCTCAATAATAGCGCGCCGTCCACTTGTTTCCATTAGAAATCAATCAGGCAGTTAAGCTCCATCGGGTAAATGGCTGTACCTTGGCGTTTGCGGATCCCTAAGTCCCATCTTCTAGGTCTACTGCACGCTTCGACACGTCGGAAGTTGATTTATCACCCCTTGCATTGGGTCTGCACGAGCATCACGGCAGAACTATCCTTGGAAGGAGCCATGGAATAATTGTCTACCATCTCATACTCCAATAGTGTAGTCAGCTTTACAGTCAGAAGCCATCGCGGGATCTTATAATTCTATCACCGCGCAACCCGCAATAGCCTCACGCTTATAAATACTTATCGCAGGATGTGGTACCATTGGAAATGGAAGTGATCTTGGCGCACTTTTTCAAGCGTGCTGGACCCAAGTTTCATGTTACTTCGATACTGCTTAAATGTATCTGTGGGCTAATCCGCATAACCGCCGGGATTTTAATCTAGCCGGGTTGGCGGGCTTATGGCTAGGAGTTATGGAGACCGTGTGGGCTGGAGGAGATTTAGGGTCTTGATGAAGCAAGGAGAAAGTAGTAGGAGGCAACGAAGCAAGCGGTTGGTGGTAAAGTCTGAATCTCAGCGGGTAGCCCTTTCAACCAAGGAGTTAGACCAGGGCAATACTGCGTCAATGAACTCCCAACCCCAAAAGAGGAAACACGGCGTTTACACTTGAATACATCACGATCTCTAACAAGCACAGCTGTCCTTTGGCGCATCACCAGCACCCGCATTCAGGTTAACCCGACTACTGTCATTACCACCACTGATAGCTGCCTGGGTGGTTCCACCAGCAGCAGCGCCTTTAGGCTTCAGGCTGGCCTCTGGAATAGCATTCGCAATGGCGGTAAACACTTCGCTCACGTTCTGTCCAGTCTTTGCACTTGTCTCGAAGAATAAAAGGTTCTCCTCCTCGGCGTAACTCTTGCCTTCCTCGGTGCTGACCTTGCGGGCCTTGCCGTCGTCACCCTCGTCTTCCACATTCTCTCCACCTTCTCCCTGCTCGCCGTCCGCCGGGTCATCCTCGCACAGGTCGAGTTTGTTGCCCACGAGCGCAATCACGATACCAGGCGACGCTTGCCTCTGCAGTTCAGCCACCCAATGTTTTGCCTTAACTAGGCTAGACGGCTTTGTGATATCGTATACGACGAGGGCAGACTGGGCGTTGCGGTAGTACATGGGTGCGAGGCTTGCGAATCGCTCCTGGCCGGCGGTATCCCATATTTCGAACTTGATTATGCGGTTTGGCAGTTGGCATTTCTGAGTGAGGAACGCGGCGCCGATGGTGGGCTCCTTGTTGGGCTGGAAGTCGTTGTTGACGAAGCGGAGGACGAGGGAGGACTGGGAAGATGTTAGCTGGCGTACTATTGGTATGGCCGTTCAGTAAAGGATGTTGTTCACCTTTCCAACTGCTGCCTCGCCGAGGAGGACCAGCTTCACACTACTGCTGGGCTTCGGCCCACTTGCGCCTGTAGAATCTGCCATACCTGGAGGCACTGATGGGATGTGCGCTCGTAATGAGCGGCCTACTCCTTGTGAAGACAGTCTGACTGGTTATCACGCAAGCAATAAAGCTGTTCGTTGAAGCGACCGTTCGGAGATGTGGTCAAGGCGATTCAAATGAACGGCTGTTTCGACAAGATGCCGATGTGCTAGCGCAGAAGTGATACAGAGGTCTAAGAGTTAGGCAGAACAGTTTCCAAAGATACAATGACGATGGGCTCCGGGAGTAGAGGCGCGGAATTCGCCGCGGATCTCGGGAGGGATTGGCGGGTACTGCCGTGTCAACCCATGCAATGCGCGGCTGCTTCTAGGGTTGTCAGGGAAGGTACAGTGGCTGTCTATGTAGATGAAGTCTCTCGATGGATCTCGGCATGCTGGATAAGCCAGAACTCCTCATCACCTACAGCAAGTACTAATAGTATGGAAGAACATTAGTGTTCACCATCTATGCGATTCTCATGTCCTCTGACCCCAGACAGTGTAGAAGCGCCAGTGTACACCTTTAATTGCCGGGTTCGATTGAGTCCTCTCGGCTTCCTCCAACATCTCTTCCAGCTCATTCCCTTCTATCCCGTCTGTCCCATTGACCAACATCTTCGTCATGCCTCTCACTGTTGCCACCCCTGACTCCTGCATGTAACGGGTACAGAGGTCTGTCTCCGGCTTCTCAGGCCAAGGCGTCGTCGTCAACGGATAATATCGGCTGTCAATGTCGACCAACCCAGTGTATTTTGAAAAGTATGTCGCCAGCTTTTTCCCAATGTCGAACTCAAAACCCTTCCTTCGGCAGCCCGCAACGATGGCTTTGTTCCAACTCCAGTCATCGTCGATCCTCTTATCTGCCGATTTGGCTGAAAAGAACTCTACGTTCGCACCCTCATGCATCTCTAGCCAGCCCCCTGGCGCGAGCAATGCGTAGCAACGCTTTAGATATGCCGGCCAGTCTGTTACAGTACAAACCATCCACCTTGCAAAAACGTAGTCGAACGATGCAGGTTGCAGGTCTGCATGTCCCTCTTCAAACAAGTCCTCGAACCTGCCTAACAGATATCTCGCATTGGAAGGCTTCTCATGAATGGGTGGCACTGGATGCGGGTCGACGCCAATGACGTGAGCCTCAGGATACTGCTCAGCAAGGCGGATGATGGTGGCACCTGTACCACAGCCAATCTCGAGTATGCGTCTGGGATTTTGGACCGGGGCGTGGACGAGGCGGTCGTGCATGATGCCCAGCATGGCGGCAGATTGACGTTCCAGACGCTCGTGTTCGGCACGTTTGGCACCGTCAAATGGGTATCCGTCAACAGTGACGTAGTTGCCTCCATCTTGCTTGAGGTGCTCGAGACTTGACATGCTTTCAGACATACCTGAGATCGTATATGCACGCTATCGGTTTGATCAAAATATCCAGATCGACTACGAACTGATGTGGGAAAAGAAGTGGAGGGTTGGTCGGTGAATGCCTTTACGGGAGCACCTCATACTTTACATGCTTGTATCTAGGCTATCCGCCTCCACTTCTAAGTCTACGCGGCCTTATCAAGCCAGTTGATGTAAAGGTGTGCCACATCGCAGATATATTATGCTAGATTACGCAATGTCGTACTGGACACTGCGGTATTCCGTACGTTGAGTGGTCAAATGCATGATATGGATTCCGAGTCGGGGCTGCTGGATATCGAACGCTCTGTTGGCGACCAACTGTCAAGCATGCGTATCGCACCTAGCTGCAGTATCTGTGTACGATAGCAAGGATGCACTCTGCCCTACCAGGATCTGGATACGGCACATATGCTGTACTGTATTATACCGTGTCGTAGTTTGGGATCCATCATTCCTAAGTGCGGGCTCTCCAAGGTTCCCCAGGTTTTCTGCAAGGAACGACGTCGTCACCGCCGAGGCACAGTACATGTGAGTGTCCACGGGTCGCAGCTCTGCAGCGAATGGGTGTGATCGGCGCAAGAGGCGTGCAGCACGCGAAGGAGCTCTGTTGTGCGTGAGGTGTGCTTTTCTGTCCTGCTGACCTCTATCTCTTCTTGATGCTCTTATGAGCTGTCACTGCATCCATCCAGTCTGACTTTTGATCAGTCCTGTTCTTCTCTTCTTGCAGTAAGGCTGGTAGAAGGTTGTCAGAGCATCATCGACAGCTGCCTGAACAATTCAATTACTTGCCTGCCTTCTTGTCTTGGTCCCAGTCAGACGATGATGACCGCCTGGACGGCTGTGCTGGCAGCAGCTGGCCTTGTCACCGTCTCTCATGCTTCGCTGCTCAACCCTCCAATCCTTCCTCTTATTGTTCGTAACCCGTATCTCTCGACATGGCTAGCGAACGCAAGGGAGGAACCATGGAGCAGATGGCCTATGTTCTACACTGGCTCTTCGGTAAGATTTTCACAAGGCTCTGGTCTAGCAAACCATGCAACATACTGATTGGAGCTCCTCTAGATCGGCTTTTCAGCTTTAGCATCCGTTCCAGAGACTGGCACTGTCTACCCACTCTTTGGGCGAGCGCATGACTCGCTCAATAATGCAGATGAGGGTTACAACATTTCCTTCCCCACATATGTTGGAGCAAACTACGATGCTTCAACCACGAACCTATCCTACACGATCCCAAATCCATCCTCCTCGCACGCAGCTCCCCTTGAGCTGGTACTGAGCTTTTTGTCACCCATTACACCAAGCTCGACCTTGAGGCAGAGTATACCCGCCAGCTATGTGACAGCCTTTGTTAAAGGGTCCTTCGACATAGATCTATACATCGACCTGAACGGACAATGGGTCAGCGGTGACCGAGGCAGCGACATTGTGTGGGAGTTTGCAGATACCTCTTCCGAGAGCAGCAAGTCCAAGCTGCCTGCGCTGAAGATCTTCAAGGTCAAGAGGAAGATCGAGCAGCTCTTTACTGAGATTGGTGATCAGGCAGAGTGGGGGACCTTGCATTTCTCAGGCCCTGCCGAGGTCGACCATGAAATCGGCACGTCTGCTGTACTGCGCCATGGCTTCGCCAACAAGGGCAAGCTGCAGAACTCTACAGATAACAACTTCCGGCCTATAATGGAGGAAGAGCCTGTCTTTGCGTTCTCCAAGCACTTCTCCCTTGGCGTAAACCACTCTGCTGGAAGCAATGACGATTCTGAAGTTGACAGCATCACAGAGGACAAGATAGTGTTCACGGTCGCGCACATTCAGGACCCAGTGACACAGTTCGCTAGCGAGCGAGGTCTTACTTACATGCGACCGCTGTGGGAGAGTTATTTCTCTTCAGACGAGGAGCTGATCGGGTGGCACTACGATGACTTTGAGCATGCTAACGCTCTGGCACACAATTACTCTGCGCAGCTCTCCTACGATGCTTACAAGAGTGGTAGTGACAGCTACGAAGATATCGTCTCCTTGTCCGCAAGACAAGTCATTGGGGCCACGTCTTTCAGCGGCACGCCAGACAACCCAATCCTCTTTCTGAAAGAGATTTCGTCTAACGGCAACAGCCAGACTGTTGATGTGATCTTCCCTGCTTGGCCATTCTTCATGTATACGAACCCGAGATGGCTTGCATACCTTCTCGAACCTTTGATCGAGCATATGCTTAGCGGCCAGTATCCAAACCAATATACCATGCACGACTTGGGCACGCACTTCCCAAACCTGACTGGCCACGCTGATGGCAATGATGAGTACATGCCTGTGGAAGAATGTGGGGATATGCTCATCATGGGCCTGTCTCTTGTCAACAGCTTGTCTGCCTCTGCCTCTGGCTTTGCAACTTCCATCTGGAGCGTTCTTGGTGAAGACAGCGACTTCAATGGACCTGGTCATGAAGACATTTCACCATTCGCGCTCCCCTCCGCGAGATCGGCCTTCAAGACATCAAACGAAGATCAAGTTGTGGGTCTGGATAATGCCTGGGCATCGTCGGACCCATCAATCGCAAGCAGCAAGGCAAGAAAGTGGTTAGGCAAATCCTACCCGCTGTGGAAGCAGTGGACTGGCTACCTCGTCGAGTATTCGCTTCGCCCCTCGAACCAACTGTGTACTGATGACTTTGCTGGCTGGCTCGCACTCCAGACCAATCTAGCCCTGAAAGGCATAGTTGGCATCAAGGCTATGAGCGAGCTGAGTAACGTCATGGGCCTGGAAAAGGATGCAAAATATTTCAAGAACGTGAGCGAGACGTACATCAAGAGCTGGGAAGAGTATGGCATGAGTAGAGACTACGTGAAGGGCAAGGTCGGAGGAAGGGCAAAGTTGGCATACGACTGGTACGGCAGCTGGACAACACTCTACAGCCTCTACGCTGACGCTGTATTGTGCTTCCACCCTTCCATCACCGACAGCACCGACAGCAGCACCTCCGCTTCGAAGACATCAGCCTTCAACTCTCGCATTAACATTGCCGGTGTGCAGGCTCCTCTACACCTAGAAGACGGTGAAGGCAACCCTCTGAGCCCCAGCAAGTCCACTCCAGACTTCATTCCCCACACGCTCTATCAGACCCAGTCCGAATGGTATGCAACAGTAATGCAGAAATACGGCCTCCCACTGGACTCCCGCCACCTCTACACAAAATCGGACTGGGAATTCCAGGTCGCTGCGGTCGCTTCGCCGGATGTGCGTGCCGAAATCCTCAACCGCGTGAGTAAATGGTTAAATGAAACGACCACCGACAGGCCGTTCACGGATCTTTACAAGACTATCGGTGACGGAGGGTTCCCTGGTCCTGACTTCTTTGCTAGACCTGTTATTGGTAGCCATTTCGCCTTCCTAGCGCTCGAGCGGGCTTGCGGTGGGGGCGGTTTGAACACTGATGCTTGGAAGAGGGAAGAGAGCTGAATGAGATTAGGATCTTGACTGGGTAGGATTCTGAATGAGTGGACCTCCAAGGCTCTTGTATAGATATTGGAGAGAAAAGTTTCCCTTGAAATAGGTCTAACGACTTTCAGATAACGTTAACCACAATCACTCATTGTGTACTGCTGGAAAGGCATGGCAATTAGCAAATACTGATATTTTCGGGTTTGAACTAGTGCAAGTTCTAACACTACGTTGGCATGACTTCTCCCAACTCTCTGAAATCACTCTTCATCCCCCAAGACAATAGACATGAGAACGTGTTCGTGCAGATATTTAGGTATCATCCAACTCCTCTTTATATGATAACAAGCCATAACGCATTCAGATTCAATGAAGCAGACACGTAGGAGCGGAGGCTGGGGCGCTGCGAGTGGGAGTGAACACTCAATATCTAGAGCTCACGACTCTTTCGCAGCGCTGGCCTTCCGCCTCTCCGCTGTCCACCCGATGAATAGCCCAACATCCTTCACAACAGCATTCGGCACACCCATCTTCTGCGCCCACATGGGCAAGGAACCCTTGGCATTACTCGCCGTGGCCATCTGCCAGCAGATCTTGTGCGCGTGGTCAGTGAGCTCGCAGTACTCGATGCTACAGTACATGCCGACGGTGATCTTGCTGTCCTTACCGCCCGCTGCATACTTGACCCCGGACACGCTAGCGACCTGCACCGGGATCTGCACCACGATGATTCGGTTGTGTGCTTTGGCCGTGATGACCAGCACAGGGAAGACGCGGTTGTTCAGTGGCGAGGGGATGTGGTGCAGCATTTCCACGATGCTCATGTGGACGTGGTGCCATGCGCCAGCCCGGTGCTGCAGCTCACCCAGCTGCGCGTCCCAGTCGAGGACCTTGTGCGAGTCCTTCACGTCGGGAGTGTACTCCATCTCATGCTGGCTGTGGTCCTCCCTCAGCCCGTGGTCGAACTCATCCCAGCTTGCTGTGCCGCCCTTCGCGGCGTTCTGGTGTATGCTCTTGCGCGCGAACCATGTCTCGACCTGGTCGTCCTTCGCAGGCCGAACTTCGGCTGGAAGCTCCTTGGGCTTAACGTTGCGCTCGCGCACTTCAATAGGCGCGCTTGACGGGTGGGAGCCTCGATCTTTGTGTTTGATCTTGAACTTCTTGGGAAGGTACTCGCGGATGAAGGTCAAGCCTTCGTCGAGCGCGGAGGCGACGAACTGCTGGAGGTCTGGCAGAGTAGCTTGGGCTTGATAAGAGGCGAGAGCTGGGTGTGCTGGAAGTTCGGACGGTTTGAGTGCGCGCATGCGAACAAGCTTGCCAAGTGGTGGTGGAGGCGTGGCATCGGTCTCGCTAGAGGAGCGGTGGCTCGAGGATGTCCGAGGGTGTTGGAGGTTACCTGGTGCGGCGCTCGAGTCTGCTTCGTTAGACATGTTGATTACCTGTTTGCCGTGGAGTCATATAACTACTGCACTTCTTATCGTCACAGCGTCGGAAGAACGCTGAGAGGTAATAAGTAGTCTGGGACTGTCTTGAAGATGGGGGAAAGGGCTTAGATCAGCAGATCAATAAAGGAAATGTGAGCTGTTGATCATATGCGCGCTCAAAGTGCTCAGCTCGCTTTGTAGGAATCGATATCGCCCAACATGGTGACGTCGACCCAGCCTTACCTAGGTACCTGCTTCCTCCATCACTTACAATGTAGTATGAGTACGCGCGGATCAGAGCTATCCTACTCCTGAACCCCTGCAAAAGATGACATAGCACCAGATGGCCTGATGGCAGGATCCCGCCCTTTATAACGTATAGTCAGAGGTATACAGCTAATAGGGCACGGAAGAGAGAAGATCTTGGGGTATGTCCCTGAAGGACGTATAGATATATTGCGAAATTCCAAAGTTGGAGGTCAGCCTGATGCACGGCTCGCGTCCCGGTAGGCGCTTGTATCACGCCCCCAGGACGATCGGATAAATTCTTTTCGTATTCATATGCAGATGACACTGAAAGGGACGATCTCTCTTGTCCCTGTTACGACGGCAGTACGACAAGGGCAAGCATGTATGCATCTATAATGCTAGAAAAAAGCCTAGTGGAGTTGACTACGATCTAATCGTACTGACGAAAGAGTATCTAGTGCTAGCAACCACACCGTTTTCGATGTGACAACTGATCTTCCAACATAGTCTCGACTGACAGTTCCTGGTTATGCTGCGGACTATTTGCGGCGGTGAAGCTGTCAAACAATGGCTTATCTGCCGTCCTCAACCCAAATGTGTTCTACTGGGCACGCCGCTTACAGAAGTTCGTTCTGCAGGACAAGGTCGTGGCCTGGGTCTGTTCGCAGCGCAAACGATTCGAGAATGCAGTGAAATTCTCTCAGAATCACCATTGATTCTCATGAAACCCTCTGACGACTTGCCTCAACTCTGGTCGCAGTATCAAGAATTGTCCAACGACCAGAAAAGTATCTATGACAATCTATCATTCCCGTCGACGCCTCAACGAGACACTCTGCTCGCATCCAAGCTCCGTGAGCGTAACTTAGCAGTAGACGGAAATGGCAATGAACAGATGAAGGAGATGGTCAGGGTGGCCAACATCATGCAGACGAATGCCTTCAACGTTGACATGGCAGATAGTCAGGGTGCGCGCCACCGCGCCTTATTCCCTAACGTCGCTCGCATCAACCACTCTTGCATGCCTAATGCCCATGTATGCTTTTACGATCCAAACACTGTAAAGTATGAAGATGGAAAGGGAAGGATGATAATCCATGCATTGAGAGACATTGCACCTGGTGAGGAGGTAGTGATCTCATACTTCAGCATTCTACTGCCGAAAGAAGTACGACAGGAACGCGCTCGCAAATGGAGTTTTGAATGCCTGTGCCCTGCGTGTACGGACGAAATCTCAAGGGACGAAGACATCCGCAGCTCAATATCAGAGTTTCTTGCCACTTATAAGCTAGCCATGACAGAACGAACCAAGGGTAAAGAGAGGCTTCTGGCATCGATTGACGATGGCAAATTCCTCGCACAGAGAAGCATCCAGCTTCCCTACCTACGACCATCATTACCTGACATCTGGGACGCAGTGGGTATGTTGCATGCCGGCCTGAATCTGAAGGACCCACAGGCGAGCCAACAGCAAGACATAAGCCAAGCTTTGGAGGCATCTGCATTGGCTGAAGCTAGGATCACAGGACGTCTCGGCCCACCTGCGAAGCGTAGACTCAATAAGCTAGCTGACTTTGCTGGGAAAGAAGGCGCCGAGCCATTCATGGAGGTTGATGTTGAGGGTTGGCTTGCCATCTCGTGGGCAGGATGACCAGGTCTTCGGCCTGGGATCATCCAAGCCAGTTAACGTGCTCCAGTGACAAGGTCGCGTGGGTGTCTCATTTGCGTAATTATCTTAGCGACCTGTTGGACCTTCACGGCGCAATGAATTCCTGACAGATATCAGAAATCTGTTCCAGTAAAGAGGGCACATTCAGTAGCAACCGTTCGTTTATAAAAACAAGATAGAAGACCTTCGGTGTCACAATGTTGGTATAGACCATTCGACGCTGAAGAAAGTGCAACTATGCCTGGAGAAGCGATGCCTACCGCTTAGAGAAGTGTCTTAGATAACTGCATCCTATGCCTTAAACCTCCTCTACATCTACGTCAATGGTAGACTATCACGAGTCTATACACCAAGCTTGATTGCCTTCCCAATGAGGTCAAGTGGGGCTTGAACTCACAGACCATCTAAGCAAGCAAGGATGTTCCCTAGGTGATGTGATTATATATGAATCAAACAGGCTTCCAGATAAGGAAGCTTTCCGTCATTAAACTCTTCATCAGTGATCTCGCAGGAAGGCAGCCAAATCATGGAGAAAGACGAGCTGCCGAAATACAGCGATATTGAGGACCAGCTGCCCAAGCGACATTGGCGGCGAGGCCGATGCCGACATGGCCCTCCTCGTCCGATCAAGCTTATCATAGTAGCTTTCATTATATACGCAATCTACACTCACTGGTTCTCGCGAGGCGCTGGAGACAGACAGCAGCTGTTGTCAATCTCTCGCCTGGAGGCAAACTACGCACAATGCGCCAAACTGCAAAGCAAGCCTAAGGACCCAAGCGGCTTTCGCGAACGCAACGCTCGATATATCCATGGTGGCAAGCCTATATTGATCAAGAATGCCACCGTCTGGACAGGAGAACCAAAGAAGGGAACCACATCCACTTACGAATGGATCAATGCCGATATCCTGCTTGAGGATGGGCTCGTCAAGGAGGTCTCCTATGTCATTGCTGAATCAAGTCTGCCGGAGAAATACGCCGTTTACAATGCGCATGGCAGACCGCTGACGGCTGGTATCGTTGACATGCATTCACACGCTGGTGTAGACTCTCTGCCAGAGCTTAATGGGAACGAGGACACCAATGAGTTGTCTTCGGATATTACTCCCTACGTTCGCTCAATCGATGGTCTGCAGCCTCTGGACCACCAGATCCAAGTCATCAAATCTGGAGGAGTTACAACTTCTCTTATCTTACCAGGTTCGGGTAACAACATCGGTGGTGAGGCATTCGTGATTAAGCACGCTGTCGGTCCAGACGACGGTCGGTCTGAGATTTCAGCTCACGATATGCTTGCTGATCCCGATCACACCTGGCGTTACATGAAGATGGCCTGTGGTGAGAATGCGAAATCGGTATACGGCAGGGTCGGCCGCGACTTTGGCCCATTCTCGCGTCTTGGAGAAGCGTGGTATTTTCGGCACGCTTTCGAGCAAGCGCGCAAGTTCATAAATGCGCAGGATGACTGGTGCGCTACCGCTGAAAAGGTCGGCGCCAGCAACATGCAAGAGTACTTACCTCTAGAGCTGGAGTGGGAATCGCTTGCGGCAGCATTACGTGGCCAAGTTCGAGTTAACACCCATTGCTACACAATACCTGACCTGGAAAGCTTTGTGGGACATACCAATGAATTTGAGTTTGAAGTTCGAGCATTCCACCATGCTCATCAAACGTATCTCGTACCAGAAGTCAGTACATCGATACTCGGAACGAGCTAGTTGATCACTGCTAATAATTAAAACAGATCCTCAAGCGAGCTTACGGTAACCATACCCCAGCAGCAGCGCTGTTCGCTGACAATATGTACTACAAGGCAGAATCGTATATCGGTTCTGAGCAAGCCGGCAAGATTCTGTACGAGAATGGCGTAGACCCCGTCTACGTGAGTGACAATCCCGTCATCAACGCACAGCACGTACTATTTGAAGCGGCAAAAGCATACAAGAACGGCCTTCCTTACGAGGTGGCCCTCGCAGGTGTCACCAGCAAATCCGCCGAGCTTTTGGGTCTTGGGGAAAGAGTCGGCAAAGTGGTACCCGGCTTTGACGCTGATATCGTTGTGTGGGATTCAGACCCTTTGAGCGTGGGTGCAGCTCCCGTCCAGGTGTGGATTGATGGTGTTGCGCAATACAAAGAGCCTTTTGAGAAGGTCTTGCCATCTGGCAAGGCTCAAATACTTGGAGCTGTAGACTACCTAGGTACCACCCTACAGAAGTCTTCTGCTTTAGGCGAATTGGCAATTACAGGCATCAAGACGTCATTCAATCCAGCTGTTGGCGGATTGTCAACTGAATCAGACATCAGAATATTGATGGCAAACGGACGGGTGGAATGCGTTGGAAAGAACGATTTCTGTGGCGGGCAAGATGTTTCCTCTAGGCATGTTAAGAGGGAAATCCTTGACCTCGGTGGTAATGGCTACGTTACACCGCCTCTGACAGCATTTGGCTCATTCCTTGGCTTGGTCGAAATCACCGCTGAAGCTGATACGCAAGATGGCAGTAATGGTGGCGAGACTTTTAGCGCTGCAATCGACGGTCTGTCACTTGATACTAAGAATTTGGAGGTTGCGTATGACCACGGCGTCACCAGGGCTATTACTGCACCACAATACCGCAAGTATGGTGGTCACAAAGGTGTCAGCGTCGGCTTCCGCACAGGCTCGCATCATGCCCTTGAGGAAGGGGCTGTATTCCAAGACCATGTTGCCGTACACTACATACTGACACCTGAAGCAAAGCAAGAAAAGACACCATCGCTCTCAAGCGCTGTAGAAGCGTTGAGGACGAAGCTGCACAAAGCGGCAACCGCTTCGGAGAAAGATGTCAATACGGTCGAGGAGAAAGCACTCCGGGAGGTCGTTAAACATGGCAAACCATTGGTAATAACAGTGCACAGTGCCGATATCATTGCATCACTCCTGCGCCTGAAAAAACAGTTCGAGACCGAGGCTGACTCTTCTCAAAAACTGCGCCTCGTAATCTACGGTGGAGCTGAAGCACACCTGGTCGCAGAAGAGTTAGCAGCAACCAAGACCGCCGTTGTCCTTGCTCCTTTGCAGCCATATAGCGAGAGCTGGGATCAGCGTAGATCTCTGACGGGTGTTCCGCTCACTAATGGCACACATCTAGACAAGCTACTAGAAGCTGATGTCAAAGTCGCAATTGGCACAAAAGAAGATTGGGAAACGAGAGACCTCGCATTGTTTGCTGGGATTGCGTATGCGAACAGTGGTGGCAAGCTTAGTGAGAAGCAAGCGCTCTCCCTTGTGTCAGACAATGTCTACGAGATCCTGGGTATTGAAGAGTCAGACAATGAGAAAGAGCGCAAGCAGCAGCAAGGTCTGCAGGAATTCGTCATTTGGGAAGGCAACCCACTGGAAATCCAGAGCCGGGTGAGGGCAGTTGTGGATGGCAGTGGGAGAGTAACGATTTGGCAGTAGATAGAGCAGGCTGTGTGCTTCCCAAGTATGCTGAAACTGTCAGCAGACCAGCAGTAGCGTCTCTGATGCACCTTGCAGCTTAAGGTTTGGCCATTCTAATCCCGTCACTTGACAACTATACGAATCAGCAACAGCTGCTGGGATTGGTTGATGTCATGAAGTCATCAGGACAATACGTTTGTTCTTGAAACACAAAAATGCACCCATTCCGCAAACAATGCAGCTTTCCGCTTTCGGAAAGCACGAGTTCGAAACACTTAGCAGCTGCCGTCGTCCTTACTTCGTCGCAGCAGCTTCTGCTCTGTGTCTGAGTCTTGACCAATCTACATTCTTGCCAGCGCCTGTAAGGCACTAGTGGATAGCCAAGCAAATAGCAGATGCTGTGTACTCACTACTACGACACAAGACGAATTCGCGACCGCAACACCCAATTGTTCGAAAGTCGCCGCTCTACTGCATCTTATTCAAACGTTCCCATTCGATCCTGCTGTGTCTTCGAGACGAAGCTTGCTTATACCTACGTAGCACCCTCGCCCATTCCAGCTGATACCATGTGCACTGCAAACGGCCAGCAAGGAGCGGCGATGTGGGAGAAGCAGTTGTAAACAGTGGTCACGAGCATTTGAAATTCGAGCATGAGTAGGTCCTGACCAAGTTTCTGCTTGCGAGCATCACGCCCATTTATATCGATCATCCTGCCGCACCAGCCTGGGTACATACTCATCACTCCTGCCATCCGAAGTCTCTGATCAAAAGAGTCTTCTTCTGCTACCTCATCTATCACGAAAGTCGACTGAAGGCACAAAAACACTTGTAACTCCATCCTTACTCTCCTTGCTGTTAAGGTCTTCGGCTTTGGAGTTGCGTTCTCCTCCTAATTTGATCTGAATAACACAAAGTTCACCACGCCCGCGAAGAAGCAGCTCAGCGTACCGAAGTGTCATCGAAAACCCCTCTAGCCTACGGTTAGCAGGATCCCGATTCCTGGTTCAGCTACACGTCGGTAGACAACTGCTCACTTGAAACGGTCACGCTGCTAAGCAACCGGTCATTCACACTCCGCAGGAGCAAGGGTCCCTCAAACTCCAGGTAGAAGGCATTCATCAGCAATTGCTCTTGTGTTGAAGATGCATTTCTCAGGCTTGTTGATTGGTTTGGCTAGCGTCGTTAATGGTGCTGCCGTTCCAGCTGCGGTTCCATTACCAGGAATGTCGGGTAGAGCTCCCGTCATGAATGGCAAGCCCTCCTCGTCACCGCTAACCCTCATGCATCTAGAATCTCGCGACCAAAATCTAGTCGGTATTGCGCACATTGAGCTTTCGGCCGCTGCGCTAGGTGAACGTCAGGAGCGCTGCGATTGGGATTCATATTGCCACCGGGCCTTCCAGGAATGCGTCAAGTCATGCGACAGCCTGAAAAACGCCGACTGGTAAGTTTCCTGCAGTCCGAGCAGGTTAGAGTCGACTAATAGCTACTGTAGTTTTGACGTGTACACGTCTCCATCATGTGAGGGCTGCACCGGGGTGATCATCCTAGGCTGCGACTAGTCCATGAAATGCGTCAACTTCGCGTTTGGAAAAGAAAGTGTACCGAGCAGCTCAAAGCGCAATACGGTGGTGCTCGATTGAGCGAAGCATGCTGAAAGGCTCTCATTTGGGAGCTGAAATAAGCTGACCAGAGATCTTCTCTGATGCGATCACGACTGGGCTGATAACAAAAGGCCGAACAAATGCGACAGCATGTTCTTTGCTAAACGTAGAGATAGCTTTAGCATTTCGATTTGAATTCTGTTCTAAGTTTGAGAAGTTTCAATTCCTTTCAATCTCTGATTGTGCATTTCATGGCTCACACGGTAATGAGTCGGACGGATAGAGCCTCTGGATGCTCGATAAACATGCTTTGCACGCGTTTACGAAGTTCGCCAAATGTCGCACCATTCGGGAACTCCACTCTCTCAAGCCACTGTGACAGTATTGGCCCAGGTTCAACCCAATTTGTGTAATCTCGGTCCCATACTGAGGCTTCCATAGCCCGGATGGGGGGCTGCGACAGCAAGAGTTCATCTAGAACACTGATGTTAAGGTCAAACAGATGCTTCACTTCCTTGCATTCGCCGGTAGGATCCATAACGTCTTCCTTCTTCATCACAATGTACGCGACATGAGTGTAGTTACTCTGCTCGAGAGGCAGATGCCAGAACCGAAAGGGAGACCAAGGAAAAGCCACTTGTATTGTGGGATTCAACGTTGGTGGTTTTGGGCGAGCCAGTCCATCAGATGCAGTAGATATAACGGCGTTAGAAGGGCTCCAATACCAGCTGCGATGGTCGCTGTTGGTACTAGGCTTGAGGAATAGTGCCTGCGAAAGGTGCGGCGAATTGAGAATGCAAGACCGCCAGTGCCGGTTAACCTGAGTTAGACGCAACACCTGGGAAATCCTACGAGCATTGTGGTAACTTTTATGGGAGCGAGGATCCTCGCGAGCGGCAACCTCATGGAGATCGGACAGGATCTGAAGCAATATGTATTCTAGAAGCTCGACTGTACCATATACACGGCTAACAGGGGATGCTGGCACAGCAGTCATCGTGCTGAAGATTTTGGGGTGTAGGCTTGATGCTTGCTGGTCACTTTGGAGGGTATGGCCTTCGGGGACACCCAACGTACGGTGAAACAGCGTTTCTTATCGCGGTCGTCACGCGTTGCCAACATACCCGGCTCAAGTCCGCAATGGCAATGAGCACTCTGTTTACCAGATACGATACCCAGGTTCATATAATATTTTAGCATAAGCAATGTAGGAAGATAACCAAATGACATACACTCTCAAGACTACCTCAAATAAGCCCTTACTCCATGTTACTTCACAAATGCACTGCTGATATCAGGAGATGTCAAGTGTTAGACGCGCCATGTGCCGGTCACAGCAAATGACCGCGTTCCAGATTTACCTCGGCTTGTAAACTAGGACCTCATAATCACGAACCCAGATCTTACGGCCGCATGGGTGCAGCATTCAACATATCAGTCACACTATTGGGCATTCAGATGATCCTCACGTTGTCTGCAAAACCCAGATCACTCTGAACAAGACGTTCAAAACACTTATTCTGCTACTAGTCTATACGACATGTCCGTCCCTCGCTCCTCCTACCTCTCACCTGTCTGGCGCGATGGGCTCTTCGAAAACAAAGTCCTCTTCTGTACAGGAGGTGCTGGGACAATATGCAGTGCCCAAGTCCGCGCCTTTGTAGCACTAGGCGGCAACGCGGCGATCACCGGTCGCAATGCAGAGAAGACAGAGCGCATGGCGCGGGACATCGAGGCCGCTCGTCCAGGGTCGAAAGTCCTGCCGCTTGTGGTTGACGTGAGGGACGCGAAGGCCATGGCGGATGCTGCAGAGCGTACGGTCAAAGAGCTCGGGAGTCTAGACTTTGCGATCGCAGGTGCAGCAGGCAACTTCCTCGCGCCACTGGCCCAGATGAGTGCAAACGCCTTCAAGACCGTCATGGACATCGACGCCCTTGGTAGCTTCAACACCGCAAAGGCATGCATCCCGCATCTTGTTGACAGTGCGCAGAGGCACAAGAACACTGGTAAGGCGCACGAAGATGGCACGTTGTCGGGCACAGGTGGCAGGCTGCTTTTCGTGAGCGCCACCTTCCATTACCACGGGCAACCTCTGCAGGCTCATGTGCAGGCAGCCAAAGCGGCTGTCGACCAGATTTCTGTGTCTTTTGCTTTGGAGTACGGCCCATTGGGTGTCACATCGAACATCATTGCTCCCGGGCCGATAGCAGACACAGAGGGCGTCGCGCGACTCTCACACCCATCTGACCGCGAGAGGAAGCAAAGATCCATCCCTATCGGTAGATGGGGCTATGTGAAGGAGATTGCCGATGCCACTGTATACCTCTTCTCAGACGCAGGAAACTACGTGAACGGACATGGTCTGGTAGTCGATGGCGGACAGTGGAGAGTCGCAGGACCCAACATGGACGACAAGTGGCCTTACCCTACCTTTCTACTCAGCGGCGACGCTATCAGTGGCGTTGCTGGAGGCAAGAAAGCGAAGCTCTGAGAAAGCCCACACAGGCTCTAGATCAGTTCCATTCATATCCAAAGAGCATGAAGGAGTACACTTGAAGATACTATAACGATGTAATGACCGCGACGTTCTTCGATGGAGCGTTAGAAAAGCCAGAGCCTCTGAGTGTTCGTGGCCGCTCCACGACTGGCGACCGCGGGCATACGGGCTAGGAAAGTCAGTGTGTTTCGAAGAAGCCTTGACGCCGCTCTACAATGCTCGCGCGATGCGTGCTCAACTCAAGAAGGTCAATATATCCAAGATAATTCGACAAAGAATACTAGATACAACCCAAGAGATTGAAAAGCCCAGTGTTCGTCTCACTAGATGGTGTTGCCAGCGCACCATTGAATAGAATCCAAACTGTAATAAGCACGGCACTAGAGCAACGATGAGCGTCATTTCCCCAATAGGACGAGCAAACGAACGTTCTATTGAGTTGTAATAAGGACTTTCTACCCTTTGTAAGCCAGCCAACCAGTAAACTCATCAAGCTTCTCAGTAACTGGCAGGCCTACCTTGGTAGCACTGAGTCCTCAACTTACCACCACTCCAAGATGTGCCACCGCGCCAACTGGATGCTGACGGTGTTAGCCAACGCAGCAGCCTACATTGTTAAACCATCAGCCGGCATCTCCCATGAGCCGATTCTGCCATACGACGACGCCTGCACAACACCACTGCCGTAACCCCTCCCACCTCCTGCAGAGATGGACGAGAAGCTTGCGCGGATAAGGGCGGCGCATGGGAGGGGGATGGTGGGCTTTGCAAGCAGGATGGTGGTTCTCAGGGATGGGCTTAACGGACAGGGAAGAGAGGCTTGGAGGAGTGATCGCGGGAGTGCTTCATTGGATGTGGAGATGAGAGGATTGCTTGCATGCTGTTGCGGAGCAGGACTTTTGTTGTAGGAAGTTCGATCTGAAGATTCCACCCCTATATGCCAGCGTGCAAGCAATCGTGTAGATACGCCTGTGCGTCAGGCCTTGCAGACCTCGCCAAGTAGACGAACGCATCCCTACGGGAAAGAACGGACGGCAGGCAAAAGATGTTATTTATGCACAAGGCTCATGTAAAGGATAAACACCCGTCCCAAGTAGCTATAAAAAATCAGAACCGTTTTCCAAATCACAATTTTGTCCAAGAGCGGGACTATCCACGAAGCAGTCGGCGCGACTGAGACGTTCAAGGCCAGGGACCGACCAAAGCCGTGTGGAAAGCCGTCTTGGCTAGCCCCCTTCGCGTTGCACTTGTCGTTTGCTGCAAAGTCACCTTGAAGTTATCGTGACACATTCCGCTGCGTTACCACCCTTTACCTCTCGCACCCAGTGGAAGGTGCTAAGGGATGCTCTCGCTATAATCGCTTAAGAACTATGCCCTACCCGATCCCCAAGGAGAAGCTCTACTCTGCTTTCTCCTTCGTGAGCCACCCAGAAGCAGCGCTTCCTACCACTCTGGAGGCAGTTCTATGGGCATCGACTCAACCTCGCCTGTACTTGCGAGCAGGCTATACTCTCAAGCGCAGATTCTGATTGATGCTGTCGATGATAGCAGGGAGGAATCCTGCGGTCGATGGGCGTCGTTCTAGGATTTCGCCGGAATCTGTGAAGTTGGCTAGTCAGCTTTCTGCCTCTCTGTGAATCGTTCAAGAAGTGTTTTATGAAGGTATAGGTGGGTTTCTCTTCACCCAAGGAGATCTAAAACCGCACACAACGTGATGTGGGTGGCAATCTCTTTGCGTTAGTGGAAAGATACAAATGTGACCAGATCTCGCCAAACCATCTCAACGCCTTCTTCTTCTCATTCTCCATCTCCTTCCGCTCCACAAACCTTAACTCAGCCTCAACAACCACCTCTAGCAACCAAAGGCAGCCAGTAGCAGCAAGAAGTCAAGAGTCTTGGAACGCTTCGAAGCGAGATACCCACCTTGATGGCGTGTTGTCGCTGTTGTCGTTCTTGCTTTAGGAAGGGAATGGGGGGACTGGCGTGAGATATCACGCAGCCAGCAAAGTAAACTTGGCTACACCGTCAGGCTCACCGTTGCACTTACTCTTCAGAACTCTGTCGGCCACCAACGCGATCAAAGCAGCACCAACACCAGAACCGTCCTTAGCAATTCCAATGCGGATTCTCTTCTCACCCTCTTCGCCGATCTCTGGGATCTCCCTCAGCGCCTCGCGCATGTAGTCTTCGAAAAGCGGGTAGAACTCTACCAGCGAACCATCAACGCCAATGTCGACTGGGCCGCCGTCTTTGGTCTTGTTCAGGGAGTCGGTGGAGATGACGACAGCCGCGATCGCTACGGCGGAGAGGCGAGCGGCTCGCTTGCCAATGGCACCAGCGATGACACGGACAGCCTCGGCATCTTCAGCGCTGGTGGCGCTAACACCATAGGTTTTGTCCAGAGCTTGCCTCGTAGCCTTCAGACCCTGGGAGCTGTCACTGGCAGTCAGAGAGAGGAAGGCAGTGTCAAGACCGTGCCTCTGGTATAGCAAGCTGTCGTCTGCAATGGTGGTGGTCGAGTGCACGTCATTCTGGTCGCTGTTATCATCTTTGAACAGTGCCGCCTTCTCATCATTGATGAGGGAAATGATCGCACGTCTTAGGATCTCGCCCAAAAACATGCCGCTGACACGCTTTTCAAACATCTGCACGCCAGGGTTGTTGGATTCATCATCGAGTGACTTGTCGTATTGTGTGTTTGGAAGGACGGACAGGTGGTTGTCAAAGCTGCCCCACTCGGTGTTGACGATCATGTCACCAGTGCTGTCATCGATGTCCCTCTTTTCCGCCTCAGGGGCGTCATTCAGCTTGGTAATCTTGTCTAGCCTCTCCACATATGCGCCATTCGTGCCGGTGCCGAAGATGGCACCGAGCAATGTGCCAGTCTCGCCAGGTGATGTGTAACTGCGAGCCATGAGGGTACCGACAGTGTCGTTGACAAGCGCTGCGACCCGCACAGGAAGCCTCAGGATATCAATCTCCCTCTGCAGGAGCTCGCAAACATCCTTGCCGATCGTGTCCTTGATGTCAAAACCCTTAGTCCAGCGGATGAGGGTGCCCTTGTTGATTCCATACTGCTGCACGGGGAAGGAGAAGGTGAAGCCAAGCGAGAAGACCTCCTCATGGGTGGCAGCGCCAAGGATAGACCTCCTGCGCTCTCTGTGTGACTGGTAATGCTCAGTGTGGTGTGCCTTGATGAAAGCCTCGATCTGCTTTGCCATGAAGGAGAACAGCTCCCGCGAAGTCCTGGCCGTCATCAACTCTTTTGGGATGGCGACCTTGCTCTGGGTCAGGCTGAAGGTGCTGTTGCCGTGCAGCTGGATGGAGCAGACACGGAAGTTGGTGCCGCCCAGATCAACAGCCATGTACAAGCCGTGCTCTGTGCCATTGGGCACGGCGGTGACGTAGGTAGGGATCTGGCTGATGGTGGCACCCTTCTGCTTCAGGCCGTCGTCCATCTGGGCGATGAACGCCTTGACAGCCCTGTTGACATCTTCCGCTGGGTACTCGAATTCGGCAGCAACGCGTGCGGCTGCCGAAGCTAGAGACATCTTGCGTGGGTCGCGCGAGCTGAATAGCTTGCTGAGGAAGTGCTGCTGCTGTTGTTCCGGCCGAGGACACACAAGATCTTGGGGGAAGGGATTCGGTGGTGAACAGATGGAAGGGCGACGAAGCTGGGACCTGCCGGTGAATGGCAGAAGCGAGGGGAAGTAGGTCGGGGTGAGCAGGAACAGCTGGATCGAAAGGACAGCAAGGACCGCAAAGGCAGTGAAGAGCGCAGCAGACGAGGTGGTGGATGAGGAGTGATAGGGCCTGGAGCTCCTGGTGCCCTTGCCGGCTGCTGCACGAAGCTCGCCGAGGGATAAGGGTGCAGATTCTAGCGCGGCCGAGGCGGTGCTGTATTCACGACCGCTGACACTCCTGCTGAAAGGCGTGGTAGAGGATGCCGGAACCGACTTTGAGCGGATGTGCTTATGGAATGCCAGCTTGAAGCAGAGAGGAAGGGAGGAAGGGAAGGAGAGCAGCAGCAGCAGGAGGAGGAGGAGGAGGAGGAGGCACTCCAGGTATAAAGGTACCAGAGAGCCGATAACCAGGACGAAGTAGGCAACGGTCTACCAGAGCCGTGCTACTCGCACCACACTAGCTGGAGGTAGGAATTGATCGAATTGGGACTGAACGCTGCACAGTCGGGCCTTGAGGTGCAGTGGGCTGGACTGTGCCAGAGTGACGAGATCAGTGATGGTCTGGCGTTCGAGAGCTCCCACGTCTTTGCTTCCCGCTCTCCACGGTGCACACACACACATATACACACACGCTCACCCACTCACCCACTCACCCACTCACCCACTCACTCCCACTCACTCCCACTACTTTGGTAAGGCGAGCTTCTAAGCCCTCTGGCAGGACTGGTGGATGCCGTGCTATGCTGTATGCACTGCAAACCGTTCTGCACGCACACGCACACGCACCCGCGGAGAGGAGGGGAGACGCCAATAGAGATACTGTGACAAAAGCGCTGGAGTGATCTCTGTAGGGGGAACCACTGTAGCTGTTGCAAGGGTAGATTCTGGCAGTGCAGATTGCGGGGTTTTGCTGGTTGCATTGGGAATAGCCTCAGGCCCAGAATGATCAGGTCGCGTCCTTCTGCTTCCCCTCACCTCACCACTCACCACCACCACCACCACCACCGCTGGCTGCCCGCCTGCTGCTCTGGTCGCTTGGGCGCGCCGTGGCTGGAACTGCGATTGGCAGGTGTCAGCCTGCATGTTCACACTCACTGCTGGCTCGCCAATCCACTCCAAACTCGCTGTTCCCTCCGTCCTGCAACACGCTGTCGTCGTGTTGTCGCCAACACCCTCCGCCCGTACAGTCTTGACACACGACAATCGCTGTTGGGCAACCAATAGCGCGCTTTGACATCTCAACCCGAGCCAAGCGGCTCTGCTAATGCGCGCGTCTTTCCGTGCACGGTGGGGAATCTGCAAGGTACAGATGGCAGGCAGATCGCCGGACTGCAGACCCGCCAGCCAAACATCTCGTCTCCAATGGTCAGATCTTGCATCGCTACGGGTGGGAAATCCCCACCGCACACCCAGGTGGTGGTCCGTGACAGAGAGACATGTGAGTGGGAACTGCGAGACTGAGCCCGTCTCTCGTCCGCGTTTGGTCGTAGAACGCTACTTCTGTGCATGCATTACACTATCTTCTACTTCTGCACTATGGTATCATGATCGTGTGAAACCCAAGCAAACGAGAAACCCCTTCGCGAAAACGCCCCGCTATGCTAGACGCATGTCTTCCGGTTGGAACATATCCCAAGCATCTCTGAGCACAAGCGATCGAATCTACACATCCCTCCAGCTGCCTTGGATGGGCTTCCTCTGCACGCCAGGAGGCGGCGAGCCCACCATGCTGGGTGGATGCGTCTGGTAACTGGGTGGCATGGTGCTTGTCGGGCTGCCATAGTAACTCGATGCCGCCGGCGCATGAGCACCTGCAAACGCTGTGTTCAAGGGTGGCGGTGACCTCGTCTCGTATGGGGACATTGGTACCTGTTGCGAGTATGCTGAGTAGTTGTGCTGGGCACGATAGGTGGTGTCCTCGTACGGCGCTGCCGACATGCTTCCGATATCGCCAGAGTCCTGGTGCGAGTAGTACCGGTCATTGTTTTGCTGAGGCAGAAGCGACTGCTGCTGCTCGAGGTGTGCTGGCTGCTCAAGCTTCTCCAGCTCCACATCGTCTTCCACGCGCCTGCTCCTTGATTGGTCCCAGCTCGGCATGTGAGGTAGCGCATCGTCGTTGACAGGCCTCTGGTCATAAACACCACCCATAGGACCCATATTACCCGCTGACTTCGAGGGTGCATCGAAGGTGGCGGTCTGCGCGCCCCTGTAGCCACCGTAGTGCCCGTCCGCAGCAGGTCCTGGTGCGTACATTGGCGGCGGTTGGCTCTGGTAGTACCCGGCGCCTCCGTAACCACCAGCAGGCATTGGCGGAGGTTGATCGTAGCCCTTCCTGCCTCGCCTCCTCGGCGATGGGCAGCAGGCGTTACAGCACGCCAGGCAACCGCAACAACACTCAGCTCCGCAGCACAAGCATCGCAGCAGACAGAAAAGCAATGAGAAGGCGATCAGCGAGGCAATGATGATGGCTGCGATCACTGGCCACTTGCAGTAAGTTTTGCTCATACAGCTGTCCCAGCTGGAGAATGTTTCCCGGATCCCACCTGCTTCAGATGTGATATCGCGCACCCATAGCAGCGAAGGCATTGTCGTCGCTGGAAATGTCGAGTCGTGGGTCGGTCTTGCTTCGAAAACAAGCTACCTGGCATATGGTCTCACGCTCTCCTTTCCCAGCCTCTCAAATCCAGAAACAGTCGGACTAAATACAGCAGCTGTTATAGCACCAGACAGCAATCGAGGAACCTCTCCAAGAACGAATGTGTAGGGTCAGATGGATCAGATGGATCAGATGGTCACAGAAACGGATTCAGCACTTGAGATGCCTCTTTTGCTGCGTATAAAACCAAGACGAAACGAGAGTGTTGTCGACAAGAAGGCGAAGGCTTGGATACCAAGGACACTGGTAAAGTGATTGCGTTGCAGGTGGCTGTGCGCGGGGTCCATGAAACGCGCTAGTACGGGTCACGCTAAGCCCCCTTCGGTCGCTACAGCTGCATTTCTGTCAAGGGTCTTGGTCCTATGTCATACGCCGCACGCGTGCTACCGCGCCGGGATAGGCAAATAGTCGCTGTAAGGCCTCGAGACACTGGGTCTCAGTGAAGGAACGGAGACAATGGAAAGACGCTCTACATCGCGAGTCGGTAGCAACACGACAACCGAAAACTGCGCAAAAAACGAGCTGCTCAAGTTGGTATCTCAATGGCAGTGCTTCGATCTTCTATGCATGCACATACCGGTACCTGTACATGTAGATGACAGAGAGGGGTGGTCGTAGCAGATCTTATTGCAACGTCTTGTTGCAACCAAGTAATTTTGAACCAGATGTATCCCGTGAATGGCAATGACTGGCAATAATATGTTAAATACTTTGCGAATGTTTTGTTGTTACCCCTTCGGTGTTACGGGTTGGCCATTAGGTGGCCAGCATCAGCTTCGGTTTCATGTCTTGGCCGATCGATAGTGCATCAAGTCCGTGCGCCTTCCTCCTATTCGCCAGCTGCTGCTTGCAACCATTGTCGCCTGAGGCCAGTTTGACGAGCATCGTCTGCCTTGCGCATTAGGTTACCGCGACACAGATGGTGTTTGTGCCAAGTGACAGCAAAATAACGTGTCACAGGCGCTAAAAATTCAAGGCTCAATGACGCCCAAGAACTTCAAATCTCCTGTCAATCTCCGTCAATATGCCTTTCAAATCGCCCGAGTCCTACGAGCTTGATGCGCCAGAAATGTCGCCCTCACAGCCACTCAACACAGAACACAGGTACTCAGATGAGGATTCCGAGGTGTCAGATATCGAAGACTTCGACCCGTTAAAGGGAGGCAAGCAGATATACAATGACGATGCCTCGCGACCTCTACGTTCCGTCTTCGATCGCGACTCAGGTGCATCCTTCGCTAGGCGGCCGTTGGCTTGGTTAGATGGACAGAGGACAAAGGGCAGATGGCGGAGATGGTGCATTCCAAGTCGTTTCTGCTGCATCCTCGTCCTGATATTCGTTGCGACTTTGGTGCTCATACTCAGCGCTGGTGGGATATGGGTGTACAGGGAAGCGGACCCCCCGTATGGGGAGAGTGAGCCCTGGTACCCTGCGCCCATGGGTGGCACTCTAGAGACATGGAAAGAGAGCTATGCGAAGGCAGCTAAGCTGGTCGACCAGATGACACTCGTGGAAAAGGTCAACGTGACCACTGGCACGGGTTGGAGCATGGATATGTGCGTGGGTAACACGGGCGCCATACCAAGATTGCACTTCCCATCGCTGTGTCTGCAAGATGGACCTCTGGGCCTGCGCTTTGCTGACAACATCACTGCCTTCCCAGCCGGAATCACTGTTGGCGCTACCTGGAACAAGACATTGATGAGAGAGCGTGGGCGGGCACATGGGTTTGAGGCTCGTTCAAAGGGCATCAACGTCATCTTGGGCCCATCTGTCGGTGCTCTTGGGCGTTTGCCAGCCGGTGGCCGCAACTGGGAAGGGTTTGGGTCAGATCCGGTCCTGCAAGGAATGGCTGCCGCTGCGACGATTGAAGGCATTCAAGAATCTGGAGTCATTGCTACCATCAAACACTTCGTTGGAAACGAGCAGGAACATTTCCGCCAATCTTGGGAGTGGGGGACCCCGAACGCTATCTCAAGTAACATCGACGATCGAACGCTGCATGAGATATATGCCTGGCCCTTTGCTAATGCAATCAAGGCCGGTGTCGGCAGTGTCATGTGCAGTTACAACCAGATCAACAACTCATACGCCTGTCAGAACAGCAAACTAATGAACGGCATTCTCAAGGACGAACTTGGTTTCCAAGGCTTCGTCCAAAGTGATTGGCTTGCTCAGCGATCAGGTGTTGCCGCAGCACTAGCCGGACTTGACATGAGCATGCCTGGCGATGGCATTATCTGGCAAGATGGCAAGGCACTTTGGGGTCATCAACTTACTAAGGCAGTACTGAACACGAGTGTACCTGTTGACAGGCTGAACGACATGACCCTCAGGATCGTGGCTGCATGGTACCAGCTGGCTCAGGATGATAAGGGCAGATGGCCATCCATCGACAACGGAGGCCAGCCAACCTTCTCTAGCTGGACGAATGATAAGACAGGTCTGCTACATCCAGCTAGCAAGAACGCTGGAAACGAAAAGGGTGTGGTGAACCAGTTCGTCAATGTGCGCCAGACTGAGGAGGGTGGCGATCACGATGCGCTTGCAAGGAGGATCGCTGCCGAGGGCATTGTCCTTGTCAAGAACGATGACCACGTTTTTCCCCTCAGCAGGAACGGCTCCGGAATCGTGTCAGGATCCGGGGGAAAGGTCAAGATTGGGATTTTTGGTGAAGACGCATTCTCCACCTCTAGAGGGCCAAACCAGTGTCCGGATCGCAGCTGTAATGAGGGAACACTGGCGTCTGGCTGGGGAAGTGGCTCGGTGGAGTTTCCTTATCTCATCTCGCCCGCCGAAGCACTTGAACGCGAGTTTGACCTCCAGACCGTGGAGCTGACAACTGCCACCACTAATAAGGAGGCCCATATAGACTCGACTGCCACCGGGCAGGACTTATGTCTAGTATTCATCAACTCAGACGCTGGTGAAGGCTATCTGAAGTGGCGGGATGTCAAAGGCGACCGGAACGATCTGTACCCTCAGAAAGGAGGAGACGACCTGGTCAAGTCTGTCGGAGGAAGCTGTGGGGGCAACACTGTTGTTGTGCTCCACACTGTTGGACCGACCATCCTCGAAAGATGGATCGATATACCAGGCGTCAAGGCTGTGCTTATTGCGCACTTACCGGGACAGGAGTCCGGCAACGCACTAGCTGACGTTCTCTTTGGCGACGTCGCCCCGAGCGGCAAGCTACCATACACTATCGCTAAGCGTGAAGAAGATTACGGTCCCAGCAGTAAGATCCTGTACTACCCGAACGCTGTCGTGCCACAGCAAAACTTCTCCGAAGGTCTTTATTTCGACTACAGATATTTTGATAAACACGATATCCAGCCAAGGTATGAATTTGGCTTTGGACTGTCCTACACCTCCTTCAAGCTATCGAGCGTGCTGATCCAACAGCACATGGAGGGCCTGCGAGCAGGTGAGCCGGCGTCAAGACCCGACGCAACGGAGCCGCCTCATGTAGGTACTGAACTTCCTAGCGCGGAAGAAGCATTGTGGCCAAAGGGCCTGAGGAAGCTGAAAGGCTATATCTATCCTTGGATATCAAACACAGACGAAGTGAAGAAAGGCAGCTATCGATATCCAGATGGCTACAACACGGCTCGTAATCTCAGCAAGGCAGGAGGCGGTGAGGGTGGCAATCCCGACCTCTACACCAGGGCCTTGACGGTTTCAGCAACGCTCAGCAACACGGGCGATGTCCCTGGCGACTGCGCTGTGCAGCTTTACATCTCCTATCCACCTGAAGTCAAGGATCAGGACGGCATTACAGTGGAAATGCCTGTCAAGGTCCTAAGGAACTTCGGCAAGTACCATGTCGGCACGGCTAACGAGGAAAAGCGGGCCAAGGTCAAGCTTGAATTGACCAGGAGGGACCTGAGCTACTGGGACGTCAAGAAGCAAAATTGGGTGATGCCACCGGGTCAGTACACCATCTGGCTTGGGTTCAGCTCAAGAGATCTTCCTAGTAAAGATTCCATATTTGTCAGATAGAAGTTAGAAACAACTCGTTCAATTGCTACCTGTCAGCCCAAACTCGCGTTCAAGTGCTCTTAATAGAAACTCTCGTGTTCTCATGGGACTTATCTGCAGTCGAACAGTGTCGTCTTGCAAAACACCGTTGTGTCCGCCTCGAGTGACGATGACGAATGAGGCGTGTCCGCTGCGGGCCGGGCGGGTGCGGTGGCAATATAATACTGAAGACTATGCAGACGTACGAGAGGGATGCACAGATCCACGAGCCTTTCTTCTCTCTGGTGCTCTTCTGACTGCCTTTATAGGGCACGACAAGCGAGAGATGGATGGGAATATGCAAAAGCTGACTGGAAGGGCGGCGTGACACGACCTCACTATTTGACGCATCGCAAATTAGGTATCCAGGCCGCACGATGACGATGGGCGACAATGCCAGCATTATGAGGTTTGTAGCTGATCGAGCCTGAAGAGAGCCACGATTCTCCGGGCAAACTGTCATCCTGATTAGGATGGAGCTGCTAGCCACTGGGGGAGCAGGAAAGGCGTTAGGCAGCACGATTCCATCTCCGTTCGCCTGGGGCTTTGCAGGGGGCCTAAGGTAGCTGATAACTTGGCTCTCCACGCTTGTCCCGGAACGGCTTAGACCTGCATCCTCCATCAGATCAAGAGGACTTCAGCTGCTGCTGAGCCTCAATTCCTACCTACAGCTCGAATGCGCTATCATATTACTTCGCCTGCTTCGAGGAGATTGAGACATTCGGGATCGATCGTGACGTAGCCTAGCTATCGAGCTCTCACCTTGACCGTCTCTCCAACAAGGCTCGTTCTTATTTTGGGCCTTTTCCCTGCACGAGAAACGGCATGCTTCACCAATCGTAGAATTTAAACAAGTACTAAGTGGCGGGAAAGGGAGGTTTTACAGAAGGCGTCTAGAAGGAAGGCGTCATGCGATACCGCTCATCGACCTTAGTTCCCGCTCGCTCTTGATGGTGTCATGCTATAAGGCTTGGCCTTATGCGCTTGAGCCACCGCTTTCTGACAAGGCAGTACGGTAAGATATGGTATGGTACAGATTTAGCCACCAAGGACGGGCCTCTTCCTTTGCCTAGCAGGTAGCAGCCACACTCCAATCAACGGGTTCGTCTGCCAGCCATTGTGGCCTGGGCGGTAGAGCTGTTCACTTTTGGGACCGTTCCTGATTCCATCACCACCCTTGAACCTTGCTGCAGTGAGATTGTTGACTGTCAAGCTCCAGAGATCTGGTATTGCAATGGACGATGGCCGACACTCCGGATCGATAGGGCCCATGTCGCCTCACACGCGACTGAATACGGGGAGCAAGTTCCCGGCGCAATGGCTCACACACTACCTTGTCCACCCGCCTCTGACTGAGCGATCTTCCAATTTGGCAAGTCCTGTCTTGAGCCCATTTAGATCGGTGTGGTATTTTCTGTCGCACTCTCACAAGGCCGGGGCCCTTTGGCGAAAGATGCGACGCTGGTCTTCCGGTCAGTGAATAGTACAGCTGTATTAGGATGCTTGCAGCCTGAAGGCCCAAATACACACGCGATCCAAAAATGGAGATATACGGCTCGCATCATCGTCATGGTCTTCAATCTCTGAGTATATCACTTCTCTCGGGCGTTGCAAGTTTCGACCGTAAGACCCATCTTTGCTTTCTTCCACCACTCGCATCTCTTCTGCTTGAAACTCGTTGACGCCACTACCAAACCCGATTTTCGATTTAAAGCACAACAAGCTTGGACAGAAGGACTGCGCAATGAGCGAGCGGTCGTCAGACAGGTCTTCAGCCCGAAGCAGTGGGACGTCGTCAAGCACAAGTCTGCGAAGTTCCCAGAACGGAAATGCTGCTGCCTCAGCAAGCACTTCTGTATTGGCCGCTGCAATTGCTGGACAAATGAGAGCGAGCTCAGGTAATTTGATTCCAAATGCCCTCAGACTGGGTGGCTGCGGCAGCCAAGGCATCCTTCCGCTCTGCATGCCTCTTCGCCAAGAACGGAATGTGAAACTTCCATGAATCCTGAGTGTAAGCTAAGATCGCCTTCGATCGCAGGGTACGTGTCGCCCTATCCTCCTTTACCTCCACGCGGCACCACAATGGCGTCCAGACAACAGCAGCAGACCCTGGCCATGACAGACGCCCAACGCGCTCAGCAGCAGCGCCTGCGATCCAACTCTGTTGCAGCATCCACAGCTTCGTCATCCACCGAAGGGAGCACATCGACTGCCTCAGACTCAGCCGTAACGAGCCAAGCTCGCCGAGCCAGAGTTGAAGCTGGAGAGATGCCTACGGTATGTACGTTAGGCCGCTATTATATATCATATCTGCACTGTCAGTCGGACAGCAGATGTTACGCCACCCATTGAACCAAGCATACATCCCACTAGATTAGACTGACAATGCAGTCGGCTAACAACGACACCACACAGGCGCAAAAACGAGCGCTGATCCAGGCGCTAAACGAACACCGAATCAACACTATTGCTGAGCTCCGTGGAATCGAGCGCGTCTTTGCCCAAATCGGAACAAGTGATGTGACAAGACCAATGACTGCAGCGTGTACGTTTCAAATCTACCAATGCGACAATCCGCTCTAGATTACCGCTGACTTTTGTCTTGCAGGGACCTACTACGTTGACTCCAATAGCTTACTAACCGAACTGCGCGGATTGACGAGGAACTACCCATTTAGGTTCGCTAGCTCCCTTGATTTCTCACGTCAGGAGGGCTTCTAACTTACATTATCGTTCCATACAGCTCAGAATGCCTCGAGGAAGCCAAGCAGCGCGTCCACCAAGATCCAGCCTCGAACCGCTCCTGGAACTACTGCTGGCTGGTCCTGGCAAAGGCGCACACTGACGGCCTCATCACTATTTTCGCCTGCCACCAGGCGAAGAAACCCGAGATGTGGGGGGACCGCAAGCCCATGGAGGCCGACATTGAACGGCTTACCCAAGCATTCGTCCAAGAGTGGACTTCCGCTTTGCGCCAAATGCTGCGGTATTGGGAGAGCGCGCCCATTCGCTGAACGACGAGACCGGCGCTGACAACGATCATTGTCGAGCATGGTGAAGTATCACTTTCAATGTTTCCTTGGTGTTGGGCAAGCGTCTTTCACTTTTTCCCTTTCTTTCTCTATCTCGTATTCGGTTGTTCTCTTTGCTCTCAGCAAGCGTATTGGCGAGACGTCGGAAAAAAGTCCCTGTCATGGAATGGGACTCCGCACTGGCGACGGGAAGGGACTACTGAAGCGCCTGGCCATTTTGTTCTTCTTCTGCAAGTCTTTCTTTGAGAAGGGATAGTTGTGACTTCTTTTTGTTCTCTTATTCCGTACGGAGGACAGTGCAGTATACAGGACGGTCGTTATTACTTACCTGCTAAGCATATGAGATGGGAATAGCAGATAGGATATAGAAACGCGGCGAGCTGGTCCTCACCGCCGTTACCTTGGCAATTGTCGATATAAATACTCTGGCGAGCATCAACAGTGGTGTGACCGAATTTGACTCTTGCATCACATGTACTGAATCGTCGCTATGCATGTACAGGCGTAAGGGCATTATAGGATGTTGCAGTACGTACTGTTCCTCTTCATCAGCGACTGGCCGCCGACATTTAGCTATTCCAAGGAGGGATAGGGAGCGGTTGGACTGTCCCTCCGTCCCTTAGTAGACTTTGGCTTAAAGTCAACATCTCTGATAGAGACGTAAAGCCAAAGCCCGACCTTATCATCATTTTCGTCTTCATCCTCTTTCTCCTTCTTCTCACCAGCATCGTTTGTCTTTGTCGTTCCTTCAGACCTAGCCTCTCCAGAAAGTTTTTTCGATTCTAAAGTATTCTTCGCATCCTTATTCACCGTCTTGTCACCCTGACTGAAGAGCTTCCAGAACCGACCAAAGGAACCAACTTCAGCGTCACCAACCTTGATGTTTTTGCTTTCCTCTTTCTTCTTTTCATCCTCCAGTTCCTCCTCGAGGCCCTCGCTGAAAGCCCACATTTCCTTGACCTCGCCGCGTGCAATGGCTGTCGTCCAAAGGCTGATCAAGACACCTGGCACAAGGTACAGAAGAGCTGGTTGGGCGTGCTGGAAGATGCTCATGACAGCTAGAGTCGTGAGCATGCCGAGAACATAGCCGACCAGAGAGGCATTGAAATACGGCTTGGGAAATCTTGCTGCCTCGACTTCGGGTAGTGGTGATTTGGCGCTCCAAGTCCATAATCGGTCACCCCAACGCGACGTGGCAGATATGTATAGTGGCTTCTCGACCTCTGAGGCAGTGGATCCGTTTATTTCGCTGCTCCGCAAGGATTTTCCTCTTCTTTGCTGCTGCTTCAGATAAAACAGATGAAGGTCGAACCTCAAAGCTAACCCAATCACAATGCCTGGAAGTACGATATCTCCCAACCCGAGCATGCTGTAGTTCTTGACGGGTGGCTCGCCGTCAACACCGGGTTCGTCTGGTCGGGGAAAGACCAGCTTGATCGGTTGCTCCAGGTTCGTCGCCACGCTCACCATCAGTGGCGTAAAGAAGACAGCCCAGATGTCGTAGAAGAAAAGACCAATCAATATCAAGGTGCCAGTGGTGAAGGAGGTTGGAGACATATACTGTAGTGCGCTGTACGACACAGCAAAGCCCTGGATGTTGGTGAGCCACCATGGACACGAGACCAGGTTGCTGTATGCAATCAGAGCTATAGATATCGCTGTCGCCAGGATGTTGAGCAGGGTGATTTTCGCGCTGATGTCGAATAGCGTGCGAGCGTAGGCCTCGAACGCAAACTTGCGTTTCACCACCGCTCGGATCCCCCACGCACCTTTAGCCCCCCTCCCATTCAGCCATGGCAGTAGGGGCGTTGGTGTTTGCGGTGATGCCATGTCGGTTGTCTCGCTCCCATCCAGGGCGTTCATCTTGCGATCACCCTCGCTAGCTTTCCATACTCTTCCCTTGTAATTGAAGTGCCTTGGAAATACAAGCTGAGACAGAAACCCAATGCCATCATTCACCAGCTTGGCTACACTGAACACCCCAACTACAGAGAAGTACCAACCGAGAACGAAGTTGATCACATCAGCACCGTAGTACTTGATCAGAAAGTACAGACCTCCTAATACCAGACCCGCAGTGATAGGGAATATGATAGCGTCTTGCGGGCTCAGACCCTCCATCTTCTGTATCGTCTCCTCGTCGTCTCCATCTTCCTGTGCTGTATCAGACCTTGTCTTATCCTTCTTCGGCGGCTCTGCTGCGCTGGCAGGCCGTGACAGAGAAGCATGTGCTCCAGTGTAGATCGGAAACAGGGCCGAGAGTATAAGGTGAAGGTACATCGGTAAGAGGGGACGGTTGTCGGCCAGGTGTTTGAGAGCTTCATCCAAGAAGCCTGCTGTTGTTTCTGTTGCCATTTTCGATTACTGAGTGAAGTATCGGCCAGTTTTAGGTAAAGCTCTGTAGTATGTCCTATTTCATGAATCCAAAGACTTGGAGGAATACGGAGGACGAAGTAGGGTATCGATTGTCATGTAGAAGATGCTTGAAGAGCAAAAGTATACTAGGAATAAAAACGAATGTATCAACGAGTCTCAAAGAGCCATACCAACAATCGAACGCCTCCCTTCAAACACCTGAAACCAAGAGAGAGTTGACCACCTTTAGGTCTCGGAGGAACATGTGGGGCGTGTAAAGATGGAAATAGAACAAGATGTCGACAGTGGTTGCCTTGAGGGTTAGGGTTTGACAAATGCCATGCCATTGCAGCATTGGGCGACTATTCCTACGAGAACATAGTTTACTTGATAATTTGATACAATCGCTTGACAGATTTGAGGTAGGATTGAGACTGGAAATGTCAGCTCGGTCCTTGGATAGTCATTTCCACCGTCCGATCTCCTGGTCCTTCGTGAACATGTCCCAGCCGCCACGCTGTACAGTCTGGTTCTCAAACTTCGCTCCCACCTGCGCTCCAACACTGTCAGTAATGCTTCCCCACCAGTTCCACAGCTTGCCCAACAAACCTGCTTCTCTCCTGCCTTTGGCAATGAAAATCTTCCTCTCCTGTATCCCTGACGGCAGCTCCATGACGGCCGGCTCGTCCAGGATGTCCATCTTGAAATCAGTCAACCCTGCCTCTCTGAACAGCTTCTCCATCTCAGGCTTGTCGAAACCATTATGCTTGATGGTATGAGCCATATCTGGGAACTTGTCTCGAGCACTGTTCGAGCTGCCATGATGATGGTGGTGCTGGTGGTGATCACCATGGTCAAAAGGCAGAAAGTCCACGATGATTAGTATGCCGGTCGCTGGTTTTAGTGTGTCCTTCAGCCGCTGCAGACATCTAGCGGTGTCGTCAAAGTGATGGAAGCCGAGTCCCACAGCCGCAACATCGAAATTCTCAAACTCGGGTCCCTTCAAGTGCTCGGGTACAGTCTCGCCCAGGAGATCACCAACCACGGCGATGGCTTGCTCCTCGCTCATCCCACTCGCCTTGGCAGCCTCATTGAACTTCTCGATCATCCCTTCACTGACGTCTATTCCACGGATCTTTGTGACATATGGCCCTAGAGCCTTCGTTATGGCACCAGTGCCGCAGGCATAGTCGAGCAGCTTGACTTCTCGCCCACCTTCCTCTCGATCCTGACGGACCCAGTGAGCGCCTAGCCAGTCTCTACGCGCTTGTAAAGCATCAGAGACTTGCTGCGAAATCCTGAGTTGCCACGGTTTGGAGTTGTATTGGGCGGCCATGTCACTGTTCGTTCACTTCATTTAGCGCACATTGCACAGTCCGCGTGGGTGTCCTACCTACTTCCATGCTTGCCTATTGGCTTCTGCGAGGGCACTCATATTGACAGAGGTCTTAACGGATAACCAGCACTGTCTAGTAGAATACGCGGATCTGGAGACGAAAGAAAGAGGTGAACAGCCTGCTTAGATTTGATGCTATATAAGTTTTGCTATGGAGACTTTAGATCCAGGTCTTTGTAACAAGTGACCTCGAAGTCTCCGGCTGTCCGAGAAGCGGAAACTTGACGCTTTGGGAGCAGAAAGTAACCGATCTTCGTACCATATGATTCAGCTCACATAGTTGACAATCAATCGCAATTCCATCGAAAAAGCTGGCTATAATTCTCTATCCTGTAATGTACTACGTAGATGCCTTGAGATACTAAATACTTGTAGGATTAGTGGTAGTGACAAAAAGTCAACGACTACACCAGCGCCAACGCTGGATACCACCGATGCACACAATCTATGGTTCTCGGACTTCTGTACAAATGAACGTCTTGTAGCTGGCGGGCTGATGCACACAGACAGTTCAAAAGCCAGAAGGCCAGGGCGGCAGTGATTCTGGCTTTTCCTTTATGATTACACGATCAAATACTTTCCACTGGGTGTGACGAACGTCGAATAACGCACTCATTGTGACTTCTGAACCAAGAGACTGAAGAGGTGTGTCTAGAGCAGCAAAATCTTGGCCCAAGTTTAGGCAATTACAAGTGTCTGAGCAGTACAAGGTTCAATTTGGAGCTGGTTTCTGGATTTCATGGGCTTCACCGCGCAGCAGTTGTGCCCTTCTATCTTGATGCAGACAACCAAGCCCATCTGAACCCGTCAAAAATGGCGATCAAGCAAACAAGCACGCGAGAAATCGGTCAATGTCAGGGTATCTTTCCTAAATAAACGCCCCCAAATGCTATTCGCTTCCCGTGTAGATTAGCCGTGATGTCTCATCCAAAAACCGAACGCCTTGTGGGCACGAAGACAAGTTGTGCGCGAATTCGAGTGATGACAGACTTGAACGGCCAGCCATCTTCGAGAAAAGCCTAAAAGATGGTACGGGGAAGGACAGCAGCCAGAATGTCCTGCAGGAATTCGAGCTCCCTGTCGGCGCAAACCTCAAGCGTCATGTCCGTGAAGTCGTTGGTCTCGTAATCGACGGTGATTTCCCCGAATGGCTTCGGTGCCTCCGGACGTAGGCCGCGGCGCTGAGCTAGAAACTGGCTGAGGGATGCTTCCTCAGTGCTAGCAGTACCTGAACGGATCAAACTGACGTAGAACTCGACGAAGTCGTTACGGGCAGTTGGAGACTTGGTGAGGGCCAGGAATGGCCAAGATGCCGAATAAGCGTGAACGCCACCAAAGTTGAAGGAAAAGTCCGTACCCTCGGCAAGACGCGTGTAGCCGAATGAGCGCAGAGTGTGCGCGAATCCAGCCTTCTGACGCTCATTGAAACCAGCGCAGGTCATGGCTGCAAGGACAACCTCTTGCAATAAGGCGTGGGTGAGCTGTGGTGGACAGGCCCTACCTCCCCCATTCAAAGTCTGAGCCAGGGTCTTGATGAGGACATTTGTTGCCTCACACAATAGCTTGCGCTCATTTAGGAAGACATGCTGGCATGCGTACCACGGATACTTGTGCAGAGTGGTGATGAGACTCTCATAAACCCTATTCGGTGAGCGCTGGATGAAAGGAGACTGCAGGATCTCATTAGCAAGTGAAACCGGGTGATTGTTAAGAGGTGAAAACCTACTCGCAATGGACTGGTCGCGAACTTGACGAACATGTTGATCTCGTCAGGCTGGAGGAAGCCTCTGAAGCCTTGGGTCCAAACGCCTGGACGAACCTCCTCTGATTTGTATTCGACATGCGGCATGGCACCAACCCAAGTGGTGTCCTTAGCCTTGGAGAACAAGGCGCCCATGAACTCTTCTTGTGTGCTGAGCTCCATGCTGACCACACGATCACCGAGCTTAGGAGTACGGAGGTTCGCAGCGCGGCGGTTGGATGACATGACGATGTGACGAGCCTCATCAGCGTCAGCAACCTCCACGAAGACGTCCATGGTCTTCCCTGTCATACGCTCCATCATGATGTGCACCGAGAAATATGGGGATGCCGGTGGCAAATTCATGATACGCGCACTACGGCCAAGATGGGCGATGATCTCGTTGCGTGTCACAGCAAACGGCACGTTGGTGATGCGGATGAACCCGCAAGTGCTTGGGCCCACATCCTCCTTGAATTGCTGTGCAAACGGCATGTCGACAAATGCCTGATCAAGACTTGGTAGGAAGTTACTGCCATCAGTAACTTGACCAAACCATACAGGAGGATTAGTGATGCCAATGTTGCTTCTGATATAGGTGCCTGTCGCAGGAGTTATCGACTCATGGATAGCCATGAGCTGATTGCCAGGGGCGACAGCTGTGCCAGCACGGAAGCGATTCTGTGCACGGCCATGACGACCACGGGCACCGAATGCGCCTGCTGGCGATTGAGAAGGGCCGGTAGTGTTACGACGGAATGGGCTTCCGGTCGACTCTCTGAGGCCATCGGTGTCGTTACCAAAACCGCCGCGCATGATAAGCTGCGCCTGATCAGAAGCAGTCATTGGCACATTGTTGAAGCCGGTGGTCAGCGGAGGAGGATTTGGTATGTTGAAACGGAACGGAGCGGCGGTCGGGTGGAAAGACGATGCTGGCGGTACCCTACCATTGGATGCCAGAGCTTGCGTGTGCATATATGAGCCGTAAGCATTGATGCCATGAGGCAACGTGTCTAATGTCAATGGGAAGCCAATGCCACCAGCAGGGCGCTGGTCAGTAGAAGCACCGTGGCTACCGCTGTTGCTATCATCTCTTGGTCCTTTGTAGGTGTACTTGTCCTTGATAGCATCATTTTTCATGGCAGCAGATGTGATTTCAGTGTCGATTGACACTTGGGTCTTGAAAGACCTGTTGCTCACGCTCGATTCAGGGCGGATTGGTTGCTGCTGAAGTAGCGATGTGTTATTTCCGTCTGCCATGGTGTCCCAAGGTGATAGGAAACGTGGTTCCTGCGTCGTATTTGGCGCAGGAGAGAACACATCAAATGGCGCCCAGGCACTGTCGTTTTGATTTATGTTCTTGTAAGGCTCGGACATTGCGCACGATTGATGTCGCTGCCCTGGCATCGTTAGCAGTCACAGCGGCGAAAACTTGGAATCGATCAAGCACACACTGATGAACGTACTTGTATCTATCTGGCAGTCTGGGAGCCGAATAGTCTTCACGATTCCTCCGTGTATCCACGGGCCGTGAGGGCTTTGAATCAAACCGTTAGTGCACAATACCAAGGCCGATTGCAAATGGTTCAAGTCCGTGATGTAGGTTCTCTGACCGAAGTCGGCCGTCACGGAGGAAATCCTGCAAGTACGACCACTGCAGAGCGTGTGGCCGAAATGGGAAGGCACGCTGAAAAGGGGCAACTTACCGACGGTCTTCTCTGAAACCTCTGGCTGTCGTTTAGCGGTGGAGGAGTAGTGGAGATTCCCTGTGAAAGATGTGTCATTAGTATTTCGCACCTCACTGCCAGCTACTCGTGCTTCGTTAGCACGATCGAAACCAGTGTCCAGGAGTCATTCCAAGCGGCGGCAGCGGCGGACTTCGGCGGTTCACGTAGGACTCAAGGCAGGCAGGCTCGTACGGCTGGCGTCAATGTGATTCAAGGTGAGAGGCATACCAGTTTGCTGTAAGTTTTAATTGTTGTTGAAAGAGGCAAACGGGGAAGGTTGGCGGTCGCTCTCGATTTTGAAGAAGTGCAAAAGGTCCGTGCTCTTGGAACACGACCTTTTCATGTGCTATCACGTTGTTGTTTTTGCTTCAGTCGTTTACATATGGCAAGAGCGGGCCACAGAGGTGAACACACGTGGCTTTCGCATGTGACGATAGCAAGGCCAATTCTGGAACGCTCTCTGGACGTGATGTACCGATGAAAACCCATCAGTACTCACTGATAACATGCAGCGTAATTGTTTCAAACGACGCATGGCAGCTTCACAATAATAGCAGTATGTAAATACCTTTCACCATACCGTGACTCTCAACCCTTCAATATTGATTGTTCGTGTCACATGCAAGGGGTACTGTAATGTCGACTGACATGCTCTTGGTTTCTTGTTCACTTCTTAACGGACGAAGCTTGTGAAAGTGTCGACTCCAAGGTTGTACTCTAAACACCGTGGCCAGCTATCTCCATTGTGTGGTATATTAGACAGTGTAGTTCGTATGCAGTGACCTCGAGGATCTGACGAAGGCTCACTACTGCGACGGCAGATTCGAGACGAGTGAAAACTTGTGTCCTTAGTTATAAACAAATCGTAGCAGAAGAGACAGGGTGATAGCAAGCATTCGATACGTTGGTCTTTCATTGAGTCCGTACTAAGTCTATGAGGCCACAGTGAGTTTACCGGACCACTTTCGCCCCAGGATGCGGTACTAGTCAGCCCAAGATTTGTAGGCCGATGCTATAACGGCATTGATTGCTGCTTGAAAGCAAACACTTTCAGGTTGCTCAACACGAAGTCCGTCGGATTCGTTTAGTCAAACTGGAGAGTGCGTCAGTATCGGGTAACAATAGAAGGGTTTGCTAAATTACTTACTGGAGTCAGGAAGCTTTCCGCAACAAAACGTGCTCTTGCATTCAGCTAGTTCAATGTCAGCATTTGTGGAGCGAAAAACCAAGAGTCCAACAACTTACGAAGAGCTTCATCTCCGAAATCTCCTTGTCAACCTCCTCCATGAATTGTATTATAAAGTCCACCAGCTTGTGCTTCAGCATCTCCTCCGTATGGAAGTTAGTGATTAGGAACGATATATCATAGCCCTGCCCATCTCGTTAGCCTAAGATCTCAAAACCTCCCCACATTCTGACAAGACTGCCAGAACCACACTCATCGCTCACCGGTACCGCTTTCCTCCTCAGTATGAAGAAGCTCTCCGCTCTTTGCGTCAGAAAGCGTGTGAATTTGTGGACAAGAATATGCTCGATCTCATCCGCCTGTTTTATCCTTATGCTGACCCTGACACTGTTCACGCTAGGCTCGACAAGGACCCTCTCCTCCTGATTTCGCGACACCGTCAAAGGGTTTAGTAAGACTTCGGGCGACGTGCGTGCCTCGACCTCTGGGACATTGTGTCGTTCTGAAGCTTGCGAGGCGAAGTTAGAGAGCGAGAGCGCTGCGGTGAGGGTCTGCCGGACGCAGGACAGGTATGGTCGTAGTGATTGTGACTATTGCGCAAGAGTTAGACGGTGTCGTCCGGACTGATGCGGCTGCGGTGAGGGTGTACCATTGTGATGTGCTGGTGCTATCGCATGAGGAGGCAGGGACTTCAGATCGCTCTTTCGGACGCAAATAGAGCTTGCTCTGCCGTCAGTGCCAGATTGGACGTAACGAGCCCAACTGGAAGTGCATTGGTGCCTGCATATGCTACAGAACGACGATACCGTGCACGGGCCAATCATGTAAGGCGGGATGGTGGGGCTGACACTAGACCGCTTTGCCTGGCTGCCACCAGCAAGAGGCAATACGCAACAGGCAAAACTGCTATATTCGTAACAGAGTTGATAATCTATCTCGCATCTTCTACGCGGAAAGTTTGAGACGGCTAGGCTAGAAGATTCACAAACTTGAAAGAGATACCAACAATATCGTGCTTCAAACAATAGAAGATAGCTGTAACTTGTCAACAGACGTAGCGTCGTCATTCATTCTATTAGGGCTTTCGAGCAATAGTAGCCTTCAGTGGTAACAAAGCCCTGCAAATTGACATCTCACATCAGTACATTCTCACGTGTCATATTCTCGTTTGTTCCAGGCTCATACTGAAGACCCCAGTAAAGAGAGCACTGGGAATGCCACTGATACCAGGGCGAATGCTCAACAGGCCCAACTTTCCGGGTTCCTTTTCGTGAGTGTCTAGAAGACATCCACCAAATGCCATCCTGATACAGTGCTCCTGCATCTTTGCAAACCCTGCATCTTGCAGCCAAAATGAGAAGGTGACAGCCGCGGACGGTGAAACACTACCCTTTCTACAGCCAACCAAGATGCCTGCGACCGTTCCAAGATTTTAGACTGAGGCCTGTTGCCTTTGCCGGCAGTACAAATAATGGGGAAGCATGGTTCCTGCATGTTGATGTAGCCTTCAGACATCAAATGCGCCGAGATCATAGTCAGAAATTGTTGCCAGCCACTGATGGCAGTCATAAGGGGGAGTCCATTGATGAAGTTGAAGTCTTCAAGAAGCTTACTCCACCTTGCAGTGACCCCCAAATATCTTGAGTTAAGGATCATGGTGGGATTCAAGTCAGTCAGACTCTTTCGACTAGTACGGCAAGAAGCATTCCGGTGTGCACGATCATTGTCGCCATTACTAACTGACATCGGAATCCAGTGGTGGTGCGTATATGTCGAAGCCAAACTTGGAACAACTCTATTGCCGGAGCAATACTGCACTTGATAAATCGTTGTTGTCAGGATGTATGTGGATGTCATTGACAAAGTTTGATCGAAGACCATGTTTGCGTACAAATGATGCAGACCTTGCAACATGAGCGCAACAGCTGATCACAGTTGAGATCCTGGGCTTTCGGCGACCCCCAATCTTCAAATGCTGCTTCTGAACTAATGTCGCTGATTGATACAGCGTACAAGATGAATGATGCTGTTGTTCAGCCCTTGCAGTTCTGAAGCCAAGAGCGCGGTATGTAATCATTGAAACGGATTTTCATCTGCTTGAATTATTGTCATTTATCCGTCGTCAGTATATTCACTGGACTGAATAACCTCTTTGCCCATGCAATGTAGACTCCAGCCTACAACAGGGCTTGTAGGCATCACCCTCAATTCGAAGTTGGCATTGCAGTGATTTCCGAATGAAAAGGAGTGAGATCCGCATCAGTCACGACGGAGAAGATCTCTACAGTGTTCCAATCGCTGTCGCTCTTTGGATCGACGTCGCTTTAACGAATAACAATTTTGGAGGGGTGATCGCTATGACGTCAAGCTCTTCGATGTTGGGGTCTGTCTGGTAGCCTCTATCTGGCATGCAAATACTCCCACAAGAATCATCGCATATTCGACTGCCAGCCCAGATCCTGCTGTCGTCCTTGCAGTGCGTCAGTGCCTGCGAAATCCATCTTGTTCTCTGTACCGAAGTCCAAACCAGGCATAGAGTCGAGGCTCCAGTCAAGCTCTGTCTGCTTATCTTGCCCGTTGGCCGATCTTCCCGTGGCTCCAGGATGTGTGGGGTTGCGATTTGGAAAGAAACTGAAAAAGGTCTCGCGATGTGACGGCGCATCGTTCGAGCTGAAAGCCTCCGCGATGTCTTGTTGTTTAGACCCAAGCTCTGGGAACGGCATTTGAGGGTGTGCCTTTGGTTGGTCAGTATTTAGCGTAGTAGCGTCGAAGTTCTCCCAGTCAATATTCATCGAAGGCAGATCCAACATATCGATGATACTGTCAAATCCTTGCTGTCCAGCTTGGTCAGATCCTTGAGATTGCTGGTTCTCAGGTGACGGGCCGCTACTGCTGTTTGTAGATGGCGCAGCACCACTATTAGATGTAAAGCCTGTGTGAGAATTCCATGTGCCCGATTCAATACCAGAGCCAAAGTCATACGTATCGCTGCCAGTGTGTATCCCACTAAAGGGCGCAGTGAACGGATTGTTGGTCTCGATCTGGAAAGGGTCCGCATGCCCGTTCGCTGCACTTTGAGTATAGGAGTCTTCGGCTCCCACGGCATTTCCGAAGCCTTCCTCCCAAGTATTGTCGTCGGGTCCGTCAAGTCCAGGCATAGGTGTCAGGCTGTTACCCTCTCCAAGCGCGCCATTTGGAATTTGCCCAAAATCAATAGGTCCGAATGGCTTCTGGTTATTCATCGGGTTTGGTGGAAATGTTGTTCTCCTAACTTTCGCGATCATGGCTGCCATAGCGCGACTTGCCTTGTCAGTCTCGGAGAACATATGCGACCCTGCACACTGCAAGCCATGGCCGTCCTGCATCTTTGTTCTAGACGCCGCACACATGACTGAGCTTGCTTCTGTGCCGTTTGCCAAGGCCATGAGTTGGCGGTTCTTCATGCTCGTCTCCTCCCAGATCTTCTGCGACTGCTCAAGGACTTCCATCATCGGCTTTCGCCTTGGACATATTTTCCGTGAAGGGATGTTTTCTTCACGTGAGATTTGCTGATTGAGTTCTAGACATACTATCATGGCTGCTAAGAGGAAGTCATGGGTACTGAGAGAGCCCATGTACCATTTGACAGACTCTAGCTGGCCGCCAGGCTGTGAAGCTTGGTATATAGTGTGATGATGCTGGAGAACTCGCAAGGCGCACTCAATACACGTCTTACGACTGACTCCGATCCCACGTGCCTGCTCTTCTGGGCTAAGTTGGGTCAGGGGAGTGAGCATGTAACGTCGGTGTAGCACGGTCTTTGTCTTTAAATAGAGCAAATCAAGGTTGAAGCGACACATCAGCTGTTCGGCCGGATCGGTAATATCCTCACTTATATCAGGCATACGAAGAAGGGGAGGTATCGAGGCTTTGGCTTCTTCGAGTTCCCGATCCAGGCGTTGAACCTCTTCGGTAGGAGGTGTTATTGTGAGATGGCTAAGCTCGGCAGCTTGGGCAAAGACTCTCACAATTCTGCTTTTTGCGCGGACATAGGAAGCTGGTGTCAACTCGTTGACGTCCCGGTTTGGAGGTAGTATTTTGGTGTCTACTCTGAAATCGCGATCAAGCAAGTTTCGTGGGGGCTGAGAATCGCTGTTGATTTCACGGACCATGCTTGGTAATCCAAGTTGGAAGGATATGAGTGTGTCGATCATGTTGATGATGCACCACACACGACGCCTCATTTCGCCATGGAACACGGAAATGTTCGGGTAGTGAGATGGATCCCTGTGATAACCCATCCGCAACCCCAATCGAACGACGAGCCCTATCATGAGCCAAACGTTTACGAAGGCGTTGTTGCTTCTCAGGCCAGCCGAGTACAAAATCAGACACTCGAGAGTGTATTGTTTGGGCTTAGTGAAGTCCGCCAGCACCGCTGCTGAGGCGGCATATTCATGATATTTGTTCACACGCTCGAGACAGGCTTTTGAAGCGTCACTTGACAGATCGCTGTCACGCAGTCCAAACGACTCTGCGAAAGACAAGATGGCGTATAGGATTCCAAGCCACATGACTGGGGCAGACTGTTGATTACGCCAGAAGCGGCGGTACTCATCTTGAAAGGTAGGAGCGTGGATGATGGGCTTAAAAGGATCGGGTGAGTTGAACCAAAGCGATAGAAGCCGGTCAGCGACCTTCTTTTCAGGGATACCTTCAAGAAGCTTCTCCTTGGTGACAACTGTGCCTTTACCAAGCATGAAACCGAGGCCGGCAGACGGGTATGGCTGAGAAGGGCCCATGGGGATTGAACCCCAACCGTTCATGGTCTGCTCTGGAGGTTCGGTTGAGGGATCAGCGTCCCAGGTTTCCTCGGTTTCGTCTTCGCCAGTCTCGTCTGCAAAATCACGCTTCAGATCTGATATTCCATCAAGGATAGCCTGCCAGTGAGCCTCGCCTACATAGCTGATCTCATTCCTACTGATCTTCATCTGGCCAAAAGGCTTACTGACATGGTCTGTACCCGCCTCCTGGCTGTCATCATGCTGTGATGTAGATGGCTCATCGCCCCAGCCTGGACTGACATCGCTGTCGCTTGGTGGTGTTGGCTGTCCAGCTGGGCCTGATCGACGTGCTTCGCCCTGACTCGGGTGCTGGACTGTCTCACCACTTGCATTCCTGCTTGCCCTCCTACTACTGACCCCCTGGTCCTCTCTGCTGTTGTCGTCTGCTGCCTGCTTGTTCTGCTTGTTCATCAAATCCACCACGAGAGTTTCCAGCTGGCGTATGCGTCCCTTCACGTTCTGGCTTGGCTTGTTCTTCGCCGGAGGTGGCACATAGATGCAAGCAGACTCGCGACCGCGCTTGATACATTGGTCGCATGCCGGATCTCTCTCGCGATTGCATTTCAGTTTACCTTGCCGACATGGTGTGCAACTCAACTGCGACCGCGCTCGCTTCTGGCGGAGATGTGCGTGGTTGGCGATGGCTGAGGCTGCCTGCTGTTGATCTGGCGAGGTAGACTGATCCATCGCAGCCACCAAACACTTGACCTGTCGTTATTACGTCGCCACCAGAGTTGCCAACTATAGCATAAGACCAGTGGAGATGACACGGGAGCCCATACGGACTGTAAGAGAAATGGGGTGACGAGACCTAGGCAAACACGTAACCACGATAGCTGTCGAAGGATTCAAATAGACTTAGCTGTGCAAGACTAATGCGGAGGCTGCTACCAACGTAGAAGCGATATTGAAAAATGTCGTCAATCTAGGGTGTGTAGTCATTCATGAATAACAAACACTTCCACTCCACTATTCGAGCAGTGAGAATCTGAAGCGCTTAGTTGTCGTTATTTGTCTAAGATGCGTTCCTCCACCACCGCAATTAGATAGGCTAGGAAATGGCCTAACAATCTAGGGCGAGCAATGGGGTGGCGATTTCGGCTTTAAGGACGTCGGAAGTCCGAGGCGTCAATTACGAATATTGCTGAGCGAGACCGCCCTACCTGTGTTTCCTAATCCAGGGTCCTTCTCTAATCTAGGCCTCCTGCGCTCTTCGCTCTTAGACTGAATAGTCCATGCGAGGTTCTTCCGTCGCTTGAAGGGACGCTGATGGATCACGTGCATTCTGGCCAACATGGCATCTCTAGCGTCTTCGACAGTCTGCTATTCACGAATACTCTAGACGGGCTGGTCAGTCGCACTGGCGATGCTGTAGGACTATCTCCTGAACGGCATTGGCTTGTTCTTGCACTTGCTATCGTGCCAACTTTGCTCGTCTTTCATCTTTCTAGAAGGAATCGCGAGGATGAAACGCCGGTAGCTGTCAATGTGCCAATACCAGATCAATGTAAAGATGGTTGGGCTGGCAAGCTTCTTGACCCTCCAACCATCAAGGTGCCAGGTTCTACAGCGGTGCAATGCTACTGCCCCGCCAATGGACGCCTTCTCGGCATTGTCAACCCAGACACTCCCAATGGCATTGACCGAGCGATTGCCGGCGCCGCAGAAGCTCAGCAAGTCTGGACTAGGACGACATTTGCAGCGCGTCGGAAGGTCTTGAGAACTGTGTTGCGGTATGTTTGACGTAAAGTCTGTGTACGAGGACCATACTGAGCCCACGCCAGATTTGTGCTTGACAACCAAGAGAGCATCGTTCGTGCTGCCTGCCTTGACAGTGGTAAGACTCGCGTAGATGCGACATTTGGAGAGATCTTGGTCACAGCGGAGAAGCTGAAATGGACAATCACTCACGGAGAGAAGGCGTTGCAAACCTCGCGACGACCGACGAACTTCCTCATGTTTTACAAGCGCAACGAAGTACGTTACGAGCCATTAGGTGTTGTCGCAGCGTGCGTCAGCTGGAACTACCCATTTCACAACTTCATAGGCCCTGTCATCAGCGCGCTGTTTACCGGGAACGGGATCGTTGTGAAGAACAGCGAGCAGACCGCTTGGTGTACGCAATATTACCTGCAGATCGTACGTGCAGCCTTGACGGCTTGCGGACATCCTCCTGAACTCGTACAAGCCATTACCTGTTGGCCTGAAACTGCGGGCTATCTGACTTCGCATCCTGGCATCAGCCATCTCACCTTTATTGGTTCGAAACCGGTCGCGCATGAAGTGGCGAAGAGTGCTGCCAGAGCTCTCATTCCCCTCTGCGTCGAGCTAGGAGGCAAAGATGCGGCAATTATCCTTGATCGACCGGATGGAAGGTCAGAGGGTGCTAGCGAGTTAGCAAGAATCACCTCAATTATCATGCGTGGGGTGTTTCAGTCAGCAGGGCAGAACTGCATCGGCATTGAGCGAGTGGTTGCCATGCCAAGAGCATACGAATGCCTCGTACGAGCATTGGAGCCAAGGATCCGTGCGTTGCGGATTGGCAACGATCTGGACTCTTCTGAGGGTGGACAAGTTGACGTGGGGGCAATGGTTTCGTCTGCATCATTCAGAAGACTGGAATCTCTCATCCATGAAGCAGTAGCACAAGGGGCAATACTTCTTGCCGGAGGCGGACATTACCTCCATCCGGATCATCCGCAAGGACATTACTTTGAACCAACACTCCTTGTCAATGTAACGCCGGAGATGCGGATCGCTAGAGAAGAACTATTTGCACCGATTTGCGTCGTGATGCAGGCTCAGGACGTTAGCCAGTGCATTGCAATCGCGAACGGTACATTATATGGGCTCGGCTGTTCAGTGTTTGGACCGACAAACACTTCTCTTTCACGACAAAATCTCGCTCGGGTGACTAGAGACATCAAGGCTGGAATGATTGCTGTCAACGACTTCGCAGCTTTCTACGCTGTGCAATTACCCTTTGGTGGGGTAAAAGGTTCCGGATACGGCAGATTTGCAGGAGAAGAAGGACTCAGAGGACTTTGCGGGACGAAAAGCGTGTGTATTGATCGGCTGCCATGGATGATTCAGACAGCTATCCCCGGCAAGTTGGACTATCCTGTCCGAGACACAAGCGCAAAGATGGGCGAGGGTGTCGTGGATGTTGGATATGGGGACAGCTGGGGCCGATTTGTCCGAGGTCTTAGCAAAATGATTTGATCACCCCCAAGCCAGAGCCGATGACAAGCCGCACTGCTACCTCCTAACCTCTCAGTAGTGGCGAGGCATATGCAGGACATGCGTGTCATGTCAGTCCCTGTCGTAGCATGCGGAACTTCCATGCTCCAGCTCGTTGGATGCATGTGTGGCTAATGGCGGCAAGCAGTTGGCCTTTATTTATTTTTCCCTTCCGCCTATCTTTCCAATCCTCGAAGAAGAAAACAGCTCTAACTGGATCAGAAGCTCTACTTCTTCCAGGCGTCATAAGCTGGTGTCCATGATATGCAGCATGCAGTTTAGTTCCACTCCGCAGACCTCCAACGGCTCATAGGATCCACTTTGGTAACACAGAGCATGAGTTCAGCTTTATCATGGGGCACCCGACGGCAAATCCATCGTGATTGCGTATAATTGCAACCAGATCAAGATCACATTTTGCCGTAAACTTCCAAAAGCACACAAGCACAAGTACACCCTGCCAATCAATTGTGATATCAAGCCAGTGACTTTCATACGCCCACCCGCTAACGGTCGACACAAGGCATGCCGTCTTACTAGGGTAGACTGCTTTCCCGACCACGGCCCGAAACCGCAGCTTCGGTCTGTGAGCTGACTCGTTACAGCCAGCACTAGCTTCGATTACTGCAGCAGCTCGAAACTGACAACACACCAAACAAGGCCCGTAGCAGGTTCTCGCCTATGCACATGAAGCCTTCCCGCGTTATGCAACAATGGATCATGCGCCTTAGTAACGATACGGACTCACATAGCTTGACTGATTAGCCCACGGTCCCAAAAAGTGTGGTTGGCCGTAGAAGTTCACCTGATACTGCTGCGGTCCTTTTTCATCCATTCCTACGTGGAGGACCAATCACCTCCACCGACCCATCGTCCTGGGCTCCATGGTATTGGCCGTTCCTTCTGGACTATCCACATAGTCATCTCACTAAAGCCAGACATGCAGGCATCCACGTAGTGCGGTTGTATTCCACTCTTCTAGATGCAGGTGTTCGGCTTGCCCATCTGCGCCTCGTGTAGCGGATGTGGTGATGGCGGAGGGCCTCCGCGCGTTGTAGCGACGCTACACGTTGGCCTGCTTCAATCACATTGGACCGTGGGTCGATCAAAGGAACCAGGTGGGTGTCGCAGAGCTCTGCTCCGAAGGGCCATACTCCCATAGTAGGTAAGCCGTGGGGATCAGTACTATTGAACATGGCCAGATAAATATCGGCTCTCCTTCGTCCTTTCGAACTCCTGACTCCCTCTTCTTCTCACCACAAGCACTGCAACGAAACATCAAACCAAAGCACTTCTACAACTCAAAATTCTATATCTCCCTCAACCAACCAAAACAATCCAACACAATCAACATGGGCGGCTGCGGATCTTGCTCCAACCCAACCTGCAGCTGCGCTGATGGCAGCTGCACCTGCAGCGTAAGTAGCACTTCCCCTTCCCCTCCACCTCCAGAACGCGCGACAAGATTGCCAGACAATGCAGGAACTAACGCATCGACACAGAAGTAAACCAATCACTCATATCCAATGCACTGGATGTGGTGATCGAGGGAGAGTACGCAGGGGAGATGAATGTGTAAATCATGTGGGCGAGCATTGAGGGCGTTGTGGTTTCTGCATAGGGGCGGTCTATCGATGCATGGGGAACTGGAACCCAAGGGTTGTGTTGTGTATGCCAGGTGCATTGACGAGGAGTAACGGGGGATTGGGATCTGTAGAGTACGAATGGGGCGGCGGCGGAGAGTTGTGCATGATGTTGTTGACCCAGATTGGTGGCAGATCGAGGGGGAGAGAGCATGGTCGTGCAGTCAGATGAAGATCGCAGCAGCATAAATCTATGGCAGGCTTCGATTCAACATACGATGGCTTTGCTCTCACAGAGACAATCACTATTTGCCATTCCAGTACCCCCAGATGTCTAAGGAGTGATTAGATCGGTAGCTGCTAACCTGAGGTTAGAGCACTCAACCCCTCAATCTGGCGGGCCGAGTACCCCGCCATCAGATAACTGGAACCTTAACACTCGACGACGCGTACAGCTGCTTCATCATGAGCTCATCCGTCATCTGTATACGTGCTCGGCTCAAGGAGTCTAGCCAGTGGCAGGTAACCCGTAGCTAGGCAAAAAGCACCGACGAATGCTGCTGCCTGCTCGGGGCCTGGATTCTTAAGGCATACGTGGTGGTGGAAGTGGTAGGCTTGGGCATACGTCACTACCTGGTCACCACTGTCGATCTGCTCTTTGTATTTCAATAACTAGGTATGTTGTAGTTTCTAGCAGCAACCAATCCCATCTAATTGTACCAGAATTGTGACCGTCAATCCGATATACTATAGTGAGCACATGACGGGTACGGCCATGGCACAAGGCTTCACGACGGCTGACCGAGTACAGGCAAACCATCTCAGAAGGCCGTGATAAGCCATACCCACCATCAAGATTCTAAGTGACCGCACAAGACAGCAATCATGCCTGTCAACCCCAAGGAAGAGGAGACACACGGTAGTAAGTGACGGATTGAGAGCCGGCCTTCGTTGTGCAGCAAGCGGATATCCAGCTAACATGTCGTTCATCTCAGACCTGACCGACCAGGTGGCCAAGGAATCGAGCGACTCAACCGCGTCGAGCCATGCGCTTCATCAGGAGGAGGAGATCGCCGAGCACCACAAGGCTCATGCTGGCAATCTAGGCCCTGTCATTGCTGAGAATCTAGGAGAGCCTGCCAGCAAGGATGAGCTAAAGAAGAGGTCTGAGGAATTGAACAAGTAGACGCATATTCAGAACGTTTCTCATGCGGGACAAGCGTTTAAATTGTCTGCGTGTTTAGGTATCCCAGCATCTAAATGAGAAGAACATCTTGAACCAGATACACCTACCTTGCATGGACGCCAAGACACAGTCCTGCCCTACAGCTCCTCAGCCTTGTGCAGCCGCTGTGGCTCCAATGACTACATCCGCTGCCTTTCACGTATTCATTGCAACCCGTAATCTCCCACGACGACAAACTCGCTCAATTGGATGTACTCCACCAAAGTTGAGAGACAGCCCAGATAACATGGATCCTTCAGGATTTAAAAAAGACTTGAGCAAGGCCAAAAACACACCTTTGCCACCGAATGGCACAGATGGCGATCCTGGAAACCTTGAAGAGCCCATGTCCTCTTCGCACGAGTAACATAGCAATCCAGAAGAACCTGTTGAAGCTCTGAGAGCAGATCTCAACAACGTGAAAAGAGACAGTCCAAGCCATGAAGCCAACGCTATTGACCAACTCGTTGAGATGCTCAAGCAAGTCAAGTGGGAGGATGTGCCTGATGCTATCAAGGAACGCATCAGAGAAAACCCCAAAATGACGATATTCCAGGTGTTTGCATTAATTCTACCAGCAGTACTGACTGGACCGCTACTAGGGTTACTGGGCTTCTCGGCTACAGGGCCAGTAGCAGGTGAGTGCTGTTGTCGCAAGGTGTTATCGGGAAATGCTGACATGCGAACTCCAGGATCTGCGGCAGCTGGATTCCAATCTACGTTTGGTACAAACTTTGCTTTCAGAATTGCACAGAGCGCTGCCATGGGTGGCTACGGTGCACCCGTCGTAACAGGGGTTACATCGGCCTCTTCCTTCGTAAGCGCGGCGATTGCAGAGACATTCAAGACAACAAAGGGTGAGAACATGGATGCATCTAGTGAAGGTGTGCTAGTGATTGGAAAACACTGTGAAGAGCAGGCCGTGAAGAGTCTACCGCGAAAGCCGCAGCGTTCCTTGCTTTGACAACTTGTTCACACGCTTTCAACACGCTAAGGCATGGCAACGGAACGCGAAGCAGCACACGATGTTCACCGCAGTGAGCAGTGGACCCTAGGTAGATCTTGTAAGGTATCAGGGTTTGCGATGATATGCTACCCTTTCCTGAGTGGGCCAACATTACCCGTCAGAGCATGCATGCGCTTTTATGGAATGAAAGACACTGTTCGGATGTCAAGACTATACGATGGATCGTAAGAAGACAGCCTGTTGAATGAGTCGCCTCTACTAGGACAAGACTTCCGCATTGTCACCTTCCTCAAGGAACACATGATTCTGACATTAAGAATGAAGAAAACCCACCTGCTAATTGAAGGATCCTTTTCGGAGAATCTACGTTCCCCAGCTAGCATTCTATTCTTGACGCAACTATCTGAACGCAGCTCCGGACAGCGTCAGCCAAGAAACGAATCCTGATGCTCTAAGCCACAGCATGGATTGAGCCACAGTAGATGGCCTCGGGAGTTGCAACAAGCGAGACTTTAGCGCTGGTGCGCCTCAAGGCTCACACAGCCCCTCGATGCGATCTTCCGCCGCTGTAATCGCGACAGACCTGCGACAGCCCGTTGATTGGCTGAGGCCTAAGGGTCACACAATACTTCCAGCCTTCTAGAGCCTCAAATGCCTGGTCGTATCCTGTTCACGACTACAGGGACATGAAACACGTGCCCTGACCTCATTTCCCTGCTTTTGTTTGCAGTGCTGATGTTCTCGTGACGTTTACAGTAGCTTCCCTACTTTCCACCTTCATTTCACAACCTGCCTGCGTCCTGCGCCTCTGAGAAGAGCCTGTTCACAGCTTTCACTCCTTTGCCAGCACATACTTGATTGACGATGCTTCCTTCTATGTTGTGTACTTAAGGAGAACAAAGACCAAGACGGCATTTCGAGTCTCTCTCTCACCAGTCGCCCGCTGTTGCCCCAGAGTCGTTCATTGTGCAGCGTGCTGCAAGCGATTGCAAACGGTTCAGATAAGCGCAAAAATCACGATCAATACGAAAGGCGATCCTGTGGCACCTACATATCATGGCATATGAGCCACGGTCACAGGCGTATGGCAGCCAGCAGGCTCAGCGACGACCACCACAACCAAACCAGAGACAGATGTATCACGAGCAATATGACAATCAACAGCAGGGCTACGACGACGGGTATTGGCAGGACCAGTACCGTAACGATCAGAATGGATATGCACGAAGATGGGAAGCGACCGGCTACGATAACAGCTACGACAACGGCTACAACAACGGGTACGATAACGGTTACAACAACGGCTACCCTCAGCAATCGGTTCAGCAAAACGGCCAGCAGGTTGTGCGAGAACGGCAATATGATCCTCGTTACCAGCAGAGACCGCCACGTGGACCACCACAGCCACAAGATTCGGGACTTCAGCAAAGGATGCGGCCCATCGAGGTCAATCAAGGCACTTACCAAGCTCCGCCAGAGGGTAGACCGCGGCCTCCACAGATACCGAACGGTCCCATAGTGTTACCAGCGAACAGAAGAGAAACACGCGAGATCCAATCGGCCAGTCTCATTTCACCACCGGCTTCGCAACCTGCGAATGTACAGAATGCAAAGCCAATGTTTCAGAGACCGCCTCAGGAGTATTTGAAACCACAAAGCGCTAGTTCGAAGCTGTCTATGGCTGAGTGGAAAGAGCGGGAGAAGGCCAGGATGCATGCGGACATGATGAAGCCTGAGGTCCTAGCCCAGGACAATGCTTTCCCAGCGTTTCCTGGATGGGGGAAGAACGACAGTAGGCCAAATTCAAGAGGCGGCGCAAACAGCGCAAGTGGAGTGAGGAAGAGTGAGGATACTTCTAGACCGAACACTGCGCAGGGGGCGCATTCTAGGAATACACATAAAGGCGTACAAGATGGCAATCGACCCGGCACTAGTAATGGCCCTGACAAGACAAGTCCAGGTAATGCTGAGAGTGTAGGATCAAGAAGTCCACCCCAGCGTCCACCTTTAGACCACAAACCACGCAGCTACGACCACCGAGTCGCTCAACCAGCGCAGCCGTGGATTCAGGAGCCCCAGTTACGATATTCAGCCGACGAACCGCGACGCCCCCCCAACGGTCGACCACAGCCGGGCACGGTTGAGCCTCATCAGGATGCACAATCATCGTCTAGCAGTTTTGAATATCAGCAAGCAACAGGGTATGCAGCACAACATCAGAAACGGGAGAACCCGCGCTATCGTGAGCCACAAGCGGCTGGAACAGTGTATTATTCGCAGCACCAAATGCAGAGGGGGCCAGAATTTACAGATGCGAATTCAGTGCGCCAAGCAAAGAACCCATCACCACCATCAAATGCGTCGCAACCAAGCAGGACGTTGGATTCAACTTCACCGCCTTACTCACAAAATCCTACAAGCAACTATGAAGGTGCTTATGTGCCGCCTCGTAAGGCTTGGGCGGAAATGCAGCAAGCGGAACATGACAGTCTTGGTGACGTCCATAATGACTACCGTGATGGAGCACCGCCACTCCAGCAAGTCCAACAAGTGGACACAGCTCCGAAATCCAGGGAGGACGAGATCGAGGCTGAAATGCCCGACTTTGATAGCGCAGCACCAAACCAGACGTCTATTCTCCACAAGCGCACGCAGACGATTGAGAAGCACTTGAATGGTGGAAATGCAGCACCAAGTTTAGCACCACCTATGCCACTCATGCCACAGCATTTAGCAACCCAAAGTGCCCCAACTTTGCCAGTCAGCGATACAGCACCAGCTTCAAGAAGCCGGCCTACTGATCAATTGTCGCATATACCACAGGAGCACAATGGCGGCGGCTTTGCGTTCGGATTCGAAGAGCAGACGCCTCGCCCCGAGCCATATGGTCATCCAAACGTACCACCCGTCACAGCGAACGGAGGCTACGTTCCAAGCCAGAATCGCGTTGAACAGCGCCTGCCTCACCGTCCACAGAACTATGCACCTCGCCCACCTTTTGCGCAGGATCAACCAAGACGATCTATGGATGATACCGTCCAGGGCCGCCGGATGCATCAGGGTCAACGTCCACTGCCCACACAGAGGTTTTACGCGAATGGACAGCAAGCGAGGGGCCCAGTGCCGGCCCATATGCACCGTCCAGACATAGACAGGAATTACAGTGGGCAAACAATATGGTCGGAACCTGGGGGAGAGGCGCGTGGACGTAACTTGCCCGCGAGTGTTGCCGTGCCACCAAAGGCTCCCATTGAGGCTCAATCGCTGCTACAGCCTGCTCCTGAGACCCAGTACGGGGCGCCATTGACGCAACAGCGCTCTGCCCCAGAGCCAAGCAGCAACCCGGATACCCTACCGCATCATCCTGTCCCTGTTCGTCCAGGCTTGTTAGAGCAACATGTACCACAGCCAGCCAAGCCAGTACCAGTGAGGCAGCATGACAACGTCTCACCCTCAGCTAGAGAACAACGCATGTCCGCGACAGCAAGTCTTCCTGACACGCCAGTGACACATGCTGAGCTCGATCAGCTACGGCGATATGTCACCTCGAATCCTCAGAACCCCAAGCAGGCTCTAGTTCTTGTCAAAAAACTTGTGGAAGCATCGAATGTGCTGTCTTCAGACAATGGTAGGCTGGACCCAAAATCGACCGCCAAGAACCGTGAGAAGTACATCGTTGAAGCCCATAAGCGGCTGAAGAAACTTGCCTCAGCCGGCTTTCCTGATGCGATGTTCTATATGGCAGAGTGCCATGGCCAAGGTAGCCTCGGTCTCGAAGCTGACACAAAGGAGGCATTTAACTTCTATCTTGCTGCAGCTAAGCAGGGTCACGCTCAAGCTGCTTACAGAACCGCAGTATGCTGTGAGATCGGCCCAGAAGAGGGAGGGGGCACACGTAAGGACCCCCAGAAGGCGCTGCAGTGGTATAAGCGGGCTGCAGTCCTGGGGGATCCTGCCGGCATGTTCAAGGTGGGAATCATCTGCCTCAAGGGACTTATGGGGCAACCCAGGAACGTGGGCGAGGGAGTCACGTGGCTCAAGCGTGCAGTAGACCATGCTGACAATGACAACCCGCATGCGCTGCACGAGCTAGCCAATCTGCATGACCCTGCATCCCAGACGGATCCAGAGATCCGCAGTAAAGTTGTTCCCGACGAGAACTACGCACGGGAACTGTTCGCCAGAGCCGCCAAACTGGGTTACAAGCAGAGCCAGTTCCGTCTTGGGCAGGCCAACGAATACGGCAGCCTAGGGTTCGCCATTGACAACCGCGCGAGCATCTCATGGTACTCTAAGGCCGCAGCGCAAGGGGAGCATCAGGCCGAGCTAGCGCTGAGCGGGTGGTACCTGACTGGCGCTGAAGGCATCCTGAAGAACTCAGACACTGAAGCATATCTATGGGCACGGAAGGCAGCTTGTAGCGAGCCTCCCTTAGCCAAGGCGATGTTTGCAATGGGGTACTTTAGCGAGATGGGGATAGGGTGTCCAAAATCCATCGAGGAGGCAAGGAGATGGTACGGACGTGCCGCCGGTAAGTACCACATCTGGCGCGCGAGAGAGAGAGAGACGTATCCCCTCTCCTCCCTCACTATCTATATCAACATTGACACTAACGTACTGGGCAACAGCGCACAAATTTCCCAAGGCAATTGAACGGATTGAAGAGTTGAAGAAGGCTGGCTCAAGGTCAGGGTCTCGACCACAGCCGACTAATGGCAAGCTCACCCGCAAAGACCAGAAGAAGGATGAGGCAGAATGCGTTGTGATGTGATCGAGGAGAGACGGTGGAGTGTGGACAGCTGAGTCGCTACTCAGGGAAATTGAGCGGTTTTGGCCTTGCTACCTGTACTGTAGGGCACGCCGAAACAGCGTGGCGTGCTGTATCAACATGGGACCGGCTGCACGTGGCAGTGTGGCGCTACTGTCAACTGCATGTCTCTCGCTTCGCAGCCCTAACCCAGTGACCGTGCAAGGAAGGGAAAAAAGGCCATGGTGGAGCTGGTTTCTGTCTCTCGTCTAATACAGAAACCGAAGCCCAAAGCGTAGGGGCACCACTATACACATGGTCGCGGCTGCATCACGGGCACCAGCACGGGTGTGCCTGGAAGCGGTGCCATAACGGCCGCCAGCTTCCTCCCGAATGGCGCCATACCCAAATATTGCTGTCTCCTGTCACACAACTCTCTCGCCTGGCGGGTCGCTTTGCATCTTCATTGTCCAACACTCTCTAGATAGCGTGTAACACTGGGGACAAAGACAACGCGATTTGACACTGCGCCTCACCATCTCACTGTCTCCACGTTGGTTTTCTAGACCGTCCCACGTGGTGAGAAAAGAGCCAAGACGTGTGAGCCGGAGATTTTTCACGCGCTTAGCCTCTTCTGGGAAGTGTACGGGCCTACCTTGGTTACACAGAGCATTCCAATCGGGTGGGGTGAACGAGCGTGCGCAGAAGGGTATAGGGAGGGAAATTTGGAATGCGTAGAGATGCCCACAGTATCGCGATCCAGGCTAGAATCTAATCTGTGTATATGCCTTCGAGATGGGGACTAGGATTGGGACTGGGACTGTGTGCTTATTACCCAGCAATGGGCCTCTCCATCACTTCACGTGCCGTGGTAGAGGGTGGGGACGAGCATGTCTGCGCTTCGCTACTCTCTGGATCGATTGGGATTCGTATTGTGTGATCACCATGATGTGTAGTGTAGAGGGAGTGCTGGGTCGCCTGCCAATGGCGCCACCGCGTTTTCTGTCTGTCGCTAGTGAGAGCAAGATTCCGTCGTCGACGATGACAACGGGCAGGCTACTACTGACCACTCACCCCCCCCAAAAAAAAAAAAAAAAAAAAAACAGGAGCCAAGCCAAAAAAGAATCCGTTGTATGGCGCTTGTGACTATGGCTTGCGGTAGACAGAGCAGCTAGCAAGTGTTGAAGCATTCCATGAGAATTCCGTCGCTGGGAAGCCACAAGGGGGAGGAGAGCAGGCGGTTTCTGCCGCCTGCTGAGGGCTGTCTCCCATAGTAGATTGCCACCATGTGAGAACCGCGATAAGGACAGATTGCGAGGGTTGTTGATGCTGGCAGAGAGGCGAAATGGGAAAGGGTACTCACACCATGGCTGAATAGTGGCTCGCAGCAAGCCCCATCAGGCGAGACGAAACGGGCCAAAGCAGTGCCAAGCCCCATCCCCGATTTGACTTCCAGGACAAGCGTCCCGTGGCTACCGCGGGCCCAATCTCAGCCATTCACCACTGCACTATCGCATCTCGCCCGATGACAATATCAGCGTCAGTCATTCCTGTGCGTCTCGCCACGTTTTCCTCGCGCTCCTACGGTACGCAGCACCAAGCGAGGTCAGGTGGAGTGGAATGGAAGGGCGAGAAACCCCCCCGGCTGCCAAGCGTGGGACACCCTGGCTCTACTATGCATGTGAGAACGAGGGCCTAAGAATAGGGCGCGTCTAGAGGGGAGGGAAGACGGGCCCTTGCTCCCCCTACAGCTGTAGTATGGCCATGGATGACCTTCTCGGCTCTGTCCAGCCAGCAAGCCAGGACCAGTTGATGCGATGTGCCCGGGCTGGCCTCTCTCATGCTGATGCCAAAGCTTATCGACAGGCATCGACCGAAGGGGCTGCGCTAGATGGCATCTGTCCTGCACCGTGCCTGGCACTAGCCCAAACGATCAACGACCACCCTTGCTCCTACACGATTGGGGAAGGCGAACGCCCAGAACTGATCTTCCCAACCGACGGCACGATACTTGGTCGATAGCGTCGCTAGCTTCCCCTTCACGGCATGGTCCAACGACCTTGGACGAACGTTCTCGTGAGCGTCGGTCGAGCCTGGGAGGGGGATGCACGTCGTATGCCACTGTCCGCCGGTCGCGACTCTCTGATGCAAGATCATGGCTGAACTCAAAGCTAATCAAGGTCGGGAAGCCTGGTTGGCTGTATCCACATCCGCCGCCGCTGCTGTCTACCGCCAAGTGAGCTGGTTTTGCTACTGTATCCGAAAAGTCTACATAGTGCCCTGGCTCCTCATAAGACTCCCGGTCTGCTTGTGCTGTGCTCCATCCCATCGCCTACAACGCCAATCTCTCCAACAAGCTTGGGGGCTGTCCTTCTGTCAGACCTTGATATACTTGCCGGCTTGTGCCTGTAGTCCACTCGTTTCTACCTCGCACTCGTTTACAAACACTTAGTCAGTCGAGACAGCAGACTGCGCTTTTGCATCCACACATAATACACACAGACACACGCATCCTCCTCTCGTCTCTACATCGTCGAGATGGATCACTTCCAGGCGCAGACCCCAGCGGTCACTACCGCTGCAAACACTCCTCGCCCTGGCACACCTGACAGCGATGGCATCAGCCCAACGCCAATCCGCCCTCAGAACCCTTTCGCCTCGCCGTATGGCTCAATGCCTGCTTCTGCCATCGGGTCAACAACCGGGTTCCAGAGCGTTGCCCCTCAGCAAGCAAGATACTTCCACTCACGAAGGATAAAGAAGGGTGAAGCCGAGCGACCATGGATGACCCAGAAGAAGTCCGCAAAGGAGCGCTGGGTCACCTGGATTCCAATCATCGGTATCGTGATCGGTCTCGCTGTCACCGGCTTCCTGATCTACGATGGTCTGTCCTCGGTGCACAATCACGTCTACTGCCCGGTCCTCGACGAGGACTGGTCCGGTGGCATTGACTCCAAGTTCTGGACGAAGGAGGTGGAGGTCGGTGGCTACGGCAACGGACAGTTCGAGGAGACCACCAACACCGACGAGAACGCTTTCGTCCAGGACGGCATGCTTCACATCAAGCCTACCCTCCAGGATGCTAAGCTGATCGAGACCGACAACATCATGAACCTGACCAAGGACGGCACCTGTACCTCTGATGTCTGGTCGAACTGCGTTGCTGTCACCAACACCACCAACGGCACCATTGTCAACCCCGTCAAGTCTGCTCGCCTCAGCACCAGACTCGGCGCCAACATCAAATACGGCCGTGTCGAGGTCGTCGCGAAGCTTCCTGCTGGTGACTGGCTCTGGCCGGCCATCTGGATGATGCCAAAGGACGACACCTACGGCGCATGGCCAGCCTCCGGTGAGATCGACATCATGGAGTCCCGTGGCAACAACTACACCTACCCACAGGGCGGCAACAACATCATCTCCTCCACTCTGCACTGGGGCCCTGACCCAGCCAACGATGCCTGGTGGCAGAACAACAACAAGCGCCAGGCTCTCCACACCTCCTACTCCAGCGGCTTCCACACCTTCGGTCTCGAGTGGAACGAGAAGTACATCTTCACCTATGTCGACAGCCGTCTCGCCCAGGTCCTCTACCTGAACTTCAACAAGCCAATGTGGAGCCGTGTCGACTGGCCTGTCAGCAACGAGAACGGCACCCGCTATGTCGACCCATGGAGCCAGACCGGTGATCTCGCCACTCCATTCGACCAGGACTTCTACCTGATCCTGAACGTCGCTGTTGGCGGCACTAACGTAAGTTGACTCCCACTCATCCTCTACAACAACAACAACAACAACAACAACAACAACAACAACAACAAGAACATCAAAAACAGTAAAGCTAACACACATTCACAGGGTTGGTTCGAAGACGGTGTCGCCAGCAAGCCATGGGTTGACGCCTCAGCCACCGCCAAGAAGGACTTCTGGAATGCTCGCAACAGCTGGCTCCCAACCTGGGAGGAGAAGGGCGAGATGATCGTCAAGAGCGTCAAGATCTGGCAGCAGCAGGGCTACAATGGCTGCTAGACCCAGTCCATTGCGCCGCATCTGTTGTAATTGATCTTCGTGTCCATCTCGTCTCTCTTCTTCCATCTAACTTCAAGCGTGACATTTCAAGGCCATCAGGAAAGACTTTTTTTGTTTTGATGGTACACATAGAGTTGGGCAACTGGTGTTTTGGGGAGTTTTGAAGACTATACCTGGGGGCTTTTTTATTACCATACCATTTCATGGATTGAGCAGAGAAGACAGACAGACAGACACCTTCAACTTTCTTACACAAGAGATACCATTATGTATGTTGACGAGAAGGGGGAAGCGCAGAAACTTAATGATTGAAATTCAAACAAACTTCACACACTCTCAAACCTAGCTACTCTTTTCGCTCTCTACATTCTCTTCGACGGTCGCATCTTAGGATCTCATTTGTATCTTCATCAAGACGTGAAGTCACAACATACTTCCGTAGGCTAGCGATGCCTAGAGAAGAAACACATCCATTCAGATTCATCTGTGCGACATCCCCACCCGCTTAGATGGCAGAGGACAATGAAATCTCGCGTGGCAAGGTGAGGCCGGACCTCTGCGACTCAACCACGGTCTTGGGTTTTGCACAGGCTTCGTCCTCCCACGTGGACGATCGTGTGTCCCTCCCTCTTTTCTTTGTGCTTCCCACCTGCCCTACGCTCGGCGCAAATGTGGGCTCGTCTCATACCATTCGGATGCTAGTAAGAGAGAAAGAAAGGGAATCCCAGCGACTCAATCTTGACTTCACATGGGGACCTGAGAGGCACAAGCGAGTGGGACTTGCCCCTTTTCTTCTTTCGCCACGTCTTGTTGTAATAATACCGTGGCGGTAGCAGGTGGGCAGCGGTGGTGACGAGAGCGCCACAGCGACCCCAGGGTGGAAATCCACCAGGGGCCTCTCCATCTCTCTCATCTTGCGCTCAGGCAGCCACGCCGGCTGTCACCTGTCAACCATCCCACACTCCTCCGCACGACTCGCATACATGCCTGCTCCCCTAGGTGTGTTCCCTTTTGGATGGGGGGAGAAAGATGTCTGGACAATATTGGTTGGGGTTAGCCGGCGGCAGCTTGGCTGCTGTCTCGCCGCTTCCCAGTCATCACTCTTGCGTGCTAGGCCATATCAACGCGCTGTGTATGTTATCGTGATGGATGACAGCTGTCGCCCGCGCTACTATTACATTGGGATTTATTTTGGGATCAATATTGCAGCAGGATACGACAGGCACTGTGATGGGAGACAAACAATCGATGTAAAGCTAGGGACCGGCATTTATCCATGATCCTTGCTCCCAGTGCAACCCCTTGCCTGCACTGTATGCATGAGTATATGTAAGGTATACACCTATGTACCTATAGGAGAAAAAAAACAAGAGAGGTCTGCAGGCCAGTACCTGGGTAGCAGCCAAAGTTGCCCGCGACAGTGTTTCACAGTGGTGATGTCAATGACGGACGAATGCAGCTACCCGCGGAGGCGACAAGAACCCTTGCAGACAGCGAGCGAGCGAGCAGAAGAGACGCCAAGGCGATGAGAAAGTAGCAATTTGCACAATCGGTTGGCTCAAGTACGCAGAGTGGAATCTCTCACACCTCGACGCTTCTGGGCCCGCGCTGTCTTGAAGGGGAAACTCTCCCTCGTGCCAAGCGCCCGGATACGGATAAGTCGCCCTTCTGCCTTACTTATTCCCTGTTTTCAGTACTTCTTGGGCTTTCCCCTGCCTGCATGGCGCGAGAGGGCGCTGGGTACTAGGGGGAGGGGAGGGGGGTGTTCCTGCAGAGGGGAAAGATAGAGGGAGCGGAAGATTTTTGCATGTGTGTTTGTGTATGTGCATCGTATGTGACGCGAGCAAGACTGCCTGCATGTGCGTGCGCATTGTGCTGGGTAAGGGCTTGCTGGGACCATGCTTGTGGTGGTCTTGCTGCAGCCAGCCATGGGTAGGCGGGAGTTTGTGTATGTCTTCTCATGCAGTACCTGAAGATTGGCTTTTTCGGGATCTATTTGGAGCATGATGGGATGGATCTTTCCCTTCCTTCATGTTGTGGAGGCGTGATAAGGTGGCTTGAAGTGGTTCAGCTGCATTGTGATGGTGCTGATTGTTCATGACCATCGCGATGCTCGCTGAAGTTGGTACAGAAATGCAGTGCTGCTCGATCTTACAAATGCCTATCGCTGGTGAAGGATAGGACCTGACGGCTGATACAACTCTGGTTCGGAGCGGCATGGCTGTGGACTTCGAGACTTGTTCTTGACCCGTTCTAAAAGGTCATCAATTGCTTGGCCATACCATGACTAAGTTTCTTGCTTGATGTTGGGCGGGATTCTTGCCCTCACAAGGGAAGGAAGCCTCGGTGAACGCCACAATCGTCAACACGCTTCTCTGGCCGGCTCTCAGCATGTTGTGTATCGCGGCGAAAATCTAACGATTCACACCACACAATATTGTGGGAACGGAATAGTCTCCCCAGTGGACAACAAGGTGATATCTTGGTAGCATCCACGGGATCGTTCTACGCCAAGGTGTGGTAGACTACTGTGAGGTGTGTGGAAAGGTGGTGATGACAATAGAGCAGTTGTGGGACAGGCCGAAGCGAAGTCTGATCCACCCTCTACCGTTCGGCCCATTACCTGAGCACAACCGAGATCATGGTCCTGGAGGTTCTGGAGAGCCTTAGGTCGGTAGGTGGTCAGCTGGAGGCCAGATCTAGGGCTCTGCTGAGGGTGATAATAATCTAATCACTAAGGCATCGCGTGTCTGGTGTGGCGATCATTGCAACGACTCGCCATAGCGCGTGGTGGGTAGCGACACCAAGGGTGATCTGTGCTACAGACGGTGCACGGTACCGACAAGGCAAGACAGACCCTCACTCCAGCCTTGCTGGTACATACAGGTTCTGGCGCTGCTGTACTACAGAACGGCAGCATTGCAAAAGGAGCCGCCGAGATGTGATTCTGCATCTCAACGGTACGCTTGTTCCCTTTCTGTCACGCCCTCGGCAAGCGCCCATCCCTAAACGGCTATGAGACATGTCCCAAACAGGGCTTGCTAGGAGGATTGCCAGCTGCACCATCCTCGACCGTGGCGCAACTAAACATCCGGCTAGCAAACTCACTTGCATCCGAATCTAAAGCCTCGTACGGGTGGGCCACCTCTGCCACTGCAGCTAGTGTGAGCTGGCAACGTTCTGCTTCTGGACTTGTCAAGCCCCAGGCCTTCCTGTTCGAGCTTAGAGCTTGCCACTGCTAATCCCGATCTGGCAACGCCCCTCTGCTGCATTCGCTCCGGCGGTCTCGTCTGTTCTCTTTCGAGACTCCTCACAGTCCGCTGCCCCTGCTAAACTCAACTACCCAGGAAACCTCACAGCATTTGCCTGGCTCGCCCGTCCCATTCGACGCTACCTCCTCTGGGCTCTAGAGCGGCAGCCACATGGCAGAGGCACGTCCGCATGGCGCTCCCAAGCATCTCGTCGATGATCGCCCCCGGTCCAATCTAGGAGGGAATAATGGCATGGGCCTCTCTTGTCGCGCGCATGGAACAGGTTCTGCCAGTCTCTGGTCGGCCATTCCGCCTTTGGCCTTCGCGCTGCAGTCATTGGGTAGCGCCATCGATAAACGTTCGGTCGTTAGGTTTCTGGGCCTTGATCCTCGTTGAGCACGCTCTTAACTACTAGCCACCCGCCTGTCTGCACTTGTGTTTATACCTGCCCATCCGCTATCCCACAGGTGAATGCATCTTTCCGTCACTCGCTTTCCTGGTCTTCACCCCATCACACTCGTTTGAAAGCTCAAGCACCTCCTCCTCTCTTAAGAGGATCTCGCAGCAACAGTCCCAAGTGATCGTCAGGTATCATCTCCCTGTTTACATAACCCTGACGCCTGCAAGTCGCTGCACTCGCCCGTGAGACCAACCATGGGTCTCAAAAGTTACTTCAAGGCCGACAAGAAGGGGGCCAAGAAAGATGAACATCATGGAGCTGCGGAGATGACTGAGAAGGGCTCTTTGGAGCAGCCTCCTCCAACCGGCGCCGCGAACACGCCTTCGTTCTCGCCTACACCATATGGCTTTGGTTCCTCAAGGGCCTCGCTGGCCCCATCCCACAAGTCCTCCTACATGGACGGCCTGCGCCACGAGGTCATGGTCAACTACATCTTCCAACAGCAATGCTCAAGCATGTGGATCGGCTCTGGCGATGGTGAAATGGAGGGTGTCCTCGTCCGCATCTCAAAGGGTCACTACACTGGATGCCCGCCAAACCTTACCCAGTCGGTCTTCGCCTCCGGCTGCTTGAGCCTAAACGTCCACTGCGCCATGACTGTCAACAGCCGTATCGTCAAGACTTTCCTCGAGTGGACACCCGCCTCCAGCGAGGTGCCTCTTCGCAACGGTTTGAGGATCCAGGTTCTTCCCACCATCGAGGACCTGCCAAAGGCCAGGAAGCACCACTTCGCCGCCTTCATCGCCTCAGAGGCTCTCCTCGTCGTCTGGGATGATGAGCCAACCAACCTCGTCAAGAGAGCGAAGCACATCGAGTCCGAGCTGATGGAGCTCATCTGGTCAGTGAATGAGAAGGGCGAAGAAGAGCCTTCCGAGGAGTCCGCTGCGGAGAAGAAGGTTCCTCGTGTCACCGAAGTCAGGATTGACGAGGAGACTGGCGAGGAGCTCCCAGAGCAGCGCCCCATCCACCTCCAGAACTCTGTCCTCGTCTCGATCACTCTTGCGCTTGTCATCATCATGTTGGGCGCTGGTTTCCGACAGATCGCCATCGAAGTCTACGTCACCCAGTCATACTTGCGTATCGCCTTCTTGCTTTTGACGCCAATTCAGATCTTCTTCACGCTATTCTTCGCGCAGGTCGTTGTCGGCTGTCTTGCTCAGGTTCTTGGCCCTATCAAGCAGATGAAGTCCAACAGCAAGTTCTATTCCGCAATCCTCCCTCGTCGCATCCAGCGCCAGGTCCTCCCACACGTCACCATCCAGTGCCCTGTCTACAAGGAGGGTTTGGACTCTGTCATTGCGCCAACTGTCAGGTCGATCAAGCAGGCCATCTCTACCTACGAGTTGCAGGGTGGCTCGGCCAACATCTTCATCAACGATGACGGTCTCCAGCTCATCGACGAGGAGGAGAGGCAGGCGCGTATTGATTTCTACGCCGATCACTCTATCGGTTGGACCGCTCGTCCAAAGCACGGCTCTGAGGGTTTCGTTCGCAAGGGTAAATTCAAGAAGGCTTCCAACATGGTAAGTAGCTTGTCCAGCCACAACACCCCACTTCGGGTACCTGCAGCATGCTAACACTTTCTTTCCAGAACTTCGGTCTCATGGTTTCCAACAACGTCGAGGAGAAGCTCACCCGCGTTCAACGCCACGAGGGCTGGACACAGGAAGACGAGGCCTTGGAATACGAGCGCTGCCTTGGTGAGGTTCTTGAAGAGCATGGACGTGCCTGGGCTGATGGCAACATCCGTGTTGGCGACTACATCATCCTCATCGACTCTGATACTCGTGTGCCATCTGACTGTCTGCTTGACGCTGTCAGCGAGATGGAGCAAAGCCCTGAAGTCGGTATCATGCAGTTCAGCTCTGGTGTCATGCAGGTCGTCTGGACTTACTTCGAGAACGGCATCACCTTCTTCACCAACCTGATCTACACTGCCATCAAGTACACCGTCTCCAACGGTGACGTCGCTCCTTTCGTCGGTCACAACGCCATTCTCCGCTGGGCAGCTATCCAGCAAGTCGCCTACACTGACGAGGATGGTTACGACAAGTTCTGGTCTGAGAGCCACGTGTCTGAGGACTTCGACATGAGTCTGCGTCTCCAGTGCAATGGCTACATCATCCGTCTCGGTGCATGGGCTGGCGATGGTTTCAAGGAGGGTGTCTCGCTCACTGTCTACGACGAGCTTGCCCGTTGGGAGAAATACGCTTACGGTTGCAACGAGCTTCTGTTCAACCCAATCCGCACCTGGCTCTGGAGGGGTCCGTTCACCCCACTGTTCCGCCGCTTTTTGTTCTCCAACATCCGTCTTACCAGCAAGATCACCATCATCTCATACATCGGTACCTACTACGCTATCGGCGCTGCTTGGATTCTGACTCTCGCCAATTACTTCGCTATCGGCTGGTTCAACGGCTACCTCGACAAGTACTACATCGATTCGTGGAAGGTCTGGTTCTCCATCATCATTGTCTTCAACGGTCTCGGTAACCTTTCCCTTGCCACCATGCGCTACCGTATCGGCGAGAAGAGCTTCCTCGGTTCCCTGTTGGAGAACTTGATGTGGGTGCCAATGCTTGCCATCTTCTTGGGTGGTCTCTCTCTCCACGTCAGCCAGGCATTGCTGTCCCACATGTTCGAGATCGACATGACTTGGGGTGCTACCTCCAAGGAAGCCGAGGAGTCCAACTTCTTCATCGAAGTGCCAAGAGTCATGAAGCGCTTCAAGTTCAGCATCGCGTTCGCACTCATCTCCATCATTGGAATGATCATCCTGGCAACTGGCAGCTTCATTCCTTACAGTAAGTTCCTACCCCAGAAACACAGTCACTTGAGAAATGCATGTGCTAACGTTTTCCTTCCCAGGCTGGCACATCACCGACTTCATTGCAATCCTGCCAATGAGCACTGTGGCCGCTAGCCATCTGCTCCTCCCCATCGTGCTGAACCCAGCTATGATGACCTTCACCTTCTAATTTTTTTTTTGGAAATAATCCGGTTTCTTGCCTTCGACTCATTCTGCGAAGGTTGCATAGCGTGGCGTTGGTGGACTCTCAAGATGGGGAATCAGTTCGAATTCCGTTTTCTCTTTACTACTACTACTACCACACAGGGTTGGCGACAATACCCCCTTTCAGAGATTATTCTTTATCGCTCTTTCCTCTCGAAGTTTTTTGTGAATGCACATGACCATTTATACATAGACTTGCTTGTGTGTATATGTCGACGCTGCCATGAGCATTGAGCTATATGGATACGACCTTTCTATCTTACCTTAGACTTAATAGAGTATTTCTCTCATCATGCTTCACCCGTAACTCTCCATCTCTTCCTCAAGACACGCTACCGCCTAAAGATCAGCGACTACATCCTTCCACATCCCACTACAGTCAACAAGAGTCGACTGATGGCGATGACTGCGATGACCGCCAGGCTAGCACACCGGTCCCAGCCACACCCACAACGCCGATTCCCTTCACCACCGCAGCGACCGCCGTAGCGCCAGAACCTCCCATCATCGCGCTCTGGCACGCGCTGTACCCTGCCACCGTACCAAATTCCGCCATGAAAGTCGCAGCGAGCGAGCCTGACCTTCAATGCTTTAGTGACTTTACAAGCTGCAGAAAGCTAGGGGATTGGTAGAGATGGGCATACCAGCTGCAGGCCCAACGCCGGTGAGTCCAAAGAGCGTAAGGAGAGGAGTGTATATTATCGCTGGCATGGTGAACATTGCCAAAGAGGCGCTGCCGCTGAGGAAAAGGTAAGGGTGCGATTTGAGGAAGTGGTGCATTCCGGTCACGCTTGATGAGAGGGCTGGAGCAGTGGGCACGAGGGAGGCACGGGTGTACCTCACGGCATTGCTTACTGCTACGGCGGTCGAATTCGGCATCTTTAGTGTCAAGAGAGAGATGAGTGGTGGGAGGTAGGTGAGCAACGGCACTGAAAGGTGGGATCTCTTGTCTTCAAGTCTTTGACCTTATGGCTACATAGTCGTCGTATTGCAGGATACCATCAGGCTGGCCGTACGTATTCCAACCCAATGCGGCTGAGTACCCGTGCTTGCGTTCATGCGTGCATGCATGTTGCTGCCGTGAAACAGGAAGGCACAGCTTCGAGGCCTGAGGCACCAAGAACGCTGGCATCCTTTAGGAATCCGGCTTTAGGCGGCATTTTGCGATCTTCACGTAACTGTCGGCTTCAATATGTCGAAAACAATGAGCTAATGTCTTTGAATGAACGTCTATTGACTTCCCTGACGCGTATAGAATCTTCGCCGCACTAGATGTAGGAGAATTTGACCCAAGTGGCCCTGGCATCGAGTTGAATATGTCTCCTTCACCTCTCGTGCTTCGGGCTGGGGGCCTCGTCGCAGGAGGTTTGCTTCTGATACTACCAGCGAGGACTGGTATTGAAGATCCCCTCACGCTCTGTGGGCTGCGTATCGTCTGCTTCTTTTACACTTGCAAACTATGGGACATCACCATCGCTCGAGCAGACAACTTACCAGTCCGCCTCATCCAAACTCCCGATGGCACTACCCAGCCAGCACCCATGGAGACAACAACAGACAAGGTCACATATCTCTACCTTCTCACGACGGAAATGCGCTACCACAGCTTCGACACAGCCGCTCACCAGAACCGCCCTCCCCTCTCCGCTCGAGCCGGACTCCTATGGGCTGTCCTCCCTTTCCTCATTCTCACACCCCTAGCCTACGTGTCTCCAGCTCCAGAGGCTAAGATCCCACTCATCCTTCTCGTGATCCAGCAGGCTCTCGAAGGTGCACACACGCTCCTTCATCGCTCGTGCCCGGACCCGCTCTTCTACAAACCTTTCGCCGCACCCTCTCTGACTGCATTCTGGTCTACGCACTGGCATTCTTGCGCCGCGCCGTTTTTCCGCTCACTTGCCTATGAGCCTGGGAAGAAGGTCGGCGGTAGGTGGTTTGGAGTTTTACTTACCTTCGCGTTGAGTGGAGCTTGGCATGGCTGGGCCAGTGCAGCGTTGGCAGAGGAGGGGTATGAATGGGTTCTGGGTTTGCAGGTATGTGGGGTGTTTGTGTGGATGGGTGTTGGGTGCTTAATTGAAAGGGCTTTGTTCTATGAGAAAAGAGGGTGGTGGATCAGTACGTTGCAGTGGCTCTTCGCCTGGGTATCTGTGGCTTGGGCTGCTGGCAGATGTTGGGAGACGGTGGAATGCCACGGCAGAATTGGGTGGCTGAGGAGTAATCATTGCACTTAAGAGGTATGAAGACCAAAAACTTCTTTCGATTGACAAAGCTACCAAATTAGTCAATTGACTAATGCGTTGCTGTATGTGCAACTTCTTCTTCAATCCCTGAGCCAACCTTCTATCACCCCTGTCAGTCCACTTAATACACGTACGGCACGATCCGATACGGCACTTGTCGGCAGTACTCGTCCCAGTCCTTGCCATACTTGCGACGGCACTTCTCCTCGTCTCTCCTCTCGCGATGGATCAAGAGGATGGCAAAGTAGATCATGTAGAAGTAGGTGATGGGTATGGCGGCACCCTGTATGCCTTCCTGCGTCACAAGTCTTGTGCCAGGATACAGTACTGAAGGTACAAGCTTGTAGCCAGCTGCGAGGGTGGGAAGGCAGTAAGACCAACTCATAAGCCAGTCACCCAAGTAGTTGACATGCCTGGCACGGCCCCACCAGCCCGAAGTGAGGAGTTTCGAGCCTTTGGAAGTTTGTATGTATGAAAGATGTGCCACGCGAGGGTCGTTGGGATCGGTACGGAAACGGTTCTTCTCGTTATTGGCCGACCGGAAGATGTAGTAGCCGGTCATCTGAACTGCGAAGATAGCGAGAACGTAGACAGGACCAAGGACGACTGGGTGGATTGATAGGTAGCGGCCAGTCAAGGAGTAGATAAACGGCACCCAGGTGAGGTCTCCGAAAGCCAGCATGAAGCCGAAGCCGTCAGTCGTCAGGTCGATTGTCGTGAGGATTGCTGGCTCCATCCACAGAGCGTCGAGAATGTAGACACCTTGCGAGACAGTGACCATGAGTATACTGTCCGTGACATAACCATAGGACGCATACTGCTTGGCGATGAAGGCAAGGTCAAGCATCAGCCAGCCAAGCATACCAGGACGCAGCTCCATGAACGACTTGATGTCTACTTCACCAAAACCTGGGATAGTGATGCGAGGGTTAAGCTCACGACCGATGAACCAATCATAAATGAGATTGCCACTATGGCCACCAGCGGCCAGTTCACGCTTGTCCTTGTTGCTTGGCTTCACAGTGAAGGATTTAACGTAGACATAGGTGGCGAGCGCATAGGAAATAATGATGTTGCTGGTCAGGAGCTGGAAATAGTTCCTGTTGATGAACGACCAGACAGGGAAGTCAGACCCCTGCACAAAGCTGCCAGCAGCGCAAGCGACGAGGATGAAGAGAGCAGAAGAGAAGGAATTAAATCTGTATAGCAATCTGCCACCAGATCTCAACTCGGTGCCTTCGACCTCTTGAGCCGGAAGGTAGGCCCACAAAATCAAGCTGAGGAGGTACCAGGCTGCAGTACCAAGAGCACCTTCGAGGTTGATCAGACCAGCCCATCCAGGCCACCCAACTTCAGCCTTAAGTACTTCGATTCCATGAGCAAAGCCACTTTGTCGGGAGAATGCTGGGGCCGTGAAGAGTGCTTTTGGTGACAAAAAAGAGGGAGCTGGACAACCCGTGACATCGTTGCAGAGGAATGCAAAAGCGTAGCAGGCAATTGGCAGACCAATTGATATCAAACTTGCACCGATGCTGTCCAAGTGTCAGCCAACATTCTACAATGAGAGAATCGCGTAGAATGTCTACCTACGGTCCGCCAAATTCATATCCATGGAGCTCCTGCGCTAAGCTAGCAGCTGATTTCGATGCGCCTTTCTTTGGAGGCATGATTTCGTACCCCAGCGGTGTATAGTCTTTGATAAAGTATCAGAGAAATAGAGACATTCGAGCGTCAAGGATGCTGGAAGATGGAGGTCCCCTTTTGACTCTTGCAAAGTGATGCGATTTGACTAACGACTTTTAGCTCTCGTACGATTGATCCTAAAATCTGGAGAGGGAAATTGTTTACGGACGCGTCCTTGCCGATGACGCGACTATGCAGTACACGAAATTGGTCCTCCAATGATTGGCGTTGTGGCAGCGGAAGCTAGTGGATGATCCCTAGCATCACCATAGATGGCCTTCGCGCCCTGCTTGCTACGCAGATGCTTGAATTTATCACATGTTGTTGGAAGCGTGGCTTGATAGAGTACAAGAAAGACTGCGACTATGCTCATGGCGTAGAAAACGAATATCGAAGCATGGTACTATGTCCCCCGGAAGTATCAGATCCACCACGATACCTCAAAGTACGTGGCGCTTTTCTTGGAAATAGATATACAGCCCGGATCTTTATACATAGCCACACCCACACTCCCAAGCACCACGCTGTTAAAACCACAAATACACAAGATGAAGTCGTCATTCATCCCATCTTCCAGAAATTTTTTTGCTCACCGTCTTCAGCATCAACGAGCCCCAACCTTTTCCACTTTAGCTTTGCAAAGAGCTCTCTCTTCTCCCCACCCAACGATCCGCCAAGTAGCTTGGTCTTCAAGCCTCTTAAAAACTCGTTCCAAGCGTCGCTTTCGTCAAGTTCGTCTGCACTTCGTCTCATTACCCCCAGCACCTCGATCACGCGGTCGTCCGATGAAGAACCAACCGAGTTATCGACCCAGCCCTTGACGATTTGTCCCAGCTGTTTGATAGCATCGATGATGTCTTCACTTGAAGTGGCCTTGTTTAGAAGTTGTTTGAACTCTGGTATAGCATTGTCATCCGATATCTTCTTTGAGCTCGCGCTGCGCTTTGGATCCGCTGCAAGAAGAGCATCAACGTCCAAATCTGATAGTGGTTTGTCTTGATCGCGTTTTCCACCTCGCCCGCGCTTGCCACGGGCCTTTGGCGGTACTTTCTTGATGTCTCCGGCCTCAATTATACGATCAAGAGTAGCCTGACTTTGCTTTGCCAGCTCAGATGGAGGGGTGGAATAGCGGGTCAGGATCTCGTATGTTTGAGGTGGAGGTTCATCAGGAAAGATCGCGCGATGTTTGATGACTTGGTTGATTCGGTGAAGCATTGGGGAGAATGTCTCGTCCGGGGGTGCATACTCTGTAGCTCCGCCCTCGTCGTCCTTGCCGAATACTGAAAGGTCCATACTGTCTACATAGTCGCTAACAGCATCCATTAAGTCATCTGAAGGGAGATTGCGATGGATTTTGAGGATCTTGCCAGACACTGTAACAACGCTAGCAAGAGGAGGGAACTTGTAGGAACGAACGTCTTCGGCGAATGGAAGTTCGATATCGTACAAACACTCGAGGTCAGGCTCTATGTTGGGAACCAGAAGCAGCAGTAAAGGACCTTTATTGTCTTTGGCGACATATCTAGCAACAGCGTACGACTCGAGCTCATAGAGGGCACGAACAACACTTGAGAGCGCCATAGACGCCTTCTCGTCAGCTCGACTTGCAACAATGAGGTTGGCTCGCGACATGTCCATGTACCGCTCGTAACGACCTTTCTCTACGAACCCCATGATCTCGAGTCCTGAAGAAGTCTCGTAGTCGGTGACGTTGCGGTCACTTTCCGAAATATGGACAGCTGTACGCCCGTACTCATAGCCTCTGGATAAGTCTTCTTGTAGGATATCCTTCATACCACCAGGGGCTTTCTCATCCGCAACTTGGTACGTGCGAGCGTTTTTGACAGAAGTGAGGCCGTTGGTGTTGGCTCCAATTGCTCCCTCCTCAGTACCGTCTTCTACAAGTGTAGCAGAAGATTGCGTTACCTCACCGGCTGCCATGTCAGCTCGAACGACAAAGCTGCTTGCTGTCGGTGCTCTTGCGACCATAGTTTTTGGATATCTCTCGACATTGATTCCAATTGCAGTGTCTGGATAGTCCTCAAGGCTTCCTAAAGTCAACAGACCTTTGAATGAAGGAACCGGCTTTGTAGTCTTGAGACGAGGAATGCCCAGCTCCTCAATTGCTTGTGCTAAAGTCCCAAACAGGCCATCGCAGTCATCACAGAGCCTTTTAAAGATTGCTTCATTCCCTGCTTTGACCGTGTCCTTCGACTCCTCTTTGAAACCATAATCGGCATCATCGAAGTCTGTACCAAGCACAACTAGCTCTATGTTGTCTTCTCTGATCTTCTTGACGATTTGACTCATATCCTCTGCGTCCATGGCAGCTCTTCCGTCTGTGACAAGCACAATCTTTCGCTGATACTGAAGCTTCCTGCATTGCTTGCTAATCATCTGCACTGCAATTGCTAAGGCACTCATAGCATCGCCAATGTCGCAGCCATTCACCACAAGCTCATGTCGCAATCCTCTAAGTTCAGGCATCTGAATCTGGACAATCTCCTGAACGACAGAGATGTGATCGTATGCTTCATCGTCGCTATATTCGTTTCGTGCTTCATCTGTACGTAAGGCAACAATACCTGCTAAAGCGGTCTTACGACCGGTTGCCACTGTTGTCGTGATCTTGTCGTAGACATACTCTAAAGCCCAGTCGAGGTTCGACTTGTCGCGTCCGTAGCCAATCTCAGCCATGGAGCGGCCAACATCAACAATATAAACCGTTGCCTCTTTCTGAGCCATATTGAGAGGCGCTTTGTTGGTTTGCGCAAGTGCGCAAACAAGAGACTGCTGTGCTTCTCTTGGAGAAAGTGATCATCACTCAGACACTAGGCTACGGTATGTTGCCTAATGGAATCTCAAGGCAGCAATCGCGGGGAGGACGCGACGACGCGTTCTGGTCCGAGCTTCGGGATCAATTGCTCGATGACCTCACCTTTCCCAGTCCACAATCGGACGCCGGTTGGTGACGTGCCATTCGTTATGCTTATGGTGTGCATCGTCGCAGTAGAGATCGCATTGTTTTAAAGTGTAGATTGGAATTCTGTTGTCTACGTTGATCTCCTCTTACACCTCCATATTGCGCTCCCGTTCTCGTCTGCAGCTCAACATGCCAGCACTTGCGTCTTTCCTCGACCCGAAGACCTTTCATATCACGGCCTGGGGTCTGGCCATTGGATCTAACTTCTTCAATTCTTTCATTGGGGGGCCCGTGGCCTTCAAAGCACTTCCTCGACCTCAATTTGCGACACTGCAGACGAAGCTAGTTCCTGTATACTTTGCGCTGGAATGTGTCTATCCCGTCGTGTTGGCCCTTACTTTGCCGGGCGAGAAACTTGCCAGTGCAGGTGGCAACGTCTTGAGCCGAGATGCAGGATTTGCAGGTCTACTGGCTGAAGAGCATAGGTGGACTGCATTGGTTCCCATTGCTTCGGCGTTCGTGACAAGTGTCTTGAACGCGCTTGTCTGGGGTCCTTGGACGACGAAAGTCATGAAGGAGAGGAAGCACCAAGGTGAGCAACACATCTCCGACGTCATCCAAAAGCGAGCATAGATTCTAATCAAGTTGGCTGCCACCGTAGAAACAAGGGAAGGCAAGAAGTACTACGACCAGGGTCCCAAGTCTACCGAAATGCAGCGTCTGAACAAATCGTTCATGTGGTTGCACAGCGCATCCGCACTCACCAACCTGCTAGGACTTGGAGCATTGGCTTGGTATGGGGCAACACTGGCAGAGAAGCTCTAGAATCGTCAATATAGAACACAAAGTTCCACGACTGTCACGTCTCGGAGACTTTACTTGGACCATTGGTTCCAATGTTTGTACAATTTAAATATACGAGCTATCTCCGACCTTCATTCGTGCAGTTGAACTTGAGATGCTACAACAGTAGCGGAGGGGATGCACACGAGGGCAACACCCTCTCCAGAGTGCGTTATACTAATTAAGCTTTCAGGGTACAGCGTGGTACAAACAGTATTTGGCCTAGCTGCTACTGCTCCTTCAATAGATTCTCATTTGCACTCTCCCCGATTCATGACCACGTGGTATTTGGCACATCTTGGTGATCACCGGAAAGCGCTCATCATTCGGGAAACACATTTTATTACAACCAAGCGCCTATTGACATCCCGCGAGATTACCTCAAGCGAGCGAGCAGCCAGGGAGTTGGAGCCTGTAGCTATCGCCTTCTTTGGCTGATCTCGGAATCTGCAGCGTCGCTTACCCCCAACTTTCGACATAGACAGCATTGAGAAGGGACATGTTTGAGTCATGCTTCTATCGGTGTAACCTAACGTTGTGCAATATCAAAATGCCGTCTGTAAAGCCTCTCGAGCTGGAACAGCCTAGCGTGTGGATATGGCCATCTGGGGTCGGCTCTAACCAACAATAGAGAAGCCCAAGCTTAATCGTGCATTGCAGTAGTTGTTTGCGCTATAGCACATCTTCTGGTCTTCATTCGGGTGTTAGATATCTGTTGCAGTCAGACCGGCCGGCGAAAGTCTGAAGCTGTTACACCTTGCCAGGATCAATGATCAAAGTCGCTAACATGATGAAACGATAGGCACACCATAGTCTAGCCTCGTCCGCCATAGTATCACAAATGTCGCTGCTCATGTTGCAAGCTGCAACAATACTGCCCATGTAGGTTTCGATTAGCGTTCAATGCCAAAGGCATGAGGGAGTATAAATAGGATGTTGAACCCTCATATGCGGCAACAGTCATCAGAGAACGATCCCAGCTTACTCAGATGGACCCAGCCAGCATGTTGACCTCATTACTCATTACAGGTCTTGCTGCTCTTGCCACAGCAGCCCCAAAACCCAGACCATTGATGCAAACGTCAGCTACCTCACTCGCACCCGGTCTCTTTCGCACCCCACCTGACCTCTTATCTCTTAGTATGACGATATCACCGTCGTACCCTCTGTCCCAGCCCTGAACAAGCCAGGCACATACAAAGGCTTAACATACAAGGGCTTCGCAGTCAACTAGGTCGGTGTAGGTGGCATTGTACTGGTTGTAGGCGTAGCGCCACGTAGTAGCCCTAACACAATCGTCAGCGGTATCCAGCAGACAGCCAACCTGGGTGCGAACTCTGGCTTCAGCATCGCTGGCACCAGTACAAGGGCTTCCGACCTTAAGAGCCTGTACTATGGGTGCGCGATCAACACATCTGAAGGCGCTGAGGGTGTGGCCCAGATGTGTACCTTCAAGGTGAGTCTCCTGTTGTTTTCCGCTGGTCTGAGTAAAGTAGGTGAATTTCATGACTGTTGCTAACTCATGACGTAGGTCCTTGGACACCGTCGCAAGGGTGATGCAGACCCAGTAGCTGCCGCTCAATTCTCGTTCACGCCCAAAGTGACGCAGCTTCTCTCGCAGCCACAGAAGGCTTCGTTGAAAGTGAATTTAAGTCGCTGGAGCGGATTGACTTCGTCCAGATCGAGAGCACGTCTGGAGAAGCGTTGAATGTGCTTATCTTTGACGACATCACGTACAATCTGTACGTCTGAATTGAGCAGAGAGACTCGCAGAGATATCTTCTCAATTTCAAAAGGCAAGATGTGATGCGGTCGTGTCGACCTAGGTGGGCTTGTGAGAATCATTCACTTAGCAATTTCGATCGCAAGTCTTCGCAGCCGGCGATCGAGCCTAATTGCACTAGACTATTGACGGTATCGAATGCTTTGCTATAGGTATGATCTTCTATTTCAATTTATCTTTTAAAGTGGCCCAGATGTGGGCTTGTATTTAGAGCTAGAGTTTGTGTTCGTATTGTTTGGGTATCAATCCCCTCGTGTAGCCAACAGTGTACGTGTTCACATCAGTTTATTAATGCCTTGCAGCTTCTGCCCTTCCAACCGACAGCTTTCGCAGTATCGCTGGAAATCATCTCCCAGGTCAGCTAGCGCAGCGTCATCCGCCTGCTTCTGATCTTTGCCCTTGGTCTTGCCCTTCTTAGACTTCGAGTCTTCACTTGCATGCTGAGCTAACAGCAGCTTCTTCACCTTGGTGCATTTCTTGCCTTCGTTTACCACCCAATCTTCCCATTCAGCTGCAACTACGTGCTTTTCTACGCGATTGATGACTCTGATGGCTACTAGGAGATCGTGCCGGTACCGGGCGATTGAGTCACGAGTGCGGTGCAACCGGCTACCTGGTGCGTTACTACCCAAGTCACTATCATCAGAGGGGGAGCCAATCAGCTCTGCAAAGGTTGAGCGACAACTCTTAACCCCAGTCTCAGGGGTTGTGTCTGGGGCGAGCATGCTTGATAGAGTATCATCTGTTACGTTTGACCCAGTTAAGAAGGGAGGTTTGATGAGTTCGTCAACGTCATGCAGGTATATCGCACGATGTAGGGTCGTTTGTGGCATCACTCCTAGTCGCTTCATGTATTTTCCTGCCTCACGCTCGTGCCACCAGACCAAACCGTCTCTATATGAGTGCCATGAGTTGTATATCGTACTCGTCACAAGAAGAATGACTAGCAGTGTGTGGGTTGTGCAAGCATTTAAGAGTCCCTTTCCAATGGCTATGACAAGGTCGAGTACCATAGTCACGAGCGAGATAACTCTCGTGAATGCGTCTTGCGCGATTAACACCGAGAGCGTCCTCCTCTCAGCTAATCGAGATTGTTTTGTCCCGCCCAAGACAGCAAGTGTTGGTGCCTTAGACGTATCGATTTGGGCAATCTGTGTCTGCTGGCCGATGTTTCCAAAAATTTCTACCGCACGGTTCGTCTTGCTGTGGTGGCCTAGCTTGCCGACCTGATCCATCACCACATTGGTGAGGTCCAGTCCATTAGCTTCTAGTTCTTTGAATGATTGTACCTCTATAAGGTGTTTGAAGTACGCTAGCATTGGAGTCTTCTGCCATACAATTTGCTGGTAGAGTGCCAGTTTGCACTTGCTCTTCGCAGAATGTGTAATAACTAGCTTTGTGACAAGGGTAAAGTATTGACTATAAGGGAGTCGCCATGGACGTTTGGTGTTGCTAACCACATAGCAAAGATGGTCGTTGTGGATGTCAATAGTCTGGGTATCTTGAAAAGAGCCAGCTCCAGGTCCCTGTGCTTGGGGCGAAGTAAATCGTCTAGTGAATTTTCCACGCACCTTCTCCTTGCCATCGCCTGATTTAGACTGGGTCCAAGGTGTTTGTGTGATGTTATCGGCCCACCGATTGGCGTAGAGCAGCTGAAACACTGCGCTTTTGTCCCCAAACATGACGTGGAACAATGCTTTTGCACTCACGTTGAATTCACGCACAACACTTGATTGCAGGTCTTTTGGGGCGTAGACGACCGGATGCGCTGGCAGCTTGAATTTCTGCACTTCTCGTCCAGTCTTGACACGGTCTTCCAGTTTGTAGCCTAGCTTGCTGTCGATATGGAGACTGGCCTTAAGGTTCCGTTCCTTTTTCCTCTGCTCTGGGCTATCTGCTGAGTCACCAATGTTGGAAAACGTCAGATCTTCCCAACTATCCGCAGATGATGACCGCTTAGGTACGTCGACTTCCAATTTGATGAGAGTCCTAAGAGCGGTCTCCAAAATATCCGGCTCATCGCTATTCGCGTTATGAACAAGATAGCTTAGTCGCCTTTGGAGCAGCTTCAGCGGCTCGAGAAACGTCTTCACGGTGATGCGGCGTCGATCTTCTTCGCTCTCCCCTGTCGTGGACACCCGTGGTCTAAGATGCAGGTACAAGAAATCACAATCTCGTCCAGGAGCAGCAGTGATTTCATTGATCCTGTCTAGCGCGACACTGGTTATGAGGACGAGACCCATGTGATGTGAGTAGAAATAAATATTGCGTATGGTCACGTAGACACGCCCCGGGAACTCCTGCTGCTCGTTTGGATTCCATGTCGCTCTAAACACCAAGAGTACCTTCTCTGTCTTTGGGACGGTTGGAAACAACATGCCGAATTGAGCTTGTTGCGCCTTTAGTGGCAAGGGATACATACTAGGGAATTCCTCTTCTGATCCAACATCACGAGGAAGTGCAGAAGCGTCCAGTGACGCCTTGCCACTGGTGATGCCAGATCCACCGGCCTGCAGACTTGCAGTCTTGCGATGGAGAGTTTGGGGTACAAGATTGGCATCACTCTTGACACCAGGTCCAGAAACGCCAAGGCTGTTCGTACCTGACTGTCCATCCATGATGCCACTGTCGTCTTGAGCTTTGTTAATACTCAAACTTTTGTTCGCAGTGCCAGTGTTGCCGGTGGTACCTGGACGTGGCGCGACTTCTTGCCCTCCATCGCCTCCTACGCGATTAATGTAACCCCAGTTCACTGATCCCCACAGGTTCGCCATGATCCCAGAAGGAACACCTTTCTCGCCACCACCAAAGGAAACACCCCGTTCACCAGATACCACTACAGCCGTGTGTGATAGATTTGTTGGCGCTGGGGGGTTGACAAGAGTGCTTGGTGCGAGCGTAGATAACGGCATTATGAAACCCCTCCTGCTAGCGTCCTGGCCACTACCTGCCACTAATGCCTGGGGTGGACTCATGGCACCAGGCCCGACTGGCAAGATATTGTGAGAAGCAGATATAAGTGAGGCAATACCTCCAGCAGGCGGCGCGGGTGTGGTCTGTGTCAGTGCCGGGGATGCAGCAGTCGATCGCTTGTGCAGATCTAGTTTTTGCATCAATCTCGCCGCATGGTCCCTGCCCCTCTCTCCATCACCAGAACTTTCTGGGCCAGGATCGCGAGAGAGGGACATAACACGTCTAGCGGCACTGTCTCGAACGTCAAAACTAGGTCGAGAGCTGATTACTGCACCAGCTTCGCCGGCCGCGAGACCAAGACCTGTTGCACCATCTTGGCTATCGCTTGTAGAATGGCCATCGGCGGGCTTGGCAGCAAACTCAGGGGCAGTAGGAGGTGATATGGAAAATGCTGGATCGAACGTGCCAGGGGCCACCCCAGCAGCAGCGTCTGTGCTTGCAGGATCGTCAAGAGCGTTTCTCTTTGCGACCTCAAAAGCATCGATCCATTCCACAAGCTCTCCTTGAGTTTCTGCTTGTAAGACTATGGATTGATCTTTAGTTTTGACCTCGAAGCAGAAGCGCCGATCTTCTTGAAAGGCTGGTCGAACTGAGCAGAGCAGCACGCCGTATTTGTCACTCTCTTCAACACCGCCAGAGCGATTGCCCTGAATCAACCAGCCGAAGATACCGTTTTGTACGTAGAACCATCTACGGCTCCATACAGTCCTGGCTGGCTTTCCTGTAAGAGTCCTCATGAACAACCAACCTTGCTTCTCACCATTGTGCCCCTGGCCTGGTGGCTTGGCGGGTGTAGCAAGGCCAGGCTGACTTCTTGGACCACCTGTGCCTAGATAAGGCACTGTGCTTATTGCGTAGTCATCAAGTTCCCGGCTCGGCCTTGCTTTCGACTCTGCAGCCTCTTCCAACTGCTTCCTTGCCAACATCAATTCTTTCTTGAAGGCACCTTCACTGTTCTCCATCTCATGCGACCATCCACGCACGCGCTCAATCTCTGTACTCCATTTTTGAAAGAGCGTGTTATTCGCTTCCCTGCTAGCACGCATTTCCTTCCATTGCTCACTGAAGATGCGCACGATCAGCTTGTCCAGAGCTGCCCGTAACTGTGGTGCTATGGCACAGTAGTCCATGCTGGCCTTCAAGTATGCCTTCCGAGACTCGTGCAGTTGGAACGCATCTTCGCGTAGGCTGCTTGATTCTTTGCTCTTGCTCTGAGATAGATAGCGTGAGACCGTAGAATCGAACGTCTTTTGCGTTGCTTCCAAGCTTCTGCGCGCATCTTTGAATATTCTCAAATCCCTTTCCAAGAAACCACGGATGGGATCAATAACGCTCTGTTCGTACTTTTTGACTCCTCGCAAGGTATAGTTCCAGAATTCACGGGCACCCTCTCCATATCTCTTCATCGCCAGCAAGCTGTGATCAGGATCTAAAACAGCTTCGCTGATGTTGTTCGGCGGCGTTGACTGTGCGATAAAATTGTTGACCAGCCCTTCCAGAGAGGAGACTTCTTGTACCAAGCGCTGCGCAGCCCTGATATAATTGTCCAGCCATACTTCCACCACACCAATCTGCTCTGAAAAATGATATGCCACTGCTCGAAATGACGGACTGTCTAATGCGGCCTCTTTGAGTGTGACTGGGATGAGTGTAAATTTCTGTACAGGCTCAAGCCTGGCGAGGTTTGAGGCTTCGTTGTCAGCCATGAGTGTGGTGTGTAACAATGCGTTTTGCGTAGAACGCAGAGGCCAATCTGCACCGCAAGTCGTACTTTGCAGTGAAGCACTGCTCCATCCACGTATAAGCGATCAAGACGGCGTCTTGGGTAACAGAGGAAGGCGCTGTAACTGTCTTAGAAAAGCTAGCTACCATGCAAAGGGTGTTGAGTTTCTGACACGAGTGTGGAGGTCTGGTGAACATTCGAAAGTGTATAGGTATGCCCTACAATGTTCGTCTGTTCACCCATTTGCGTAAGTACTACGCGCCTAGCCGGTTTAGAGGAGACTGTGGAGCGGCGTTAACACGGAGATTGAGGCTGAGGAGAGCTAAAGAGAGCTAAAGCGCGACGTTGATCTAGTCAGGTATTGATAATACCACATAGGTATGTCTACTTTGGTATCCAGAATACAAATCTGGCATGTATACAAATTCCGTGGGACATCAAGTACCCGTGAAATTGCAAGTTCAGTTTATCATAGTCATGAACTCTCGAGAAAGCACCTTATCGCTGCAACACGGCACCAAGCTTGGTGGAGACAGCCTTTCTGTAATGCATACTAGGTGGGTATAGGTACTGAGTGCATGACACAATGAATCGAACTCATTCCTGCAGGCTGCGCTGCTTTGTGTAACTTTGAAACTCGTTTAAGTGCTCATGCTAAGTTATGTAGCTTCGTCTGCAAACGGCAGGACAGAGAGATCGATCGATGTTCGGGGAGGTGTGCGAGAAAAATGTCGCAGTACAGCATCATGCAAGCCCGATTTCTCTTTATGCGTGAAGACAAGGTTCGGTGGAATCAAGTCAGTATCCGTCCCCAGATCTGGTTGTGAAAGTTATATACCTGGGTTACCCAGCTACATTCCATGGAGTGTTATTCGCATGCATCCCTTTCACATTCTTTAAAGTGACTCAGGCTATTGATAGATTGATACGAGTGGCTCATCAGTCTCAATGGCTTTAGGCTTTTTGATCAGTGTAGCCTTTGTGTTACTCCTAAGTGTAATCTCGACACCCTATCATCCAAACGTGGAAGAAAGAGCTGTAATTTATTGCTAAGATGAAAGATGAGAGGAGTCTAGCAATGAAAAGGGAATCAAAGCTGACAAACTGTACAGATCCTACTCCATGCGCTTGTTATTAGTGTTTACAACGTCTACTTCCATCCGCTCAAACATATTCCGGGGCCGAAACTTGCAGCAGCAACTCGGATTCCGTATATATGCCATGTCATTGCGGGAACCACAGTCACAAACATCACCAGACTCCATGAAGAATATGGCGAGGTTGTACGTTTCTCGCCAGATGAAGTCTCCTTCATATCAGCCGAGTCTGCTTGGCCAGACATCTATGGCTCCAGAACCGGGAAAATGAAAGGCCATCCCAACATGCCGAAGAGCCACACATGGTACGCTCCATCTCCGAATAATGTGCCTTCGATCTTGATTGCTGGAGATGAGGATCACTTTCGCATTCGCAGAGTACTCGCCCCTGCTTTCACTGAGAAAGCCCTGAACGAACAGGAAGCCCTGTTGCAAGACCACACAAACCAAATTGTTAGCCGGCTAAAGGAAGCTTGTTTGGAGGGACGCCGTGTTGTCGACATGGTAGAGTGGTATGTTTGGACGACGTTTGATATCATGACCGACCTCGTATTTGGGAAACCAGTTGGGTGCTTACTGAACGCTGCAACACATAAATATCTGGAGCTACTATACAAAAGTGTTGCGGCGTTTCGTTTCTACTACATAATGGCAAATTTCCCCATGGTAAAGAAGCTTGGAAACCTGGTGGTAGATAAGGATCTTGTTAAGAAGCGGATTGAGTACTTTCGCTGGGTCTCTGACTGTGCTCGTAACCGTCTGACTCGAGTCGCTGGAAGGCCAGATTTCATGACTTACATCACTAGAACAGGAGACCGCAAAGACGCAACAGGCTTGGCTGATGAGGAGATCTTCGCGAATTGTCATGTAATGTTGATCGCCGGATCGGAAACCACCGCCACTCTACTCAGCGGACTCACGTATCTACTTCTCATGAACCCAGATGTCAAGCATAAACTTGAACTCGAGGTCCGGAATCACTTTACATACTACCAGGACATCAAACTCAGCGAACTCAGTAAGATGCCATACCTGCTCGCGGTTCTCAATGAGGGTTTACGTTATTACCCTCCGGTACCAACGGGCTTCGAGAGAACTGTTGGGCCTGGTGGCGAGGTAATTAGCGGTTACTTCATCCCCGAAACGACGGGGGTATGCGTGTCTTCGTTTCCGAGCCACCATTCGAAAAGGAATTTCAGAGATCCTGATGTTTTCGCACCCGAGCGGTGGATGGATGATCCTCACTACGCCAGCGATAAGAGAAACGGATTCAAGCCGTTTTCCTTCGGCCCACGAGGATGTCTCGGCAAGGTAAAAGCACTCTGTCGTATACGGTCGTTGCTCCTAACACTGACCTTTTCTTCTTTGTTAGAACCTCGCTTATGCTGAAATGCGCCTTATTCTTGCGAAGTTTGTGTGGTCATTTGACGCCCAAATTGATGATACTAGCATGAATTGGCTCGCCAGATGCAAGGTGATGACTTTATGGGTCAAACCAAAGCTGCTTGTCAATCTCAAAGTACGATCAGATAATTTTTAGATTTTCCTGTATCCGGGACATGGCATGAATATCTGGCTGGATGGTTTAAGTCCGCTTCTGGGTAATTACTGATATTGGAAAAAACATTAGCAAGAGAAAATCCGTGCGTTAAAATGGACAGATGGCCCTGTGTGATTGAAAGTCTTTCGCATCATCTCAATTTAAAGAGAACCACAGCCTTTCTATTCTTCCTACGATTGTAAAAACCTATCAGTCCAGTGTGTTAAACAGCGGAAGGGTTTGTAGGTGTTAGCTCACGGATACGGGTGAGTCCGCTTCCTTCCGACTTAGATGTCAATGCTCGCGGGGTCATAGATGCCCGCGGATTGCAAACTGCGATACATCTACTATATTTGCAGTACTTGTGTACGAAGTACCTTAGTGGTGATAGTGTTTATCTAAGCTGACCTCGATAACTCTGGATCTATCTATATTTCATGAACATGGCGATGAAAAAGGTTCTTGGTGGCAAAGCCCGTTTGGCTGCCAATGCAAGCAAGCTCGTTCGCAGGAGCTACGCAGTCCAGGCACCAGGCACCTCGGCGGTAGAGGTCTTCGATATCCATCATAAATGGCTTCATCGAGAACGTGCTGCTACCTTCCAGGAAACATCCCGGATGACCGATTATCTCCGCGACGAGGTCGCTGTTCGCCTCTGCGACCGTCTCCTCGACATCAATCGGCAATTCCCAAAGGTCTTGGATTTTGGCGCGAACAGCTGCCACATCGCCAAAGCTCTAGCTCGGCCGAATCCTGACCAAGAAAGCGACAAGAAATTTAACGAACCAATTGCTAAGCGTGTTGGCCAACTCGTTGCGGCAGACACAAGCGAGAAGATGCTGTATCGTGACGCTGGTCAAGATTGGGAGAAGGAGATCAATATGGAACGCATAGTACTAAGTTCGCCTGAGTACGTGCCTTACGAAGAGGAAACATTCGACCTCGTGGTGAGCAATGGCAGCCTTCATTGGATCAATGATCTGCCTTCTGTCTTGACCCAGATTAATCGCTGCTTGAAGCCTGATGCTCCTTTCCTCGGTGCTATGGCTGGTGGCGATACACTCTTTGAGCTGCGAGGCGCCCTTCAGCTGGCCGAACAAGATCGACTCGGCGGTATTGCACAACACATATCACCTCTAGCTGATGTACGTGATGTTGGCAACCTACTATCTAGGGCTGGGTTCAAACTTCTCACCGTGGATGTCGACGACATAGTTGTGAACTATCCGAACGTATTTGCCCTTATTGCTGACCTTCAAGCTATGGGTGATGCAAATGCGGCTTTGAGGAGAACACTTGCGCCATTGAATAGAGACGTATTGCTGGCTGTCGAATCTATCTACAGGGAAATGTACGGCGAAACCCAAGAGGACGGGACTGTGACCATCCCTGCCACTTTTAGGAACATCTACATGATTGGCTGGCGTGAAGGAGGCAATCAGCCTCAACCATTGGAAAGGGGGACTGGCCAAGCGAATTTGACAGATGTCTTAGGTGGAGGTGGTAAGATTGGTTGAGTGTTTAAGAACGTGGATTGCCGACAGCGCAGTACGATATGTGCTCGCTTCTACACAGTCATCTGCGACCGATGACGTTTGCAGGTTGAGCGTTGAACGTTGAACGCTTCACACTACAGTAGCACTGTTGGACACAGCTTGCTGAAAGCTGAAGCGAGATTCGATATGGGGTGAATCGCAAACAACTCCCGCTGATTCATCATAACGATGGAACTCTGAGTTGTCAAAAGGCTGCATGGGTAACATGGTGAACGCCGCAGAGTACACAGTAACATCCCACTTAGCTCATATTCGGCAGGATCACATGCAGCTAAGACAGACGGTCAAGTACTCATAGAGGGAGACTTTCAACCATAACCCAAAAACGGAAGGAGGGAATACAATCTTGATAATAATGGTTTGGTAGAACATTCGTGCCGCCTTACTACGAAAGGCTTCATTTGAAGTTCATCGAGCCTAACAGCCGCGTCGTAGTGTAGAGGATTCGACATTGCAGATAACCGCGAATTCAGAAATTAATTCAACAACGTCGAAAATACACTCATTGTCACATGCATATGGCTAATGACTTCAGATAGATAGAGTTAACGCTCTATGATCCTTTATTTCTTATGATTTACCGTCTGATGCTCTCTCTAGGTCTTTTTCTACTTCTTACCATTCCAAGTAGTATCCGTCTCCTGCTTCCACACTGGATTTGTCGATACAGCTTCTGGATCGCCATCAGCTCGAGATCAGTAACTTTTCAAACACTGGCTTGCATGAATATTAGAACTGGCCGATCTGAGCACTGGGCTAAGAGCTGAGGTTGGATCTTCCCGTGTACATCTATTGCAACCCCTTAGAGTATTCGGGTCGATCAAAAGGCTTCAAGATCTATCTGATAGCACTAAGCACGATTCTGTAGCAGAAGTACTCTATCGACTCTTGTGATCAGAGATTTGCGCACAACGGCCCGCCATTTTTGGTAGAAAACGTGAACAGATTGCTTTTATCGAGAGATTCCCGATTTCTAGCGCATTTCAACAACAGATCTTGATCTCGTGTTTCCACAGCAGACGTCTGTGCCTGCGATGACCAGGCGACGTCATTTTCGCGAGTTCGTAAGGCTACTACTGCTCTTATGGCATGTTGCATCACATCAAGTCTCGGCTAAGAAGCCGCCACAAGCTTGTCCAGCAACAATCACTGTTCCAATCGCCGAAACAGTGAAGCTGCCCACGACTCCAAGCTCTACTAATGACGCAAGTTTATTTTCGAACAATGTGGTATCCTCAGGGAGTGAAAATAGTAACCACACCGTTACATCTACCATCAAGATCACTACGGTCATACCACGGACTGATTTAGCCGTTCGAGGAGAGCCCAGTAGCTTAGGACCAATCTTGGAGCGAGGAACTGAAGTAAATACCACATCTTCAAAACTCGTTCACAGCAACGTCCGAGTAGTTCAAATCAGCTATAAGTGGGCAGCTTCTTCCAAGTCAAATACGTATCCTGGTCAAGTCACTGTGAAGCAGCATGTGGCTACAACCGCTTCAATTGAATCTGATATGGAATCCACTCAAGCCACATCAACTAGTACCCCATTGGCTAGTAGCCTGACTGACCCTGTTTGCACAACCACTCCAATAACAAACACCTCGACAAGCACTACATCCGTCATCACGGCATCCACGTCTGAGAGAAAGTCGAGCGCCAGTGGCAGCGTTCTCATTGGGACTTTACATGGAAGCAATGTTCTTACGGTCTTCTCAAACTCCCCCTCCACGGCGAGTTTAGGCACCTCCGATCGACTTCAATCGACTATGCAGATGCTCACTGGTACAACTTCAGAATCAAGCGACACTGCTACTCCAACGCTGGCACAATTACCTTCGTCACAGGCCACCTCCGTTTCAACCCGGCAGTTCTCAACAACCACACGACATTCAACTTCAAACCTAGAGTCGAGAACTGTTACGTCTCCTTCGAGCTCTCAAGGCATCGTAAGCCAAGCGACTAGTGTAATTTTCTTGGGATTACAGACATTCAACACTTCTGCGGAGCCCAGCTTCTCGTTACTGCCTACAACTTCATTCAAAACATCCTCAAAATCGAAAGTGCAGTCAACGTCGAATGGACAGCCATCACCTCAAATATCTTCTAAGCTATTCTCAAAAGCTCAAGGCAGTGCACAACTGCTATCACCAAGTCAGTCGACGTTTTGGTCTACGTCCATAAGCAGCCGACCTTAACTTCGCCAGCACCTATGGTAAAATCAGCAGGACAGTTACCATCTGAAGCACCAACAAACACTACTTTATCACCTATGTTATCTCTGCTCGACGACGACACTCCGGGTGCCGCTTCCTGATGCTTCGACTTCGGTTTTCTTGGCACCTCCAGCTGGAGTCCATAGAAGCTCAAGCAATCCCTTGTATTTCGGATGGTGGGCAACAATGACACCCACACTGGGATGCAAACCCCCCTGTGATCAAGCAATTCCGCCACAGACATTTGCTTCGAACCAAACTTTCTCCTCTGATGAGCTCACGAATTCGGTGCGTAGAAAGATTGGGACAATATACTATTCCAGTAAGACAACTGTTCAGTTCGCCCCTGTTACTATCAACGTCATATCATTTCTTCCCTTTGCCGCGGACAATGATGACAGCTAAGATTTAGGGCTTGGAGACGCAGGCTTACCTAACCTTGTACTCGAGCAATCAACACAAGGTCTGACAGTTCCTGCGGGCGTCACGACATGTCCCAATCGCTTTCGGAACCCCTCGAAGGATGGAACCTGTGTTGAAAGCAATAACCACCGATGTAAGAAGGGCAAATGCTGCAGTAAAGAAGAAAAATGCTCTGGCTATACTGAAAACGAAGAAAATTGCAGTGAAGGCTGCCAACCGAGTCGGAGCAAGTGTTGGAGGAATGAGACAATATTCCTGCCATGGGCCAAAGTATGGTGAGATAAGTGTACAGGTGCTAACTGCCTCCCCGGTGGTGACCCGATTGAAATTGGCATCCATCCACCACCCTGGCTTCCCTCCATTGGCCAGTACCCAATATCCCTAAGATCAGATGTGAATATCTTCCATTTGGATGCCCTTTCAAGTGCGGGCTGTTTGGCTGTGGTGGGTATCCTGGAAGCTGGTTCCTGGAAATCCCTTTCAAGAGCAATTGCAATAACGCTATTATTAGATCGGTATGCCGGCATCTTCTACGGGGTACCTACTGCCCTAAAAAGGGCGAAGAACATGATGCAGGTTGCAAGGTGCCTTGATGCAATCAAGATGAAGATCCCAAAAACCCAATCGAAGGTTCGGATTAGTCATGCTCCAGTCCTGATTGCTGCGATCACAACTGCGTCGACGAGCCTGGTGAGTGCAGTCATACGCCGACTGCGACTGATGTAACTTTTGAATGTTTAAAGGTTACCAGCCAGGACGGTAAAACTCAAACAAGCTGTTCGAAAACTGGGTACGACACAAAGACAGGTTGCACCGTTACGCCTCAGACGACTACTTATTTAACGACTTCTGATTGTACTGAAAGTGCGACACAAACAATTAAATCGGTAACGTGTACAGTCATGACAACAGCAGGGGAAAACAGTCAACGAACGCCTATAACCAGGACGAAAGACTGTGATATGTACACCATCATTACTAAACGCTGCCGCCCGACAGGTGAAACGAGTTGATTTCAAAACCTGTTCTGCAACAAGTACGGCGACAGACATCACTAAGTCCTGCTACGTCAGCTACAAGACTTCGGGATCACAGACATTAAGTACAACCGCCAGCTGTTTCGCTACCAAGACATACATCACAACAGGGCTATGCATGATCGGTACGACGACTTCGCAACACACCATCGTCTCTTTCTGTCCAAGGCCAATGATAACTGTCATCCCACTTAATATCGCTAGCATTGCGCCAGCCTGCGCGCTGCCAGCCATCACCGTCATTCCCCTCAATATAATGCAAGCTCCTAGCTGTCCTGCAAAGACTACAGGGGTAGATATAGATCCAGACGGTGATCAGGGCGAAGACGGACCGAGTTCGAGCAAAGGTCTTAGCAGCGTTAGTGCCACGTAAACCTTGACAGGGGCAGTTTGCCTATCTAGCAAGCTTAGCCAATTCAGCAGGACACACACGAGTGCCGCAGCAACTAGTACTCTGGAAAAGATGTCATACAAACTCTCGAGTAAACTCGGTGAGTCCACTAAGACACACCGAACCCTGAACCCAACGCCGATCTCTTCATCAGCCTACAGCAGCATCAAGGCGATGAGCTGTGCGTGCTGCAACTCGGCGGGCTGGGTGTTAACGATCTTCGACAGCCCAACATCCGTCTTCCCTGCCAACACACAGTGCGCCATATCTCCACAGTGTCCCGATCTTGGTGACCAGAGTACCCACCAGACTTGCCTCCCCACGCGTTTCGCATCGGAATGTACCAAGTTCACCAAGCACTAGAGCCTTACCAAGGGTGGGTATGGGAACGAGTATGCAGCCACAGAGACGTTGTGTAGATGTTCTGGCCCACAGATCATCTTTTCACCGTGGCAGGTCTGTGGGGGCGGATCCAATTGCCCGGACCAGAAGATTGAAGCAAATATATTATCAGCTAGGCGGAAGCCTTTAGTACCTACCGGCGCTCAGCTGACAGGAATGCGGCCGAGGTAGCGTTGCTTGTGTTCTCAAATGATAGAGACATTGCCCTGAGTGAATTCAAGATAATAAAGTTTGCACCAACCAGTTTTCCCCCCGTTAGATTGATACTGAGCAATGAGTACACTCAGAGTCTGAGTACTGTGACAGTCATTCGATTGTATAAGTTCCGGGCAACTAAATATCTCACGATCAGTATTGTAAAAGTTCAAGTCCATGTCAATAGCAAGACATAGAGGCTTGGAAATGTAGTGGCACATCAGTTAGGCCGTAAATAATTGCGCTTGAGAAGTTCCTCCAGCCTTGTCAGATGTTTCTAGGCAGTTTCTAAGTGTAATACCCCTGAAGCTGAGCACGAAGCACGAAGCCGCGGTTGCCTCGTGTCGAGGCATGCCTCGGTTTCTTCACAACAACCTTCTATGCGAGACGAGAGATGGTAGCCCTAAGCCGTTCGGGCAGACAGCTTCTAAGTATGCCATGTAGCAAAAGACTGCCTTGCTTTTGATGCTGTATTGTTGCTGCCTTGTTGGATTGTAAGGTTTGCGTTTGTATTGTGCTGGATGAGATTGGACATGCGTATTGGTACGTGTGTCCTCTGTAGCCTTGTATAAGAGGCCGAGAATGCTCGTTGTTTCACATAGTTTGGTTCACTAGTTCTCATACTACCAATATTACTAGCGAGGTCATACTTCTCTATACTCTTACTCACGAAGTCAACCCTGAGTCAATATGTTGACCGCCGAGACAGCCGAGACAAGATTCGTCACTCTTCCAGACACTAATGTCCGCATGGCTTACCGTCATCTACAGCCAGCAAATGTAGACCTAGACAACTTACCTCTGGTAATGCATATCCATTACCGCGCAAACATGGACTTCTGGGACCCAGCCGTCGTCAATCCGATCGCCATTAATCGTCCTGTAATCCTCTTCGACCAGCTAGGCGTGGGTAGATCAGGCGGAGAAGTAGCAACGACTTACCAAGGTTGGGCTGACAATGTCATCGCGCTCTGCGATGCTCTAGGACTTCTTGAGATCGACCTTGTCGGGTTCAGTATGGGAGGTTATACCGTGCAGATGGTTGCGCTCACGCGCCCTCAGCTAGTGCATAAGCTCATCATCTTTGGCTCAGGACCTAGTGAGCCTTTCGAAAGCCATGGGAATGAAGGGATCGTGTGGCCTAGAGATGTCCCACCTGCGGGGCCTATTGACGTACTCACGACTGCAGAAGCAAGATCTCTCGAAGAAGTTGAGAACGCCATAGCAGTCTCGTTCTTCCCGCATACGAATGAGGGGCGGAAGGCTTGCACCGAATACTTCCAACGGCTTCGTGCTCGAGACGATGTGGATGGCGAAGGTCCGATCCTGACGTTCCTTGATGCGGAGCGGACAAAGCGACAGTGGACAGCAGCGGCGCGGTGGCAGCGATCAGATCCGCAGAATTCATTCCATAGGCTGGGAGAGCTCAAGATGCCAGTTCTGGTACTAAATGGAGACGATGATCTCTTGATCCCCACGAGCAGAAGCTGGGAATTACTGAGGAGGATCGAAAACTGTCAGCTCATCATTTACCCGAAGGCTGGCCATGGCTTCTGCTGGCAGTATGCTGACAGGGTTGCGAGGGACGTGAATACGTTTCTCGACGAGACGCTAGTCCAGGCGCGACTATAAGGGGAGGAAGCCTAGAGTTAGTCGTCTCAATTAGTCGTAAATGACAGATCTTCTGGAATGGCAAATCATAAGGCAGAAGCTTGCCACAAGGCCATAGCGCCACAGTGTAGAAGCCACGTTTGCACAAGCCACTGTTTATACTATTACGTCATCCAACATGCATGTAAGGTTTCCGTTGCATTCACAATACTTCTTTCGGAATCCTAAAGTATGACTGCCTCCAGACCCGTTGAATGAGCAGATAAAACCCAGGGCAAGCCCACTTTCCAGCTCTGCATATGCTTGGACAGCCATGGCATCACAACGGCGCACGACGAAGACCACTGTGGAAGTGCCAATCTCAAATCTGACAGACAAGGCAAAGATGAAGATCGATTCGCCTTCGTTGAGGCAGTCGCCTTACCTACCGACCCCTCTGGAAGCGGTACTGCTGGCGATATATCCTGGCACCCTCCTTCTGGGCTCGCTGTTCAGCATCCTCAACCCGACAAACCGCAATTCACCATACTCTGGCACTTCACAGTCGCATGTAGTCAACCTGGCACCTTCGTACTTCGCCAAGAAGAGCAACGTCTTCAACGTCTACTTTGTCAAGATCGGCTGGCTATGGACCACGGCGGCGTTCTTCCTTTTCATCTTCACACACAGCACGCTAGGCCCGCGCTTCAGACCTACAATCACGAAGAGAAGATTACAAGCTACATTGCGATACTTGAGCATCACGATGGTCTGGATATTTGTGACGCAATGGTTCTTCGGTCCCCCAATCATCGACCGCGGGTTCCGTTGGACTGGCGGGCAATGCGAAATTATCTACGGCGATGATCCGGCAAGCCTGGCAAGACAAGCCAGTATGAGCGATGCGCGAGAAATCTTCACGCATGCAGCTTGCAAGACTGTTGGCGGACGATGGAAAGGTGGACATGACATCAGTGGGCACGTCTTCCTTCTTATCCTTGGCAGTGCGATGCTCTGGCTGGAACTACTACCAGCTGTTCTCAAGATGGAAGGATTGAGGGAAGCGAGGATGGTCAAAACAGCAGATGGCTTGGTCAGGAGCGCAAGTTACGAGACAAAAGACCGTGTCGGAAACATGAAAGTGCCACAGGACCTGGGTATTGGTGTACAGATGGCCTTGGGTGTTGCTGGACTGAGCTGGTGGATGCTGTTGATGACTGCCGCGTACTTCCACACCTGGTTCGAAAAGGTGACTGGCTTATTGGTGGCTTTTGGCGCTTTGTACGCGATATACTTTTTGCCGCGGGCAGTGCCAGGGCTGAGGAAAGTCATCGGACTGCCTGGTGTCTGAGGTTATGTTGGCGTATCGTGTACATTAGCACTCAGCTCATGTTGATTTTCATATGCCGGTAGATTCAGCCAATAGGTAATAGCAATGCCCACACTACACGCTTGTGTTCCACTGCCCGAAGCCCTGCGTGTTCGTCCCGAAGAAATCGCCGTGTCGTGTCGCGGGGTAAGCTTCCGCTGCTGCAAGGCAGCGGGTGGCTTCCCTGCCGCCTTCCGAATTGATACGAATATGCCGGTAACAAGGTGGCAAATGTTCCCCTAGCGATAACCGCTTCACCTTGCAATACGTATCCCAAAGTCACTGGTAGGGTCTTGCTGGCAGTGTCTACACTATAGCAGAGAGAGACAACGAACCAGTCTTACTGGAGGATCAAACTCGATCGAGGAAAACGAGCGAGCCAGGGCAAATCATGCGACCTGGACTTGGCAACGAGCATCATGTGCAGAGTCAAACGCACAACACCCAACACCAAAACGCCACGAACCTCTGAAGACTGATGCCTTCTGGGCGTGTCATACCGTCAAATCCATGTTCAGGCTAACGGATGGCCGCAGTCGCCGCGATACCGCCGACGGTTGATATGTCCATTCCTGGTTGATACTCGTCACTCCAGGACTTGATCCAGGATCATTTCCGGGTCAAATGACAACGAATGCGCTGATGTACGCCCAATGACAGCTTGGATGATCATGTGTAAGCATCGGTATGCCGCAGGTCGGCCCGTCCTCGCCAGAACCACGGCCGATCTATCCCATCCTATTCGATGGAAGACATGTTTGATATGTGCGTCCTTGAGGTGGTCTGTCTTGATTGGCTGCGTTCATCATCATGCAGGGAGCTTGACGTTTGGACGTACGGACGCAGGCCCGCTGCCCAATGAAATCACGTCAGCTACGTCGGTGCCACTGTCAACTTGCATTGCCCGTAATAAGATGAGGAGTGTATAGCGTAGCAGCTATCAACCATCCCTACATACAATCAGTCTATGCTCTTGGGAAGTACGGTGTCTTTGGCTGGGTGAACCTCAGCAAGAGTTCTGCAAGAGTTCTGCAAGAGAGCTAAGCATCTCGCCTAACATCTGCTCCTCTGGGCCACTCATGGCGTAAAGTCGGTAAGGCCCCCTGGTTGCGATAACGAGCTTTGGTGGAAAGCAGAGGCTGCAAAGGCTGCAACGGTAACTCAAGACAAGCAGACCAGATCAAATGGATTGAGCACTCAGATGATTTGCTGCAATAGGCCAATCATCTACCTGCAGGACCCTGGTAGATGCAAGTCGGTCGACCCGGCGCTCCTAAAGAGCCAATGTTAGAAGAGAGCCACAACGTTTTGGCGGCGTCGAGACCGCTCCGTGCCGTATAGTATGGCATACGAATCGACGATCATTCTGACATGGTCTGTAAGCAGCTCAGGGGTGAGGTAGTCGAAGCGACTGCAGCATCCAGAGTGGCAAGCTATTCACCAAGGTAAAGCGGCACGACGCAGTGAAGTTGACTGGAAGGCGGGGGCAACAGTGTCAAGGCAACGTCATTCCGATTCGGGTTTGCCTGGCTTTGCCCATTCTCCGAACCTTAGCCGATACATCCATACCTGCCCCTCATACGCACACAACACAGGTATATATCAGCACATCACAGGCAGAAAGTAGAATTCGGCAGCAATGCAGTCCGGAATCTCAGGTCAGATCATCCACTTACACACAATCACACCGCCCTCATCGCGCCCGCTCTAACCACGCCGTCCCCACAGCCTCCCAAGAGCTACAGAATGCCTTCAACAGCTTCGTCTCCTCCACCTCCCAGCGTGCCTTGCTTGCAGGCATCGAGAATGAGACTCTCATCCCAGTCGAGACAATCCCTCTCAGCTCCACTTTCGAGGCCGACCTTACACAGCTGCAGGAACACCTGTTGCCGACAAAAGCCAACTACATCCTCCTCAAGCTCGACACGGACAATGCCGCCGACGGCTTCGTGGCGGTGACGTTCGTCCCCAACGCAGCGCCTGTGAGGCAGAAGATGCTGTTTGCATCGACCCGCCTGACGCTGGTCCGAGAGCTTGGAATCGAGCGGTTCAGGGAAACGATCTTTGCGACAGAGAAAGAGGAGCTGACGGCGGAAGGCTGGAAGAAGCACGTAGCGCACACTGATCTCCAGGCACCTCTGACAGAGGAAGAACAAGGATTAGCAGGTGTCAAGGAAGCGGAGGCGCAAGAGAGCCAGGGCACCGGCGGGAGGAGAGGGCATGTGACTAGCAAGATGGATGTGAAGACTGGAGACGGCGTTGTAGAGGCTCTACAAGAGCTAATGCAGGAGAAGGGGACACTTGTGCAACTGGTACGTCTAGACCCCGCTTTCCCTCGAGAACAAAGGTACTGATTGTCTTGGGAAAGAAATACGAGCTCCCAGACGAGACTCTACTTCTCGATACTAGCTCGAAGTCAGTCCAGCCTTCCGACCTCGCCACTTCAATCCCCTCCAGCGAGCCTCGCTACAGCTTCTACCACCACCCGACCGCCGGCAGTGCAGACCAACCGACGATCTTGTTCATATACACTTGCCCATCAGGCAGCAAGATCAAGGAGCGCATGGTCTACAGCACAGGCAAGAGCTGGTGTCGCACTGTCGCCGAGCGAGACGCTGGGGTAACAGTGGCGAGGTCGCTAGAGGCCACTGAGCCATCAGAGCTGATCGAGGAGCTAGAGCGAGAGTTTGCAGATAAGAAAGAGGAGAGCAAAGGGTTTGCGCGCCCAAAGAGGCCAGGCCGGCGGTAGCGTGCAAGTCACTGCTGGTCGGATAGATCTAGATTGATGAAGCGACGCGACCCTCTGACAGGAATTGCAAATTGTTGCTTGTAATAAGGGCAGCTGACCTGTATATGCTACTCTTCATATCTATCCCCTGGGGGCATTTCTCTTGTCCTCTCCAAGACGCCCTTCAGGTACTCATACACAGAAAACGTCACAGCCTGACCAGGCGCCACTCTCATCACTCTAGGCGTGATCCCCATCCAGAATGCCCTTGCGCCCTCCTGCTTCCACATCTGGCTTGCAATCTGGACGATCCGCCCCACAGCTGTCTGACCTGGCTCCGCTGGTGTCTTCTGAAGACGAGTCTTGATGGTGTCGATTGGTGCGTTTGAGAAAGGCCCGACAGCACCACTGATCAGACCTATGAATGCAGTCTGCCATCCCGGCAATGGGGCGGTTGGGTCTGATCTCCTCTTCTGTATATAGTCCTTCAACTCCGTGTACGCTGTGAAGTTTGCGGCTTGGTTTGTTCCCTGTCTTAATGCTGTCAAACTCACACCACGATAGAGTGCAGAGACGCCCTCCTCCTTGACCACAGTGTACAGAGCATGTGCGGCATTTCGGTACTTCGGGATATCGAGTGGATCCGCCATTGAATGATACTGACCCTGAAGCCGGATCTTGATGACTTCCATGGGGCACACTACTAGCACCGCCTCTGTGACGCCGGCAGCGAGTCCTGCAGTGAAGTTTGCGCCTCCACCAATGATACCATCCTGCCGCGCGAGAAGCTGCTTGTACCACTCATAGCTGGTGAATCTTATTGCCATCTTCGGGACGATTCCGGTCATGACAGCACCCAAGCCTTTGTACAGAGCCAGGGGTGTCTCCTTCCTCGAAATCTCCATTCCAGTCTTAATAAAGCCACGACGCTTTGCGCCAGGCTGCCTTGCACGCCGAGAAAGTTGCATACGCACTTTGATTGTGTCGAGTGGATGGCAGGCCAGAGCCTCCATCATACCTGCTCCCCCTCCCGCTATCAGGTTCGTAGCTGCCGAGGCTGGCTTCTTGCCGCCACGACCACTGGTAGTTTTGGCCGACATCTTCCAGTCTCGTCAGCAGTCTGCTCACGCAACTCTTAAAGAGTAGTGCAGGATCATCAACTCTTTGGCTTATGATGGAGCTGCAGCCACGCTCTCAGTCTGCCTGGAGTAACGCTGATGGATGCTAGGATCGGCAGAATCAGGACAGTCAAGATCCCGAGGCTTGTTGAAGGCGGCAGGTAGGCAGTGAGTGGGAAGCGTTACAATGGCTGCAGGTAGCCTCTGAATGAATTAGTTCAAACAAGAGTCAGGTATTGGTATGTCCTGATTTCGAGTAAGAGGAGTGCTTGTTCTTTGTGGAAAAGCACTGGTTTGGAAGTTTTCCAGGGAAAAAGAGACTCGCGTGAGTCAAAGGGAAGATCCATCTTCATGTCTGAGATATATTCATAAGAGCTCCAAGTCAGGCCGAGGAAGAATTGACGTAGTTAGCTCGTACCGGCCAGTCGCGACAAGGACGCGTGAACAGTTTCTGGCTTGTCATCGGCCGCCTGGCTGGACGAAAGGAGCATTGCCTCGGGATAACACGCTTCGGAAGAATTCACATGCTTTTAGCTTGCGGCCCAGTAGTGTTGATGCTTCGTCCTCTCCACTCAAGCGGAAGTGTGTCCCAACCGAATCTGGTGTGAAGATGATAAACCGATCACTTGGATCTTTGAAGGTATGAGCACTGGGAAATTTTCTGCTAAAGTATTGAACCGATGTCTCCATCTGCAATTGCGTAGTCGTCTACAGTGCTTGTGATATTAGAGCAAACGCTGTTGCAGCTCAAGAATCTGGGGATGAACGTGAAATTGCGGGGGAAGAAGCCGAGGTTCATCAGCGACCCTGCCAAGCATTATGCATCGCCTTTCTCGACTTTACGTAGGCAGCTATTGGCTTGCGCAGCAGAAGCCATAGTCCTGGTACAAAACGATACCTAGGCAAACTCGACTGCTTTGGTAGCGCTGTCGGCTGACCCGATGGCGCACTAAGGTGTTTTATTTTGGAAGTCGTCCCTTTTCCCTCCTTATGCACTGTCCTCAGCATGTGTTCGACAGTGTTTCGCGCATGCCGAGACTGAATGTCTCAACGACGTTGAAAAAGTTGGAACTCGTAGTGAACTTCACCATCATGACCGCTTTCGCTTTCCAGGCCAGATGGGACCTCCTCGCCAACAAAACCCGAGAGGCCCAGCTGGCTTTGACGGGCCCACCCAGACGACACATTCTCGTCGCTTGTCAGGTCTGCTGGGAAGCAGGTGTCACAATCGAAGTCGTTCTGGATTCTTGTCAGGAGGATGCTGTTTACTTGAGGAAGCTCAAGAGCAGTCTTGTAGATGCTTGACCCGCCAATGACAAAGATACGTCCGACAGGCAGAGCCTTTTGATCAGTCACTGCTTGCGATAGGGCTTCGAGACTAGTAGTGATCGAAGGTGCGACGATCACATCGTCCGGCAAATACCCCAGCGAGTCCCTAGCCTGTGAGCTGATCACGATATTGGTGCGGCCTTTGAGAGGTCTGAATTTAGGTGGGATGCTTTCCCATGTCTTGCGGCCCATGATCACAGCGTTTTGCCTGACACCTTCGAGCATGGAATGCTTCTGCAGGTCTGACTGTAGTGAGCCGGTGTCCTTGGGCATAGGAACACGTTTGGTTACTCGAGCAAAGTAGGCCATTTCCTTCTTGAGCATGGGCCACGGCAGTCCACCATTTTTACCAATTCCATTCTTGGTAGTGGCTGCGACAATTAAGCTAAGCGATGCTTGCTTCAGAGACATGGTTTCCGACATTTCACTTCTTCGTTCGCGTGTCTTAAAACACTTTGGGACGAGGTGAAGCCTGTGTGCTGGAGGTGGATATCAAGATGCACAACACGCGAAATGATCGCGCTACACGTGGGCAGCCCCACTTTTCCAATCAACGCTAGCTAGGTCAAGAAAGTTGCCTTAAACATCGTGGATGTGCGACCAGCAGCACGAGACATAAACCGCAAAATCCGAGTTAGGCGTCCTCTTTCTGGCTCTGACCACTTCCAACCCCCTTTCTCACATATCCCCCCGCCCTCCAACCGGACCGCATCCGTCAAGTCATGGCTTCGTCGGAAAATGGGTCCGCGCCGCGAATCGAGGCGACTGGGATGAAGCGCAGACAGTCTTCAGTGTCGGAGCAGCAGGGGAACAAGAGGCCGCGCATTAGTCCTGGTAAGACCTCACCCGATATCAATCAGGATCGAGCAGATGGAAACGAAGACGAAGTCGTGGTGGCGCAGGGAGATACGTCTTCCGAGCGTCGAGGAGACCAATTGTCACAGCAGCAGCAGCAGCCGTCTCCAGATGTAAAGCAACGTCGCGTTAGAGATGCTGTTGATGCCAAAGAGCGTAGCAGGCGCCTGTTTGGCGCAGCACTTCTAGGAAACGTTGGTCAAGGCAACGACAGAGCAGCGAAGCGAAGACAGGAAATTGAAAACAGGAGAAAAGCTGAGCTCCAGCGACAGGATGACGAACGACTCGAGGATAAGCAGAGACGACTGGAGCAACTACATGAGCGGAGGTGTAAAGAGCAGGTTATCGTAGACCGGGATGCTGTAGGTTCATACTGTTGTTATTGTGCAAACCATTCCCGAGTTCAGGGCGGCTGACAATGCGTTCCAGATGCGCGCACGACACAACAGTCAGTTGCATTACGCAAGGTTTCTGCAGACCAAAGCAGAGCCAGGCATAGTAAGTCTTGCTATGAGCGAGGTCTACTTGGACACCTTTATGCTAATACAGTGTAGTATTATCGCCCTTGGGAGTTACGACCCGATGAGGAGGAGCTTATCGACCGGCAGATTGACGACATGCAAGATGAAATTGACCAGGAGATAGAAGAATTCGATTCACGATATGGTTCTGAAAGGACACAAAGGAATGGCCCCATCCAAGGTACGAGCAACCCCAGCAATAATATGTCAAATGCAGCTAACATATATAGTATATCCATCTTCGGAGCCTGCATCGCATGATGAAAGCCCTGAGGGTCAACAGAAAGAAACAGAGAAGCTCCTAATCATGTCATTAGAGAAACAAAATGCAGACACCTCAATAGCGAATGCTATTCAGGCTGAGAATGTCCCTCAGGCCGAAGAATTGGTTGTGGGTACAGAGACTAAGGATCGTATCACGACAGATTCAGCTGCAGATAGCAAGGTTGATGTACTAGATGATGATGGTGATCATGTCGTTGAAGGCGACGAAGACACTGTCATCTACTAGTCTTTTAATTGCTCAGGAGCAACTTAATCCTTGGCAATCGGCTTCACCCCTCACAGAGCAGGGGGAGAAATGCCTACCTCTTACTCTAAATTCGGCTCTTGACACAACATCTATGTCCACTCCTAAGATGATCAAGAGGCCAAGACTCGAGACTTTGTATGATACAATGAAATCTGACGACAATACTGGTTTTCGTGTTGATGTATGGAGCAGCTGTATACGAACAGTCCACCTAGAGATTTGTAAGCGTACCAAAGAGAACTCAGATACAGATAGACTACATGCACTTTCGTTCGGATAGATACCAATCTGGCAACCTGTCCGCAAATCCTCTGACGCAGACATGTCAATACTCCCACAGTCGCAACAACGTGTTGAGACAGCCGAGGTTTGACCGCTACGGGCGAAACGCTAGTGCCAGATATCTATATATCGAGTACCTAGGAATGCAGGTTGCGACCCTCTTCTTACCAACTCGTTCTATCGTCTTCTGTCATATTCAAACAAAATTCCTAAGAAGAAAACTTATACTTACGTAAATATAATGGCTAGAACACTAGACAAAATTACTCCCAATGATGACCGAGTCAAGAGCCAATGTGTAGTGGTCAATGGATGGCGATGGCGTAAGTCAAACTATAGGCGTTCCGAAAATATAATGACTGACTCTAAGTGCCACAGACTATCTTGACGCCTCACCAGAAGGTCCAGCGCGAGGCGTCGTAGTCCTTGTCCACGGATTCCCTGATGTTGCACTCGCCTGGCGCTACCAAATCCCTGTGCTCACATCACTCGGACTGAGATGTATCGCCATTGATTGTATGGGATATGGCGGCACTGTACGTGACCCTAGCATTCCTTATTCTCAGGGAGTTACAGACACAATTCACCGATCAGGTTTGACACTTCAGCACAGGGAGCTAGCGACAAACTTTCAGACTATAGTTTTAAATCACACGCCATCGCCATCGCGGCCATAGCAAAGCAAATTGGCGCATCTAAGATCATCCTTGGCGGCCACGACTGGGGCGGTGTGGTCGTCTACCGCACTGCACAATGGTATCCCGATCTGGTCTCCCATGTCTTCTCAGTGGCGACGCCATACTTCCCTATCAGCGATCAATTTATCCCGGCCGAAGTGCTGGCAGCCAAAATGCCACAATTTGGTTATCAGTTACAACTTGGCAGTGAGGAGCAGAAGGTCGAAAAGGCAGCTGGTACGAAGTCACAAATCCGCAGGCTACTAAATGCCGTCTACAACGGCAAACCTGCTAGTGGCACACGAGCTGTCACCCCTGAGAAGGGCGTCGATCTCGATCTCATCGTTAGTGATGAAGTTATACACCCTTCACCTTTTTTCGACGACGTAGAACTGGACTTCTACGCTGAACAGTTTGCAAAGCATGGGATGCACGGGCCTTGCAACTGGTACCGCACGCGTAAAGTAAATTTCGATGAAGAGATGGAGATGGCGCCGGAGAGGCAGAAAGGGCTCTCGCAGCCAACGCTGTTCATTCAGTGCTTGCACGACGACATATTGACACCCAGCTTATCCGTTGGGATGGAGGATTGCATCCCTCATCTCACTAGGGCGGAGGTAGCGGCATCTCACTGGGGATTATGGCATACGGCTGCAGAGACCAATGACCACATCAAGACGTGGGTGGAGGGTGTAGTATTTGGCAGCAAAAGCAAAATTTGAAGTCTGATTGCTTCATATAGTGGATCATGACTTGCACAGCCGCATAAAGCCATGATTGTAGGACAGGTCCAGTTTGGCATCTTTGACTACGATTCCAGCTTAGGCGTCAGTATGACATTCAGCCTTCCCCATCATGGCGATATTAATTTGAAGTCTTCCGGGAAACGAAAGCTCTCGCCCCTCTCTCCATCATACCTCCCTCCTGAGTCAGTGAAATTGTAGCCCTCATACCAAGTGAGTCTAATCGTCAGGACAGGCTTCAGGTACCGGTGCCAAAGCGATTTAAGTACAATCGACGAACCTAACGAAGAAGTCGTTGAGGAAGTTAATGACCTTGGTAGAGAGCTTAGGCCTTGTGTATGGGATAAAGTCGTGCGGGAAAACCGCGGTGATGGAGATGGTAGCTGTCTAATCATTGCCGAATATGTAGGCAATTGCATATCGAGGGTAAACTGCAGAGGTAGACGAGCGTTGTTGAAGTATTGGCAGTTGTCTGCTCTTTGCTTGAAAAAGATTTAGAGAGATGGCTATACAGCTTAAGGACTCATTACAAGAGATACATGAAGGGCCAATGTTGTTTGCCAAAGGAAGTATCTGATCTTGCAAGCTAAGTATAGGAAGCAGGGTTTGTTCGTCAATATAGTCCGTCAAGAAGGATAGTACGCCCGTAGGATGGGAGAGGGTGGTGAAGGAAGCGAGCCATATCGTTTACATGGCACAAATACAGTATGGAAATTAGTAGGAAGATATTGCAGAATCGACAACCAGACGAAGGCGCTTCAATGCTATACTCAACAGTCAACCACGTGGTCGTCATGACACCGCCTCCACAATCCCACATATTCTATGCCCACAGCCATTCATCATCGTCGTTGATCTTTTTCCACAAACGTTTTACCAATCGCTCCAGCCATCTTCATGACCCTTCCCACCCCCTTGACCGCCTGGACCATTGTTCGTCTTCATCGCGCTCGTACCGAGACTACTAGGTTTTGAGTGTGCAGATGCGGCCGCTTTAGTCTCGCCCGCCTCGGCAAAGTCATCCCAGAAATCTTTCTTTTCTTTGGGAGGGCCTTTTGGTGGCTCTCCAAAGCTGTCCCAAAAGTCTTGCTTCTCTGGTGCTTTCCTGGCGCCACCACCCGCTTGCTGTTGCTCGGGGTCCACAAACTTGTTAAATTGCTCGCCAACCCCCACGAAACCCTTCTGTGCGCTTTGGCCAAGGGTAGAGATGTTGCGTTGCGCTTGCGCTGCGAAGTCGCTTTCTTGCAAGTTCTTCATGCCAGGTTGGATATATTGCTTATTCACAGTTGCGGCTTGCTTGGCGAAAGACTGTCCTAGCCAGCCCAAGCCTTTGGTAATACCAGCAAGAGGGTCTTTTTGGAAATCGTCCTGCCAGCCGCTGCCACTGCTGCTTGATTCTGGCGTGAAACCTGAGCCAAATCCGCCGAACTTGCCACCCTGGGAAGGCGGTAGGTCTTCTGGTCTGCTTGCGTTTGCATTTCCCATTCTCGCGAAATATTCCTCGTTCTTCTCCTTCTGGCTGGGGGGTGCTGACCGCTGGCCCGCGCCTCCAGGAGGACTCTTGACACGACCTAATGGGCCGCCACCCATTTGTGAGGGTGTGTTCCTGCCCGAGCCTGAAGGAGTTTGCTGACGACTCTTCTGCCTCTCCTCCTGTTTCAGCTTCTCCTCAGCCCGAGCTTTTTTGAATGCGGCTCCATCAAACTCTCTTCCTTCGACCTTGCATGTAAGCTTCTCTTTCCATTCCTCTCCCGCTTCACTATCGTACCTTTCGTTGATCGTGCAGTCGTCGAATGTACGGCCAATAAGGGTGTTGCTGCTGTGACCGTTGAAGAAGTCTTTGAAAGGTTTGTTGCCGCCGGATTCCATGCGGAGGACCTCGGATTTCTTGAAGGCGTCCATAGTGACACTGCGCACAAAGGAGATATGCACACCTAGTGACCGGTGGATACCGCTACAGGCAAGGCAGAAGAATATACCAAGCTTTGGGGAGGCCTGGAAGCAATGAAGATCAGTATCATGATGGGTTGCCGAAGTTAGAGCAGTAAGCACATACCCATTGCGGACTCGGTGCGCCGCAATCTATACATTTGTTGTTCTCGTTCGTCTTTTGAATCTGTTGCAGCTTTGATTTGGTCTCTGGATCGACCTCCCACATGCCCTTGGCCGCCATGTTCGTCGATATGAATAAATCCAGGGGTGTTTGCCTTTGACTAAAAGTTGTACGCGAGCCTCACACCATGACAATAAAGAATGCGCTTCAGTATATGTATCCGTGAGTCTGTTTTGCTATCCATTGGCTGACGAGAGAGCCAGCAACAGCAGCATTCCTGAGGCACAGCTCAAGATACTATCGCAACCAAGTTAATGCCTCAGGTGTCAATTTACAGGGTCCAGGTGCGCTCCACGGTGACGGCAAGTACCGAAAATTGTTCCTGCAGATGATGTCATACGTCTTAGGTTCCAATGCGAACGTAAATGACAGCCTTAGGCAGACCTTTTGATCAATCGGTGTAGAGCTCTACCCCTCAAGCTTAACATTACGGGAAAACACGCTTCTGCCTCTACCGCATGCTTCAGCCTATCATACTTTCATTGACACGTATTTCCCATCATGTCTTATTCAGACCTCAAGGTCAATGAGCTGCGACAGCTTTTGAAGGATCGCGGCATCCCTTCTACGGGCTTGACGCGTAAGGCTCAAATTGTTGAAGAGCTTGAGCGCAATGACGCAGCCAAAACAGAAGGCGGCAATGAGCTCGAGGAGCAATCTAGCAGTGAGCGGGAGGGCTTAGAGGGAGCAATCGACGATGTAGGAGCTGAAACGGATCCTACCGAGGCGCCAGAGCAGCATGATATGAATGGTGCAGGCGCAACCGACCATACAACGACTCAGACGCGCGACGGAACTTCGGAGGAAGAAGTGACGCCCGATACAAGCGGGAAGCTCGAGAGTGAGGACATCGGAGAGCAAAGTCTGGCACAGGAGTACGATGCCAGTACATATGCTGAGCAGCCGAGCACCGCTGCCATCTCACCCCAACACTCGCAAGCTGAAGAAGCTGCGCTTCCAGTGGCAGAAACTCCAACAGAGCCAATGGATGTTGTACAGCCAGCCACACTTGCCGACGAAGTCAGTCCTCTAGAAGGCTCTGCAACACCAGAAGCGATTCCCGCAGATTCGCGAAAGAGGAAGCGTAGGAGCATTACACCGCCGCCAACAGAAGAGAACATAAAAAAAAAGCTCAAAGCAGCCGGTGAAAATGTTGCTAAACTGGCCGAGACTGATGGCAACGAGACCTTTGACCAGCCCCCAGAAATCAAGCAAGATACCGTGATTGGAGATGCGCCTGTCCCAGTTGAGAAAGAAGAACAGGACGAGGCACAACATAATACCGCCATACCAGCAAGCACGAGCGGTGATGCGAGATATGTAGACGATCCAAAGCTGGACACAGGGAGAGACGTCACCATGGAAGATGACGATACAGATGTGCCACCAGCTTTACATCCTGCCACCCGTGCGCTCTACATCAGTAACCTTTTACGACCAATTCAGAAGCCGACACTTGAGTCTCACTTGATTACGCTTTCGACACCAGCAGACTCTTCGTCAGACCCTGGAGCCCTAGACGAACTCCATCTCGATTCTCTCAAGACACATGCGTTCGCTAGATTCACCACAATAGCAGCAGCTTCTCGCGTACGCTCACGATTGCATGGTAGGATATGGCCGAACGAAGGCACTAGGAAGCCGCTTGAAATTGACTTCATCCCAGAAAGCAAGATGTCAGAATGGATTGATGTGGAGGGAAGGGATAGTGGCAGAAGAGGAGACGCAAAGAGATGGGAAGTCGTCTACGAAGACAACGCAGATGGTGATGTGAATGCTGAGCTACGAGAAGTATTGCTAGGATCATTGAAACGGCAAGGAAGCGGCTTTGGCGGCCGAGATCCAAGCTTCCATGCTGAGCAACAAGGTGCTGGCATGCCCGGAGCACCGCTTGGTCCTAGAAGCGACGGCAGGAAGCACCCAGGTCAAGCCGCAACTGCAGGTCCAGCAAACTATGACCGGGCGCCCACTAAACCCGTTGCGAAGACAGCCGCCTTCCTAGATCTGGACTCTCGCTTTCCTTCTACAAACTCCAAGCCTAAACTGTATTTCCTTCCTGTCGATAAGGAGCTCGCAAATCGTCGCTTTGACGCCTTCGACGCTGATACGAGCCGTGAATGGGATGGCAATACCGACGGCGGCGGCCCTGGTGGCCAGTTGAGGCGCTATACGTTCGAGGATGGCGATAGGATCGTAGACGGCGGTGTGGACTTTGGTCACTTTGGTCGGAACAAAGTAGGTGGCGACAGGTTCCGTCCAGGAGGGCGCAGAGGTGGCAGAGGACGATAAAAAGCCTTTAGCAGTATTTTACTTGAAGATGGAAGTCAGGCCTCGAGGTGTTATGGGCGCTCGCCGTTGACACACGAGGCAACATTGTATTTTCTCGGACGATGCAGATAGCATATTTGCAGGATGCCGGCATGCAATCCTCTTTGCAATTGTAATCAAGGAGTCTCTCCGTCAGCATCTTACGCCTCTAGTTTTCTTGCCTGCAGATATTAACCCTCTTGATTCAACAAAGTGAAGTGTGAATGATCGTGATCACCCCGTAGCATCTATCACCGCCGCATGACACAAACCGCGTCAACTATTGTACAACAAGACTGCACGCATCTAAGAGACACATTTGCCCCCATCAATCTCAAAATACTGCCGCGGAAGCCTCGAATGTTGCCTCCCCAAACTTGCCCACTTCCACCATCTAGGTTACACAAATGTAGCTATAAGGGATCTAATCGACGAAGAAACTGTGATAAGGATATCGGGGATAGTGTAGGTATGCTTCTGAGTTGATAGTGTAGAGCAACGTGAGGTAGTTAGTATGGTTGGGAAGAGTACCGGCAACGCTGAACTTGTCGTGCAGAAATGTTGTCCATTACACATCTACTGAAATTACCCTTAACATATCCACCTACGTACCAGAAATCTGTGGATATCAGAAATAGCCGTAACAACAAGCATACCTGACCGAGAGAATAGATGCTGCCAAATTCGTACTCTTTGTTCAAGCCGTAAGAGCATTGGAAATTCCCAGAATAGCCATCCCACTGAAAGCGCCAACCATGCAGAGTGCCTTCGAATGCGTCAAATCCAGGCTCTCGCTGAACAACTGCAGCGCCACACTAGCCATAATGCCTGCTGTGACCGCAAACATGCCACCGTAAACAGCTTCATCAGGTGCGAAGCTGCTAGATCCTGCAAGTCTAAACCACAAGGCCGCGAAAGCTGCACCAAGAGGTTGTGATAGGCCGCCCAACACGAAAGAGATGATCATAGCCTTGAGGCGACTGTTGATCGCTAGGTACAGTGGGAGGGCAAGGGCGAACCCTTCCGAGATGTTATGGATGAAGAGCGCCAGGAAGACTGCAACTCCGAGTCTAGGATTAGCATGGTTCGTTGCGTAAGTGATGAAGCCTTCGGGAAGTTTGTGCAGCGCTATGGCAATGCTGGTCTGTAGTCCAATCGAGAGGAATGCATTGTTTGGTACGTGATGGTGATGGTCGGCACCTGCTAGTGTGTCATGCTCATGTTCATCGTCATGTTCGTGATGGTCTTCATGTTCGTGTTCGTGTTCGTGTTCGTGTTCGTGTTCGTGTTCGTGTTCGTGATCATGCTCGTTCGATTTGCTGATTTTGCCATTGCTGGTTGCGCCATAATCTGGTCCAGATTTGGCGTGAGCATTGTTGGCATCTGCATCAATCGAATGTGATTCTGTAGGTTTCGGAGGTTCCTCTGAGATGCCGCCAAGCAGTGGTGTGCCCTCGGATACGTTGACGTTTGATTGCGCAGTCGATGATTTGGTGATTGACGGTCTCAGACCTGAGCCGGTGCGTCTAAAGCTTGACCGGGAACCACCACGAGCCCGCACCTTCTTGAAGCAGTCGTCTCCACAGGGTTCTGTGTAGCCATGACAAGGTCCGTCGCCATCACATGTAAGCTTTGGTGCAGCAATTGATGTGATGCTTGCAGTTAAGCGTTGTTGCAAAGAAGGCCTTTTATCTAGTTTGGGAGGTTCTTGCTGCGAGACTTCTTGCTCGGATGGCCCGGTATTGCTATGAGGGTTCGAAGAGTGACGGCTATCAAAGTATGAGCTTGATTTACGCGCTCTACTAGGTCGGGATCTAGGAGAGTCAAGTTCATGGTGCCCATTCTGCTTCTGAGAAGAGTCTTGACCCTGCTTGGATCCGATTCTGGAGGACTCTTCATCCTCATGTGAATGCTCGCAGTCGACCACGTGACTCGGCATAAAATGGTGCAGAACGTTGGAAAGGAGCTGGATTCCAACAAGCCCGCCGATGAAGCAGGCTATCAATATCCAGGAAGCTTCCTTAGGCGAGAAACCCCCTTTCATTAAGGAGTTTTTTGCCGAAGGCAGCATGCTGTAAAGGCTGGAGAAAAGCTATACATGGTCAGATCCATTAAGGGTATTGGTGATACGGTGGCAAGCTTACCATGATGCCGAACGAGAGGCTCAGAGACACTGACAAGAACACATCGCTGTCCTGAATCCTGAATCTCTCCTTGCCGGGTATTTGCCGGATGAAGACATCGACGCAGATCACAGATGCTCCAAAAATGCAGGCTATACTGCATCAGCAAGAATGCTACATGTTGGTGAGTCAAGATGAGCAAGCATACCCAGACCACTGAGGCCAGTCATAATCCAGCCACGCTCGTCGTTCGTGAGCGGCATGATTGTGGTCTTCGTTCCCGTAATGGTACCTCGAATCCTGATAATTCCGTGACCCTTGTATGGCTGACTATGCCGACTGCTCTCTTCTCACAACTCGCCTCGTCCCCGGTAATACCACCTCAGATTCTCGTGGCTTGGATTCAAATCCTCATATGAGTGATGAGGCCAGAGACTACTTCCTGTGTGCCGCCAAAAGATCCCTCTTCAAGCTTGGAAAGATAAAATATCTGTGATTTGGTGAGGAAGATCTGACCGGAGTTCAGCAAAGACATCATGCGGACGTTGAAGCGGCAGTAGCGTCCAAGTACGGAGTATAGTCACGCCTGTGTCACAAACTCCGATTGGCTCGCTAAGGCGCATGACTCGAAAATGAGGCTTGCATGTGGAAAAGTGACGTACGCTATAGAGTGCTGTGCATTGTACCAGTCGCCCGGATATCATAGACTTTTGACTAGGTTTACAACTCTTCTTCGTCGGCAGATCTAATCACGCGATTTGCTGCATATGTCGACACTTCAATAGATCCCTTCTACTTCTTGTGATCCTAATTGCCTGCCATGGCTATGCAACACGAGAGCAAGTTGCTGCAAAGGCCTTTGTATAGTGAGTATGCGAGAGGGTTCATAGGAATAACCCTACTGACTGATCAAAGTATTCGACCTTCCTGAAGAGCTTACGTACACACTCCAGCTCAAACTTCAATCCTCCATAGTACCAACCGATACAGTACCCGAGCAAACGGATTCATCTTCCAGCGAGCGACAGGATGGAACAGTGGTCTCAGCGACTGCATGTAGTTTGTGCAATCTGGCATTCTCCAGTCTCCAAGATCAGAGGAGCCATGTTCGATCAGACTTGCATGGGTATAATTTAAAACAAAAGTTGAGGGGGAAGAAGACGGTATCAGAGGTGGACTTCGAACGCTTGGTTGCAGATTTGGATGAGAGCATATCAGGGTCAGAAAGCTCAGGGTCTAGCGATTCAGAAGATGCAGGTGGATCAAAACACAAAGACTCTGCTTTGAGTGCCCTCTTAAAGAAACAGGCCAAGATCAATGATGGAGAAGCGGAAGATGCGCCAACGACGGAACGAACAAGAGGAGCGGGCAAACCACCCTTGATATGGTTCTCATCGCCGAGGTTACCAGACAACACCAACCTAGGAGTTTATCGAGCGCTGTTCAGCCTTACCCAACAAGGCAACGAAGAAGGACTGGTGCATACAATTCAGCAGAAGCAATTGGCGGCAAAACCAGCACCGTCGCAAGAGAAGGCGAAAAGGGATACACAGGAAGGAGGAGTGCCATTGCCGAACTCAATGCTGCAGACTGGCACGTCAGGATCTGGGCCTCACTACTTCCTCTGCATGATTGGTGGTGGTCACTTTGCTGCCATGGTCGTCTCATTGACACCCAAGCTCACCAAGAAAGCTGGAGTCGAAGATCGGTCTGCAACCGTGATCGCACATAAGACCTTCCACCGGTATACCACCAGGAGAAAACAAGGTGGGAGTCAGTCGGCAAACGACAACAGCAAGGGGAATGCACATTCTGCAGGTTCGAGCTTGAGACGGTACAACGAAGGTGCGTTGGTGGAGGAAGTCAGAGCATTGCTAGCAGAATGGAAGGGTTTGATCGACTCTGCTGAGTTGCTCTTCATTCGCGCGACAGGCAGCACAAACAGGCGGACGCTTTACGGGCCGTATGAAGGTCAAGTGCTCAATTCACGAGATACCCGCATACGAGGGTTCCCTTTCAGTACAAGACGAGCCACACAGTCAGAGTTGATGCGATGTTTCATCGAATTAACGCGAGTGAAAGTCACCACAATCGACGAAGAGGCTCTGCGAAAAGAAGAAGAAGCTGCTGCAGCTGTAAAGGCGGCAAAAGCAGAAGCGGCGACAAATGGAAAGCCAAGCTCACCTAAGCCAGCGAAACGTTCGAAGGAAGAAGAAGAGGCGGCACTTCACACAACGCAGCTTCAAGCCTTGATACGGCGTTCAAAGGCACCCGGTGTCGTATCATACATCCAGAACAACAGCCTCACTCCTGACTTCCGTTTCTTCCCTGCAGAGCAAAACCACCATGCTACTACTCCGTTACATCTCGCTTCAGCTTCGAACAGCCCTGCATGCATATCAGCATTACTAGTCAAACTTGGCGCTGATCCAACATCACTGAACGGCGACGGCAAGACAGCATTCGAGATCGCAGGCGATCGTGCAACGAGAGACGCTTTCCGTCTAGCTCGCTCACAACTAGGCGAAGACCGCTGGAATTGGGAGGTGTCACACATCCCTACCGCCCTTTCGCAAGCCGAAGTCGACAAGCGTACTGAGCGAGAGAAAGTCAGCGCAGACGCGGAGGCATCTGCTGAGAAGGACCGCCGCAAGGCAGAGATGGAGAGGATCCGAAAGGAGGATGCCGAGAAGCAAGTGGCTGCCAGGGAGAAGAAAGTAGGCAAAGGCAACGTCTTGGGCGCCACTCCTCTGATGACCGCCCAAGAACGGCGCATGGACGACGCCAGAGGCATGAGCGACGAGATGCGTATGAGGCTTGAACGAGAACGACGAGCAAGGGCCGCTGAAGAGAGGATCAAGAGGATGCAGCAGAATAGATAATTCTTTGCTTCCAATCGGAAAACCTTACTCTGCCAAGTTCATGCCATCAGTCCCATTCTCATAACATCTTATACAATCCAGGCCGGGATTCTTCGTTTACTAAGATTCCATCGCCTCCACCATCTGCCAGGAGCAGCCATTCTCACAACCGCTTGTCACACGCAAAAGCTATCCTAGAAGGCATAGTCACTAACCCACGCCCTCTGTTCAGCCAAGCTGAGAGAAAGAGAAGCTGATATCCCCTTCTGCGACTCACAAACGCTTTTGTAAGTATACACTTGACGTTGTCGTCGTCCATCTCTACAATGAGTTTCTGAAACTTCCGTCCCTTGGATTGGCATTTGCGTACTTCCACTCCAGCAGACAGTGACGCAAGGACCGTCCTAAGCAGGCTGCAAGGTAGGAGCATTAGGATGCCACTGCACAGCCTGGCCAGTCCTCTTGGCCGTCGAGACCGTGTTTCAATATTATTGGCTTCGGTATTTCCTCTCCGTATGGGCGCAATCGCTCCCCAAAGTCGATGCGATATTCTTGTACGAGTGCTACAGATTGTGTGAGGAGGTAACGTGGGACATGACAGGGCCGACATATCCTGCTGCGTAGAAACACGAGGGCCAACTTGGATGATCAGCCCCACTGTACGGTCTTTCACGGAGTCATTGGAGGAATCACCATTGTAGGTATCCCTCCCAGTGCCACCATCACCACCGCCACCACAACCACAACCACAGCCTCTCAACCTCAATATGACGACTCTCAGCTGACGGACTCTCAGCCCAGGGACAGACCCGACACCGAACCATTACAGTAACCCCAGCGATCGGTGCGTAGTGGCTACGGCAGCGACAGCAGTGAAGGCGTGTCGGAGCCTGGCTGCCTGATCGACTTGCAGGCTCGACGGTATTCACTGCCGCGGCGTCGGTAGAGGGAAGGATGCCTGGTGTTCAGCCAGAATGCGATGACCACTCATGCCCAGTGTCACTCTTTCCCCTTCGTCCAAGGTGGATACTGCCGTGCGTGGCCAACATCCCCATCGCAGAGCAGCGAGTGCCATCATCCCTCCTAGACCCGCCTCTCTATCTTCTCCTCTCCAGCAACTGTTTCTCCACACATGATGGTCTGCGTGACTTGTACCAAAGTGAGAGGAGGGAATGACAGAGGGAGGGGTTATAGGGCGAAAAAGCCAGTTCCATTCATTCCATACAAAACAGACAAATCCACAACCCTCGTGACGGCATCTCCATCTCTCTCTCCCCTCCCTCTGGCATCCCTCCCGTTTGCCCCACCAATGGCTTTTGATCGTCCCTCGCCGACTGGATACAGCAATGACAGCCTCCGTTCTGGCTATACAGAGAAAACAACAAGACAAGCCGGCAATGGAAAAGCAGGGAAACTTGTCCCTCCACCTACGAAACCGTCGCGGCCTGCTTCCAAGCAAAAGGACACGAGCCAGCCTGTGTGGTTTTTTTTTGGGGTGCAGAAAGGAACGAAAACACACAAAACACATTGTCCAACCTTTTGGTCTCTCGCGCTGCACACATCTCGAGGCCTCATGCTATTGACAAACCGTCTGCACCGTTCCTTCTTCCGCTTTCAAGCGTCATGTCTCCCTTCGTGTCCGCGTCTGTTCGTATCCCAAGGTCATCGTCAGATTACCCTTTCCCATCGTTTCAGTCCGCACGGGTCGTGATAAAGAAAAACACTCGAAGAGGTGGTCTGGTTCGGGTTTGCTTTTGCTCGTAAATCCGGGTTGCCACTTTCAAATCAGATGCAGATGCTGTCTAGAAGTCTGGGAATAGCTTGCCATGCCTGTAGTCTCGCGTTAGCTTGTGTTCATTCACTTGGGATTTCCCTCAACATTGGATCGCTCAGGACTTACGGATCATCTCCAGTCTGCCCGTAAGCCTCGGTCTCTTCAGGGTACTTGTCGAACAGGCTGGCATCACCGATTCCAGACCTGACAGGTGGGACGTAAGGTGCATCGATGTCCTTCTTCGCCAATCGCTCCCACGTCACCTCTGCAAACCATTGGTGCTGCATGACGTCCCTGCTCCCACCGTGCAAGTTACCTAACCGTTTCGTAAGGTCGTGGGTGATGAGCTTCCCAAGCAGATCCTGTGCGTCTGGGTGGATGTAAGGTGGGTACTTGACGCGACCCTTGAGAATGTTTTCGTAGATTTTGAGGGGCGAGCCGGAATCCCAGAAGGGCGTGAAACCACAGAGCATCTCGAAGATGAGGATGCCGAGGGACCACCTATGCAGCAACTGCGTTAGCGATCCGCTTGTTGAAGTCAATCAAGGATCAGAGCCAGACTTACCAATCCACACTCTTGTTGTAACCCTTGGAGTTGACGACCTCCGGTGCTAGGTAGTCGGGCGTGCCGCACAGAGTCCAAGTGATGTCCGGCACTTCCTTGGCAAATCCAAAGTCGGTGATTTTGACATGGCCATGTCTGTCCAGGAGCAGATTCTCGGGTTTGAGATCTCGGTAGATGATCTGCATGCTGTGTAGGTAGTCGATCGCGAGCGTGACTTCGGCTGCGTAGAACTTGGCGACTGGGTTTGGGAAGCGCTTATGGCAAGGTCAGCAGGGAGTGCAGCGCGTACACGACGGAAACTCCAAGAGGGGGACACACCTGGGACTTCCTCAGCAAGCTGAACAGCTCGCCGCCCTCGATAAAGTCCATCACCATGTACAGGTTCTTGCTGTCCTGAAACGTGCCCCACAGGGTGATCAGGAAGGGATGCTTACACCTCTGCAGCATCCTCCTCTCGTCATTCGTATGCTCGACCTGCTTCATCTTGACCACCTGCGCCTTCTTCAGGACCTTGATCGCATAGAACCGCTGGTTGTGCTTCGACTGCACCAGATGGACCCTGCCAAAGCTGCCAGTGCCAAGGGTACGGTTGAATTGGAAATCGTTCAGCCCATACTTGCCCTTGGTCTCGCGGTGAGGGTTGGACACCGGCCTCAGGTTCACCGGCTGCGAGCCTGCACGGTTGGATCCATCGTGCGAGGTGCCACCACCGTAGGCAGAGTCTGCTGCCGAGCCACCGCCGCCACCGTAGTTGGGCTGGTTGATGAGGTTCTGTATGCTGGGCACGTTTCTCGTGTTCGAGTTCGAATTGACGCCCTGCATCTGGTTGTTGTTGCTGGTGGTGGTGTGCATACCCTCACCAGCCTTCTTGCCGGCAGAGCCAGATTCGATGCTCTCGGGCTCGCTATGCAGGGTGCTGGTCTTGCTCAAGGTCTTGGACAGGCTGTAGTTCCTGTCGATGCCTACAGGCGAGGTGGGGGTGGCTGGATCTGTGCCCCCAGTCGAGTCCTTTGTACGCTTCTTCTTGAGGAAGTGAAGCGAGGGCATCGATCCGGCCGGGGAGGGGGTTTCTTGGTGTGTTTTAGTGTGTATGTGGGAAAAGGGATGGCACGAGAAACGGCCTAGAGGGGATGGGTGGGAACGGGGAGGGGGTGGGGGAGACAGGAACACGGTGGCCAGGTGCGTGTCCAGGTGCTGTGTTTGCGCTTTGACGCAGGCGTCCGTGAGTTGGGTAGGTGAGGCAGTTGGTGAGGAGTGTCTAGTATTGTGGGGACCAAGACCGAGAGCAGCGTAAAGCAAGGACGGAGTTGGGTCTTGGTATCGCGGGCGCGGGAAGCCCCAAAAAGCGCCTAGCCGAGATAGTGGTAGACAATGATGACGAGCGAGGGCGAGGTCGAGGTCGAGGGCGAGAGAGGGAGGGAGGGTTTCCCTGACGTGGAGGGCCGGCGCAAACTATGGTACGCTGAAAGAGGGTCACAGGCAAGCGTGGAAGCGCGGTGTGCTGGTTGCTGGTATTGGGGGGAGTGAGCTCTCAGAGGCAGGGAGAGAGAGAGAGCGCGCGCGCAGATAGCAATGGGGAGGTAACGGGGACGAGAGCTTGCTGCCCAGAGCTGACCTGAACTGGCCGTAACAGAAGAGCTAGGGCAGTGAGGTGGTTGGCGGTGGGAGTCGTCGAGCAGGGCGGTATGGAAGGGCGTATGGTGGTATAGAGGATGGCGGTAGTGGTGGATGGGTTGGTAGGTCTAGGAGAGGGGGAGCACAGAGGGCATAGCAATGGGTAATGGTGCGAATGGCGGCCGGCGAATGGTGAGGGCAGGTGAGGGGAGCTGTGATCTTGCGGCCGGTGGTCTGCTCTCTACGCTCGGCGGTCTGGTCTCTAGACGGTGCCTGCGACTTGCTCCAACGCTGCCCGGCGGAATGCGGCTTAATCGACTCTCCCCCAGCAGCGGAGGCGCGGGAGGATGTGACGGTCGGCCCCCGCCCTGGTCGTGTCCTTATCGATTGCACCGCGCATCCGCCAGCTGCCCGATAAGGGGGACACCACCGCAACCACCGCGACCGCCGCCAACAGCTGCGCCTGAGGCCGACATCAGAGTGCGGTGTGGCCACATGTCTCTCCTCCATACATAGCCACAGGTGGTGCAGTGCACAGGACTCACAGACAGAGAGTCCCACACAGAAGACCGCGGTGGTGAAGCAGGCGGGACGATGCAGAGCGACATGGCGACGGCCACTGATAACCTCAACCCCGTAATGACATACGCATGCCATCTCTCTCTCCCCTCCCTGGTGGGAACGGAATAGTAGGACCGACGCGCCCCTCAGGCTAGTACGGTCAAGGCGTCGCTGCGCAGGCGGTCCGTTTTGCTTTTGGCCTCTGCTTTGCCTCATATCTCACTGCGGGGGAGTTCTGGACCACGCAATGCCCACAACTGCGCCCACCCTCTACACGCACACGTGCGCGCCGACACACGCACAAATACACACACACACACACACACACATGTGCACTGTATTGTTTTCGTGCTCTGCAGCATTGTATGAAACCGATGCGTTCGTCTCTGCTGCAGAACCGCCCCCCCCC